>JASVEL010006448.1:0-365897 GCA_032618575.1 Nicotiana noctiflora
ATATATTAAGAAAGTCACTTTTTAGCATTAATTAACAATGAAATTGATCATTTTAACCTTACTATCTCACATAAACACTCCTAACACATATTCCAATACTTTTTACTCCAAGGACAATGTAGGAAAAATATCATTAAGTCATTTTTAAAATCCGAAAAAATTACTTATTTTGAACCAAAAAAAAAATAAAAAAATCACTTATTTTGGACCGAAGGGAGTATTATTTAAAGAAAACGTCAAGATTTAGCTACAAACCATTTATTAAGAGTACCATTTGTAAAGAGAGAGAGAGAAAACTAGACCACAATATGGAATATATTTTTATAGTTGATCTAGCATAGTTTTCAGTGATAGCTAACAGTGGCCGATGGATCAACAATACCAAATTGGCTTTTCGAATCACTCATGAGCTTCCTTTTCTTTAACTACTACATTTGTTGTGAACTAATATGAAGGTGACAAATCTAAAAATTTCAATCATTAGTTCGTAAAGTACCACCATTTTCATTCGGTGGCGAATTCAAAAATTTAAGGTCATTCGTATTTCTTTTATCTTTTAGATATAATTTTTTTATAATTTAAATAGTACAATCAACTCAAATCATAAGGGATAGTTCCTCCACAAAAAGTTAGGCAAAATACTTACTTTGACTAGGACAAATCAATACTTAAAAATAGCCTTCAATTAAGATCCGCCTCCACATGACTCAAATCTAACAAAAAATGACTTAATAACATCAACAAATGCAAGACAACCCAATTACGGTTAATAAAGTTATGGTTTTTACACAATTCAACAAAAGTCAACATCGGGCTTGCCCGGTCAAAACCTAAGTCCAAGGGTAGATCTTTAGTACCCATAACACCATGAGTCTATATATGTATTTTATTTCAAATCCGAGTCCAATTCGACTTTCGAATCCTAAATTTTTATTTTTCAAAACTTAGACAAAAATTCCCAAAATCTCTCTTTGATTCTCATAAATTTGAAGTTAGATCTCATATATAATCATGAAGTATAGTTAAAAATTGATTAAAACTAACTACCCAATAATTATAAGTGAAAATCTCCTCTCCAAACCGCCTCCAGTCAAGTCTAGGGTTCTAAAATGAGAGAAATGTGATGACATCCCAACTTTCCAGCCCTTTATTCCGTTGCTCATATCGCAATTGTGAACCCTCGCAATTGCAACGAAATCCTCGCAATTGCGGCTATTGACAGCCTAAGCGGGAAGTCGCAAATAGGACATCGACTTCTTATTTGCGAAGCCTGACCCTATCGCAAATGTGACATAATTATCACAAATGCGAGCCTACCCTGCCCAAGTACTACTTCACAATTGTAATCCAAGCATCACAAATGTGACCCTTGAGATCCCCTACTAAGATCGCAATTGCGATGCTGGTGTTAGCAATTGTGATACCTGAGGTATCCGCGGCAACCTATAATTGGGTGCATACCTTTTCGAAATATGTCTGAAACTCACTAAAGCCCTCGGAGCTTCAAACCAAACTTTCACACAAGTCTACAAATATCAGATGAACTCGTTCGCGCAATCAAATTAAAAAAATAACATCTAGAACTATGAATCGGACACTAAAATGTATGGATTTCAAAAGAAAACTCGAGAACCACTAGAATTGTACCAAGCGTTAGAATCTTATCAAACCAACTCCAAATGACATCAAATTTTGCAGGCAAGTTACAAATTGTACAACAGACCTATTTTAAGTCCCAAAACCAAATTTTGAATACGATAGCGAAAAATTCAACCTACGGTCAAACTTGGAAAAACTTTTATACCTTAAATTGCCAACTTTGACAAAACAAGTGAAATCAACCTAGGGACCTTCGAATTTAATTCCGAGCACATGCCCAAATCCAGAATAATGATATGAATCTATCGGATCTATCAAAATTATCATTTTCGGGGTTGTTATCACAAAAGTTAAACTTTGGTAAAAATTTCCAACTTAAACTTCTAAAGCAAGAACCAAATGGTCAAAATCAACCCAAAACCTTCCCGGAACAAAACTAATCAACCCCGAAAGTCATAAAACCATAAATACACATATGTGAAGTACCAAAAGGGGAAACATGCTCAAATATACAAAATGATCAATTGGGTCATTGCATTCTACCCTACCTTAAAATAAATGTTCGTCCGAGATTGTGCATAAGACATACCAGAAGTGATAAAAAGTTGAGGATAACGACTCTACATATCATGATTGGTATCCTATGTCGCCACCTTGACCGCAATGACCCCTCCATTAAACCTTCAATGAAGCAATATTTATTGACCTCAACTTCTGGACCTGCATGTCTTTGTTGGCCATCGACTCTTCAACATAAGTCAAATCATTGTCCAATTAGACTAAGCTCATTTCTAATACATGTGATGGATCACCATAATAGTTTTAGCGCATAAAAATATAGCCTGAACTGTCGATAAGTTGGGTGGCAATGCAAGTCTGTAGGCCATCTCACTAACTCTCTCAAAGATATCAAAGGGACCAATTCTAGGGCTCAACTTGCCCTTCTTTCTGAACCTCATCACACCCTTCATGAGTGAAACCCGAAGCAAAACCCTTTCTCCCACCACAAATGCTATATCACAAGCCCTCTAATCAACATAACTCTTCTGTCTATATTGCGTTGTACGAAGCTGATATTGAATCAACTTGACTTTCTCCAAGACATCCCAAACAAAATCAGTGCCCAACAACCTAGCCTCTCTCGGCTCAAACCAACCAACTTGTGAATGGTACCGTCACCCATATAAGACCTCATAATGAGCCATCTGAATACTCGATTGGTAGTTGTTGTTGTAGCGAACTCTACAAGCGATAGAAATTGAACCCATGAACCTCTGAATCCATAATACATGCACGTAGCATCTCCTCCAAGGTTTGATAGTGCGCTCGTACTGCCTATTTGTCTGGGGTAAAATATTGTACTCAACTCAACACGTATGCCTAACCCATGATGCACGACTCTCCAAAATGCAATGTGAATTGCATGACTCAATCGGATGGACACTATTACACCATGGAGACAAAAATCTTCCGAATATAGATCTAAGTCAGCTGCTTCGAAGAATAAGTAGTCACCATAGTAATGAAATGTGCCGACTTGGTTAGTTTATCCGTTATAACGCATACTCTATCACATTTCTTCAATTTCCGCGGAGCCCAACAATGAAGTCCAAGGTAATATACTCACACTTGCACTCAAGAATATAAAGCTTCTAAAGCAAACCGCCCGACCTCTGATGCTCGTACTTCACCTACTGACAGTTCAAGCACCGAGCCACATACTCCACTATATCTTTCTTCATTTTTCTCCACCAATAGTGCTACCTCAACTCCTGATACATCTTAGTGACACCCAAATGAATAGAATATTGCAAAATGTAGGCCTCTTCAAGGATCAACTCATGCAACCCATCCATATTGGGCACACATATTAGGCCCTACATCCGCAACAACCCGTCATCACCAATAAAAACCTCCTATGCATCATCATGTTGTACAGTGTCCTTAAGGATAAGTAAATGGGGATCGTCACACTAATATGCTCAAATGCACTCATACAAAGAAGATCGAGAAATAATGTAAGAAAGAACCCAGCTAGGCTCCAAAACATCAAATCTTACAAATTTATTGGCCAACGTCTGAACATCCATGGGTGGCTTTTTAGTTGCAGGTAAATATGCCAAACTTTCCGTACTCTCCATCTTTCTACTAAAGGCATTGCCCACTACATTGGCATTCTTGGGATGATATAAGATGGTGATATCATAGCCTTTCAGCAATGTTAAACATATGCATTGTGGAAAATTAAGTTCCTTCTACTTGAACAGATGTTGGAGACTCCAATGGTCGGTATAGAACTTACATGGAATATCGTACTGATAGTGCCTCCAAATCTTCAATATGTGAACAATGGCCGTCAACTCTAAATTATGCACAAGGTAATTCTTATCATGAACTTTCAACTACTGAGACACGTAGGCAATCACCCTTGTGTCTTACATCAACACCGCGCCAAGCCCCATACGTGATGCATCATAATAAACAATGTAAGACCTCGAACCTTAGGCAATACAAACACTGGGGCTGTACTCAATGCATTCTTGAGCTTCTAAAAGGTCTCCTCACACTCCTCAAATCATCTAATAGGAGCGCCCTTCTAGGTCAATCTAGTCAAAGGTGCAGTAATGGACGAGAAATCCTCTATGAAACAACGATAATATCCTGTCAAACCAAGGAAACTCCATACTTTAGTAGCTGAAGACAGTTTGGGTCAACTCTAAGCTGCCTCAATTTTCTTTGGATCTACCTTGCTTCCCTCACTAGACACCACGTGACCCAAAAATGCCAATGAATCAAGCCAAAATTCACACTTGGAGAACTTTGTATATAACTTCTTCTCCCTCAAGGTCCGGAGCACGATCCTCAAATGCTGCTCATGATCCTCCCAGCTGCGAGAAAAGACCAAGATGTAATCAATGAATACGATGACAAAAGAATCAAGATACGGGTGGAACACACAATCCATCAAGTGCATAAATGCTAGTAGGGAATTAGTTAGCCCAAATGACATCACTAGAAACTCGTAGTGACCATATCGAGTCCTAAAAGCAGTTTTTAGAATATATTACTCCTGAATCTTCAGTTGATTATATCCTAACCTCAAATCAATCTTTGAGAACACTTTAGCACCCCAAAGCTGATCAAACAAGTCATCAATACACGATAGTAGGTACATGTTCTTGGTTGTAACTTTGTTTAGCTGCTTGTAATTAATACACATTCGCATAGTACCATCCTTCTTCCTCACAAATAGAGTTGGAGCACCCCAAGGCAAAACACTCGATTGGATGAAACCATTATCAAGCAATTCTTGAAGTTGTTCATTAAATCCTTCAACTCCACTAGTGCCATACAATATAGTGGGTTAGAAATGGGCGGAGTACCCGTCACCAGGTCAATACCAATAACGATATCTCTATCGGGTAGCATACCCGATAGGTCTATTAGGAACACATCGAAAAAATCTCTCACTACCAGAATTGACTCAATGGTAGGAGTATAAATATTAACATCTCTCACAAAGGCTAGATATGTTTCACATCCCTTCTCAACCATTTATTTTGCCTTCAGAAAGGACACAACCCTACTAGGAATATAATCTAATGTACCACTCCACTCCAATCGCGGCGAAGTTGGCATATCCAGTGTCACAGTCTTAGAGTGATAATCTAGAATAGCGTGATATAACGACAATAAATCCATGCCCAAGATCAACTTTGGTCTCAAAACCACCAATATCAACTAAACACGACCTATAAATTTGCATGCGATAATAAAATCTCCCATAAACGTGGACATATATACACGAGCACTCATAGAATCACGAGATATATCTAATATGGAGCAAGGTAAAGTGATATATATGAATAAGTGGAACCCAAGTCAAATAAAACGGATACATCCCTATGATAGAGCCATACCTGTGGTGACAACATCCAATGCAACTGCCTCCGTCCTACTAGGAAACGCATAGAAACAAGCCTAGCCTCCTCCTCTAGGGTGACCTCTACCCACCCGACTTCCACCCATAGTTGATGGTGTAGGCGGAGTAGTAATTGGAGCAACAACCATGGCTTGAGAACCTTGTGGACCATGTGTAATCCGTAGAGCTTGTGTAGTCTCTGGAGGTACACCCCTCTTGCATCTGTGAAGTCCATCATTGTATGTCTGGTATCACCATACTCAAAACAAACTCAGTGGGCATGGCTGCTGAAACTAACTCTGGCTTGGTCGGCTAGACTGACTGCTGAAGGAACCTCGTGAAGGAGGTGCACTAGAAAGTGGATGCGCATAATGGGTAACCTAAGACCTCGCAATAGCCACAATACTACTAGTAGCTGGATGTGCTAAATAAACAGGGCGGCTCACATAGCATCTGCCATGATGACCTATAACTGAAGCGTGGGCACTACTATATCCTCTAGAATCTCGAGGCCTCTTGTCCTCCATGTCATTCATCTATCGGCCTCGCATATCATCTAACCTCCGAGAGATATCAACAACTTGATGGAACGGAGTATGCATCCCTAAATCTCGAGCCATGCTAAATCTAAGACCATAACTGAGCCCCTCGATGAATCTGCGGATTCTCTCTCTGACTGTAGAAACTAAAGCAAGTCCATGTCGGGACAACCTACTTAATCTGATAGCATACTCTAACACTGACATAGACCCTTGATACATCTGCTCAAACCTTTTGAGACATAAATCTAGAAGGGTCTGAGGAACAAACGCTCTAAAAAATATCTCTGAAAATTAAGTCTAAGTGAGTAGGGCTACATTAACCGACCTAATCATACCTTCTTAATTGTGTATTTTAACTATATCATACATTCTTTTACTCCGTGTTATTATTCATGTCATCCCTTCATTTTTACTTGTCTTTATTTATTAAATACATGTCCATATAGCTACGTGGCTTCAGTTTCTACATGTTTCATGCATCCATGCTTTTACCTGTTAGTCAGTTTTTACTTGTTATATGCCTTTAATTGCTTACTTGTTGTCACTTGCTTCTATTTCACTTTAGTTTGTCATATTGGTTTGTATTAGAGTATTAACTTATTTTGGTTTCTCTCTCTCTCTCTCTCTCTCTCTCTATATATATATATATATATATATATATATATATATATATATATATATATATATATATATATATATATATATATATATATATATATATATATATATATATAGTTTCATGTTGCAACATATATTAATATGATGTTTGGGATCGATTCACACACTCCAACAATATTAATATGATATTTAGAATTGGGTGTCACGCTGCAAAAGATATTAGTACATGTTGGTTCTGTATATGTGTTGTATTGTGAATTTGAGCATATATGATATTCTAGGGCCCTCTGCTATGTGTTTTTTGTTCTGGTTTTTATGTTAACCGTTTCTCTATTCTGCTATTAATTTTACTTATACTCGTACATGTTTATAGTGGGTGCCTTGTTATAACCTCGTCACTACTCATTTATGGAGTACATGATGTTGGTTGTACTCATACTGCACCTCTATCTCTTGTGCAGATTCTGGTATTGGTCCCGACGGTGTTTAGTGGGGGCTTGCTCAAACTATTATTATCTGGAGACTTGAGATAGAGATGCACGGCATTGGCAGACCTTGAATCCTCTTCTTATCTCTATTATTGTTCAGTTTTTTAGACAATTGAATTTTTATTCAGACCTTGTTTGTAGTACGATTAGCAGCTCATGTATTTGTAACACTAGTTACTGGGTGTAGACCATATTGCGTCGTTTTAGATTTTTATGTTATAGAGTATTTCAACTTATATTCTTAATCCTTTGCTTTTAAATTGTTAAAATTAATTATGTGATTTAATAGAGTTGGCTTGCCTAGCAAGCGAATGTCAGTCCCGTGGTTGGGATTTCGAGTTATGATAATTGGATGGCCGTACAGTATTTTATGATTCTTCAAATGAATTTGTGGCATTGATCTTCTAATGTCCAAATCCTCTTTTTTGATGACGGCATGTGTTTCTATAGTCTCATATTTAATAATACCTGATAACTTTCTTCTGTATCGAGGATCATCAAAATTAAGCAAGAATAATATTTTGAAGAAAATATTCAAACGCGTAACTGCTTATTTATAAAATAACTTTCAACACTTCAAATCTTCTTTTCAACACTTGATGCTTAAAAAATACTTAAATTCAACTATTCTGAATGAGCTCTTAATATTTTATGAATGACCTATTACACCATATTCTTATATTAAATGGAACTCACATCATCTTAAGATATATATAATCATTTGTATGGTGGGAGGTATTTTATACTCACCTTTACATTATCGTCATGGTATATGTGTAAGGCTCATTAAAGGGGAATAATACCAAGATTTTAATATTTATGGAGTTCGAACACAAAATCTCTAATTAAGGGCGAAGAAATTTCATTCTTACTTGAAAAATTATTAATGGTATACATATGTAACTTTAGGCATATATTGTCGTTGTATAAACATATTTTATCCCCCGTCTAAGTTTACTTGTCCACAATACTAAAAGTAGATATTTACATTTACTTGCCAATTTGAAAAATCAACGGATAATTTATTATTTTCTACCTAATATTTCCTTATTATTTACAAATATTTTTATTTATAACCATCAAAGTTAGTTTTTCAATCGTAAATAGTTACGGGTGACAATAGTAAAATTATCATGTTATTTATCTTTTAAGGGGAAAACCAAATCAATAATGACAAGTTAACTTGGACGGAGTAAATTTTTAAACTCCTCCTATCTTAACTTATTTGGTATTGTTAGACTGAATACAAATTTTAAAAATTTGTGGCGTTGCTTTTAGACCCCTCCTATCTTTATTTATTTGGGTTACTTGACGGAGCACAATTCTGTAATTTGTAATATTGTTTTAGACTCCTCATGTCTCAAATTATGTGGCATTTGCAGATTTATAAAATTGTAATATGAAGTAGGCAATAAAATTATATAGCTATAGATTATTTAGTAAAAAAATTATATATTAAAAACGACTATGCAACGTAATTTAGGAAGGATGAGTAATCATACATACACAACTCAAGTTGGACCCAAAAAAAAAAAAAGTAGACATAGAGAATCAATCCACATACTTTTTTTTTTTTAAAACGATAGATATATTATAAAATTAAAAAGTTACAGAAGAGTTTGTTGGATGCATAAAATGCATGAGATTAGTTCCTACTATATTATACACACTAGTTAAACTAGAAGTAGAAAAAGTATTACAACTTATCCGATTATCATCTAACATAGTCGAAGGTTTACAAATCTTCTTCTCAGCATTCCCACTTGATCTTGCTGAACAGAAGTTAACACAAAATTTGGAGATCTTGAAAATATTTCCACATTTGCATTCATTTTTGATGCTCCATATTTGGCTAAGTAGTCCGTGCATTCATTTTTGATGCTCCATATTTGGCTAAGTAGTCCGCAACTCCATTTTGTTCCGTATAGATTATATGTAATTCTAGATCATACAACTGATGGAGTAAATACATACAATCAGCAATAATATTAGTATATTTAGGTGTTGGAAATTTGAGCAAGTCTAAGATTGTAGTTGCATCTATTTCAATTACTAAAGGAAAGATCTTAAATTGCACAGTAATTTGAAGGTCGATGATTAATGATAATAACTCAATTTATAAACTAGAACCACTTTAAACATGATCTTAAAAACCTATGACCCTAGTTCCTAAAGAAATCCCCAATTTCACATGCAATTGAATTCATCTTACTAGATCAATCAATGTTTAGTTTTAGAAAATTTGCTGTAGGTTGATGCGACTATTGACTATCGAGTCATTGTAGGGCCTATAATTGGCATTTTCCGGTTCCGTCCAAATGCATTTACTATAAAAAAAGGACATATCTCAACTAGCTGGGATCTCATACCTTTTTTCGCGTGATTAGTTGCTGGGGACAGATTCTCTGAACTAAAATCTCCTCTCATTTTCTTTTAGAGAAGGCATAGGGCGCCGCCGGTGATATCACACTTTCAACCCTCCAATTCATCACAAATCCAATGGCCGTTTCAAGCTGTGCAGCTGCAGCTAGGGCATTTCCGTCCTTCGAATGCCGTTCCGATGCCGACTTCTTCGCCGGCGGCGTTCCACGTCACAACGACGTTCCAAAAAACTCCTCCGGTGTTCGTTTCTCCGGTAAGGCAAACTCGTTAAATCACGGATCGTCGATTCACGGTGGCATGTCTTCTCTGATCCTTAGGTTTCCGCCAAACTTCGTGCGGCAACTGAGCGTCAAAGCTCGTCGGAACTGCAGCAACATCGGCGTTGCACAAGTCGTTGCGGCTTCCTGGTCAAACAACCCCGGTTCTCCTGACTTCACTCCGGCGGCGGCTAAGGCCGTTGATGCCTCAGCCGCCGCCGCCGCCGCTGCCGTTGCTCCTGTTGACGAGGAGGTGACGGTAGTGGTGGAAAATGAAAATCCGATTTGTGATGATCGAAATGTACAGATTGAGGAGTTGACACACGGAAAATATTCGTCGTTTTTGAGTTCTGATGGAAGTATTGCTATTCATGCCGGTATACTTTTAATGCCCTTTTAGTTTTGTATTTTTAGAAAGTCGTACGTCTAATTTTGTCTCTATTTTGTGTTATGCGTTGGTTTTGTGGATTTACTCTGAATATTTCTGATTATATATACTTGATACTGCTGGAGTGCTTATCAACGTTTCTTTTATACAAATGCGTTCAGTATCAAGCATTTTGACTAGACACGAAGCTTTAACAAAGAAAGAAACCACATTTTAAAAAATCAAGTCATCAACGGAAAGAGAGGGATTCAAACCACAATACGCCTGCTTTTTGAACTCTATTCGTTATCAGCTACTTTTAATTAGCTAACTCAAACGGGATTGATTTGGTAATTCTTTTTGTTTTTTGATAACCTGATTTGTTTTTCCACAGGTGAGAGGTTAGGACGTGGTATTGTTACTGATGCAATAACTACCCCAGTGGTTAATACGTCTGCTTATTTCTTCAAGAAGACTTCTGAGCTCATTGACTTCAAGGTATTTACAATTCTTACATTTGCTCTGGTGCCTTTACTTCTTTGTGGTATATGACCTGTAAAATAGGTTCATTAGGCAAGTCCAGTGAAGAGTTTACACCAGAAAAGTTGAGCCATATCAGTTACGGAAGGCAAGTGATGTTCTTGGTCAATAGTCAGCTCATGTGAAATATTATAGTAGTGTATCATTTATTTTGTGATAAGTAATATTGTACTAGTGTATCAGCGTATTTGCTTATAGAGAATGCCAAGAACATAATCTTTTGGGCATGGGTTGATGCAGTGGGTAAAATATGAGTTCATCTGAATCCAGTAGCTTTGGCTGGACCCTTTATAAGTGTCGAAAAATTTACTAAATAAGTACAAACAATTGATTTCGAAGCCAATAAATAAGACGTTTGGTGGTAGAATCCCGAACTCAAACCCAGAAAGCTCAAATCTTGGATCTGCCTTTGCTTTGGGTTTAGCTGAATTGAATTTTTGGTTTGATTTCTATATATGATACTTTTGCAGGAGAAAAGACATGCAAGCTTTGAATATGGGCGCTATGGAAACCCCACTACTGTTGTTGCTGAGGAGAAGCTAAGGTGAGTTAATTAAGAGAATTTTCCTTCCTCGCTCCGTTTCTTTTGTGTTTGGTAGCTAAGTGGTAATGTATTTTTTCTACTGCAACAGTGCACTGGAGGGTGCTGAATCAACCTTATTAATGGCATCTGGAATGTGTGCGAGTACTGTAATGTTGTTGGCATTAGTTCCTGCTGGTGGACATATTGTGACAACAACAGATTGCTACAGAAAGACCCGGATATTTATTGAGACAATACTGCCTAAAATGGGAATCACGGTATTTACCTATTCCACATGTTTAAGATGCTTGAAGTTTGAAGCACAGGGTATGCCAATATTTCTTGACACAAGAAGAAAATTGGATTCAGAACTGAGAAGTTGGCTTAGCTTTACTCATAGACATAAACTGTAGAAATAAATTCAAATTTCCACGAGAGTCTCAAACAGCTCCTGCCTGAATCAATTGGGCTATAGTTTTTTTTCTTTTTCTTTTTCTAATGAATAATTTATATATCCAAGTCTGAAATGGTTCACACCTTTATGCTGTGTAGTGATAGTCTCTTTTCCTTTATGAGTGCAGGCCACAGTCATTGACCCAGCTGATATTGGAGCTCTAGAGTCAGTCCTAAAACAGAAGAAAGTGAGTATGCCGCTTATTGCATTAACTGTTTTGAATTATATTTGTGGAATAACTGAAGATATCCCCAATGACTGGAACATTGTCCGGTACAGGTGACTCTTTTCTTTACCGAGTCTCCAACAAATCCATTCCTGAGATGTGTTGACATTGAGCTGGTATCAAAGCTTTGCCATGAAAATGGAGCGTTGGTTTGCATAGATGGGACGTTTGCAACTCCTCTTAACCAAAAGGCCCTTGCTCTAGGGGCTGACCTCGTTGTGCACTCTGCAACAAAATATATTGGCGGCCACAATGATGTATGGTGACGTCAAATGATGTTTATAGCAATTCAAACTACTATGCACAACTAAACTTAGTCGGACTGATGCTATGCAATTGCATTTTGGTGCAGGTTCTTGCTGGTTGCATTAGTGGACCTGAAAAGTTAGTTTCAGTAGTTCGTAACTTGCATCATATCCTGGGTGGTGCTATCAATCCGGTGAGTAGTCTTGCTTGACTTATTTCACATGCATTTTATGCTATATGGGCCTGTCTGGTATGCAAGATTAAGTTCCAAATGAAATTTATCCAATCTATTCTTCAATTCCATGTGCCTCTGAATTGGATAACCCTTTATTATTCATCGTGAAACCCTCACAATTTTAAAGGAGAGTTAACCCTTGGGAAGGGAAATTGCTTTTTTCTTTTAAATGGACTCTAGATAGTAGTCGCGTGTATTTGCTCAGTTTTAGCTTGTATTTTGTTGAAGCTTGATTCGGTTTTCTCCCATGTATCAGAATGCTGCGTATTTGATCATCAGAGGTATGAAGACGCTGCATCTTCGTGTACAGCAACAGAACTCAACTGCGCAAAGGATAGCCGAAATTTTAGAGGCTCATCCCAAGGTATTCTAAGCTCTCAGTAATTATGTCAGTGATTCGACATTTGTAGCAGAATACAACTGCCTAAACTAATTCTCAAGGAAAAAAGTAAAAGAATTCAAGAGAAATGTATCTTTGAGGAAATAAACAAGGTTCTACTTAATGTGTATTGATATAATAATTTGCAACAGGGAGCCTAATACACATACAGCATAGTCTATATTTGTAGCTTGTATGTAGCTAATTTGACCTTAAAGTGTGTGAAAGATAATCAAGATATGGAATGTGGCCACTGCAGAAGTTCCAGTCTCCTGTTTTCTTCCTTTATTTGTTAGTTGTAGCAACACCGGGTAAACTGGAAGTTTGTCTCCTCTTTTGCACCTTAAGATGCTGCTGCTAGTATCACAAAGCTTCATTTCTTTTGCGGGATGGGGTGATACTGATTTACTTTTTCACTTCTTTTGTTAACCAAGATGATGCTCTTTCACTGTAAATGCAACTTGGCTGGTTTCATTCCGTGGCAAAACACACAAACGATTGCAAAGAGAACAGGGGCAAATAAAGATAAATAAATAAAGAGGATAAGAAAAACCGGTCAGTGTTGATAAAGGATTTCTTCTTGCCAGTTTTTCTTAAAACTAGTTTTTTTCTTTCTGTTTGGCTCAAATTTGCTTGCCTCTCTTTTTTTTGCTTATATTCCATGTTACTCGACCATAATTATTTTGCTGTACATCTATGTATTGTGGTTGCCTTGTATTTTTTTTTTGCTTCAATGTTCTTTGTTCCATGCTCCAACTGCTATCATATGAGTTGCAGGTGAGATGTGTCTATTATCCAGGCTTGCCGAGTCATCCAGAACATCAGCTGGCAAATAAACAAATGACTGGTTTTGGTGGGGTGGTCAGCTTTGAGGTCTGTATTTTACAATCTATTCCAAGTTTATGCTTGTTAAGTCCTATATTCTGGATGGTTAATCAGAAGGTTATATTCTTAATTAGGTTGATGGAGATCTGCTGACTACTGCGAAATTCATTGATGCTCTGAAAATTCCTTATATTGCTCCATCATTTGGAGGCTGTGAGAGCATTGTGGATCAACCAGCAATAATGTCTTACTGGTATGTCAATTTTCTGTATATGGCTGGCAGTGTCCTTTTCCCTTTGTCCCTTGACAAAGCATGTTTATGGAGACTTGGACATCCAATAAATGTGACACCAAGGATTGATATACTAGAAGGTGCTAACAGTAACGTGGTTTTAGTAGGTGGATGTATAAGCTATCCACCGTTAGAGGCAGATGAGGCCTTTACTCAATATGTTCAACTGGACCCAGTATTTTCAAAATTGAACATCTATATATGCGTAAAAAGCCACTAAAATTTCTGCAAATATTAAATTCGAAATCATAATTTCGAAGGTACAATGAGTTCTGAGTTCAGTGCTAAGAACTTTAAAAGTTGAACCCATGGAATCCGCCTTTGTCCAGCATGTTGGATCAAATGACTCTTGGGAAAAACATTCTTAAAGAAACCTTATCGGACTTGGATAATAAGTGGATAAACTTTCTTTGTCATTTTGAAAACAGGGATCTTAGCCAGTCAGACAGAGCAAAGTATGGGATCTTGGACAACTTGGTTCGATTCAGCTTTGGAGTGGAAGACTTTGAAGATTTGAAAGCTGATATTCTTCAGGCTCTGGAGGCCATATAGACGTCTTACCTGCAACCTAATTTTATTGTTTCCTATGATCCTTTTCGTTCCCTAGCTTTGAACGTTTTCATCAAGTGTTGTACTCGTTTCCCCAATTGACAGAATATAGTGAAAGGATCATTCAGCAGATGATCCAATCTAATGTGAAAGTGGGATATTACTGTTGTTACCGTTTTCCTATCTTCTTGGAGAATTGAGTTCTTTAAATGAGTTTTAACTCTAGTAGCAGCGGGTACAAGAGAAGCAGATGAAATTTATATAATAATGCAGAAGGAAGGGACAATTTGCAGTATAAGCAAGAATCTGGATAACAGCTCTTTGCTTTTCAAATGTTATTACATAATTTTATAATTGAGGGAAAAGGAAAATGAACGTAAATCCAAGTGAAACATGTGAAGAGAGGAGACATCGTAAACAACCAATGGTTTGCCACTATTTGTAATTGTTTCCGTTCTTTGTTTCTTCTTTCTCTTTTTTTCCCGAGCAGCAGCAGGCAGACTAATTTTTCTGACTCTTTTATTTCTGCGAATATGGGATGCTTTCGTTAAAGAAAAAAGAAGAATGAGAGGCGTATAATTCAAATGGTTTACCTTTTAATAGTCGGATTTTGTATAAGAGGAGGATAGTGTTTATAGTTGAACTTTAGTTTAGTTTCATAGTCATCCCAGAAGAAGTTTATTTTGGGTAGTATTGTAAAGCACGAGTGTAAGTTGTGGGTTTCTACTCCTGTATTCTCTCTTTTCAAGTCCGTTTATTCCACAAATATCCTATTTGGAAATTCTTCCATTTAATTCTTTTTCTACAAATTTCAAATATCAAGCAAGTTCTCCTAGTGATGGCTATAAAAAAGCAGTTAACTATTCATATGATTCACTAAAAAATAGGTTGGATAATAAATTTTTTAAAAATAGATTAAATATGGATAATAACTATATTATTCATTTATAAAATGGATAACAAATGAATTTAACTTTTACATTTGTGAAACCTCAAATTGGGGGTTCCACAAATTTGGGAGATTAGGAATTCTCCAAGTGATTATATTCAAGAAGTCATGGATTATATGATTATCCATATTATCTATCGATTAATGTATTTTCGTATTAAATATGATTGTGTTGGATGATTTATCTATTTTTTATTACACGTTTTCGACCCGTTTCATGTCCGACCCGTCCTGCCAGTTTGCCACCCCTGTTCTCTCCTAAAACAACCAATTAACTGAAGTTCAATATGTAATAGGAAAGTAGTCGTGAAATCAGTTTCTAAAGTGGAAACTTACAAGTACCCTTGCTATATACATTAATTACACAAATATCTCAAATTCAATGCACTTCTTTTTAAATATTATAAATACAACTCCACTATTTTAATTTATATATGAGACACACTTTTCTTACTAATTCGTTCTAAATGACATATTTTTCCATTTGGAAAATCAACCTTAAATTTTGTATTTTACCCATTTGATCATTAATGAGAAACTTGTATAGGCATATTATGGCCCCACAATTTTTTTTATTGTTCAAGCTTGTAAGATTGTAAATTTTAAAAGTCTTTTTGTTTAAATTTTGTACCGAGTCAAAACTAATGAAATGAAAGTAGTACGTCACAATTAAATAACGTCTAAATCAAAATAATAATCATATAAAACAAGATAGATTATTTTTCACTTATTCATTTTTGGATATGCATTCTGAACACATGTATGTAAGTATTTAATGTAGTTACTTGTATTATTTTATTTTGAATATGTTTTAAAGAATTCTTATGAAATACCCAACATATATTTTCTTGACTCGAATACATTCAAAACAAATGAAGGATCTTTGCAACATAACCAATGTCTGTGTGATATAGATCGATGAGATCTAATAATGCTCACACATTTACACCTCCTAATTACCAATTTTGCTCTCAAATTTTATCGCTCTCTGTCTTTAGTTTATAGAGATGATCATCTGGAGATTAAAGATGTTAATTTCAATTTTGATTTGGGAGATTATAGTATTATCACCATTGGTGGATGCAATGCGATTTGAGTTGATATCTGGAACGTCAAAATGTATAGCAGAGGACATTAAGCACGATGCCATGACTGTTGGCAAATACTCTGTCGTCAATCCTAACGACGGTTACCCTTTGCCCGATAACCACAAAGTCACTGTTCGGGTAATTTTTTCTTCCTAGTTTTACCCTTCATTTAGTAACTTCTGGAAATTCTCTCATTCATGAAAAATTTGCTTTTTAAATAGCCCAATTTGATATGAATTTATATAAGTTATATACACTGACAGTATAAATTTCTTTTTATATATTTATGTTGTTTAAAAGTTTGAGCTAATTGTCTGTGTGACCTTAATATATGTCACATAGAGTATGGATGATGAAGTGTAATTATTGAAATGAGTGCATGCATTTTCTTTGTTTTATGTTGAGAATTTTACGTTAAGTACTTCATTTAGACTAATGTCACACTCGTTCGACAAGCAGAAATGTCCACATTTACTATTTAATTTTCACAACAAATATCGTCCTTTATTGTCAGCATATTACAGTTAAGACAATGTCGGAACTAGTGGCGAAGCCACACACCTTTGCCGGAAAATTATAGTCTGCAGCTAAGTGAAAAAAATAAATTGTTTTATGTATATATACAATATGTTGAATCTCTTTAGCTTCTTTCTGTATTTACTTCTTTATATTTTGACTCTTTTTAGTTAAAATACTGGCTACGATGTGATTACTAATTAATGCAGGTGACTTCTCCAAATGGGAACAATTATCACTTCATGGATCATGTAGAATCTGGCACTTTTGCCTTTACAGCATCTGAGGGAGGTGACTATATGGCATGTTTTTGGGCAGCAGATCATAGGCCACCACTGAATTTGTCAATAGACTTTGATTGGAAATCTGGGGTTGCTGCTAAAGATTGGTCTAAAATTGCCAAGAAAGGCCAGATTGAAGTAAGCAATTTAGCTCTTTGAATTCATGGATCAGTAATTACTTCCACTTTTTTTGTGTAAATCTCTTTATGTTTCTACTTTTAGCATTAATTAATGGATATGTTTCTTGAAAAAGAAAGGGCTAACCCGTGAATTAAGTTGGCGTTTCGACAAAAGTGAGCCAATATCTATCCGGTCTCTCCTTACATTTATGTTTTCGCGGTTAATTGTCCATTGATTTTCAATCTCGTCATTTCTTTAAAAGGGAGTTCAGTTTTTCATGCACAGGTTCTTTTCACAGTCTGAAACTATGAATAAGTGTATTTGATACTACTGATAGAAAAGTACAGTTATCTGTCACTAAACAACCCTTGGATGTAGGTGATGGAAATTGAGGTACAGAAACTGTTCGATATAATCACTTCCATTCATGATGAGATGTTTTATCTTCGCGAACGGTACGATCATAAACATGCATGCATGTCATTACTATTGCTTCTATATATTGACAGTATAAAATTAAATTTTCATTAAATTTCGTCAAATAAAGTACAACAAATTTAGTTACTTGAAAATACAGCTGCCAGTATAGTAGACGATTATAACATTTCTTTACACTGTCATTGTATATAGTTAAATTCTAACTTTTACTGTGCGAGTTGTACAGGGAGGAAGAAATGCAAGAATTAAACAGAGCAACTAATTCCAAGATGGCCAGTTTTACTGTATTATCTTTACTTATTTGCTTGTCCGTGGCTGGTCTCCAAGTTTGGCATTTGAAGTCATTTTTTGAAAAGAAAAAGCTTATCTAATTGTAATCTTTACATTTGTCATATTTTTTGTAAGTTTTTTTCTTGCAAGTTTTTATGGTTGAAGTTAGTTACTTCCAAAAGCTTGTTTATATTCACACTTTCTGTTATGCCATTATAAAGCTAGTGTCCGAGTAGATTAGGAGTGGATCTAGCGGATAAGCTATGGGTTAATCTGAACTCAATAGTATTGACTTGAAGGAGTTTCCATGCCTAAATGCTACTTGGAACTATGATTGGCCCTATTTTTGAGTTAATATATCTGATAAATTCAGCTCAGTTCAAGTAATAGTACGCATGCAAGTAAAACATTACCGAAGGAGAAGGGGAAAAGAAATGGAGAGATGCAAAACTAAGATGAAGAAGAAGAGCTGGTTTTCTTTCTTATGTCTTCATTATACATGAGTGGTCCCCTTTTATAAACCACTTAACCGACTCCAACTAACTCCTCATTTCTATTTACACTTTAGTCCTTCAACTAGTTACAAGTACATCTCAGTTAAGTATATACAACAATACTCCCTTCAAGCTGGGGAATGAAACACATTGAACATACCAAGCTTGGACAAGAGCAAATGGTGCGGGGATGAACCCAAGCTTTGGTCATGAGGTCAGCCAACTACAAACTGGTAGAAATATATTGTGGTGCCAACTGTCCATTATTGATCTTCTCTCGAACAAAATGGCAATCGATCTCGATATGTTTAGTGTGTTCATGCAATATAGGATTAGCATCTATTTGCAAAGCTTCCTTACTATCACAATGTAAAGATACTTGCTGCTGATCTTGGACCTGCAGTTCCTTAAGAAATCCTAAGAACCATATGATTTCTGCAGCTGCTGCTGCTAGATTCTTGTACTCAAATTTAGCTGAGCTTCGACTGACAATTTGTTGCTTTTTTGACTTCCATGAAAGTAAAGAATCTCCTAGCTTGATGACATAGACCTCCTAGTATTAGGACAAGAGGCCTAGTCCGAATCACAATAAGCAGACAATGTATGTATAGGCCCTGTGCTCAGCAAAATACCAAGACCTGGTGCTGCCTTTACTCGCAATGTTGCATCCCGATGAGATTGTTTGGGATGCTGCATGAACTGATTGAATATCTAGACTGTAAAAATGAGATCTAGTCTGGTGATGGTCAAGTAGAGCAACCTGTCAATGAGTCTTTGATAGCTCCCTATTTCTTCCAATTCTTCATCCCTAGTCACCCCTGCATGTTTGTCATATTCAATAGTGAACCTATATTGGATGGAGATTGATTTAACTCCTGCAAGCCCAACTTCTAAGCATACTTCCTCTGTATGAGCAGGATCCCTTTCTCTGATCTTAGAACCTTAATATCGAGGAAATATCTCAGCTCTCCTAAATCCTTAATTTTAAAGGAATTGTGTAGTGTCAGTTTGGCTTCATCTATCAATTCTGCATTGCTTCCAGTAATGAGAAAGTCATCCACATATACTAAGATAATAATAATGTAGAGTTTGTATTCTTAGTGAAGAGTGAATAATCATACGCACTTTGATGACACTGTGCTTCCACCAAGGCCTCAGTCAATTTGATGTTCCATTGCCTTGAGGTCTGCTTAAAACCATATAGTGATTTAAGTAGTTTGCAGACCTTATACTCCCTTTGTTTCTGGACACCTTGAGGTAGATCCATGTAAACATCTTCACAAAGACCCCATAAAAAACAACATTATTGACATCCATTTGAAATATATTCCATCATCTAGTGGTTGCTATGCTTATGATTGTTCTCACGGCAACCATTTTAACTACAGGAAAGAAGTTCTCATGATAGTCCAACCCTTCTTGTTGTGTATAACCCTTTGCTACTAACCTAGTCTTGTATCTCTCAATTTTTTCATTTGCCTTATATTTTATCTTAAACACCCATTTGGATCCTATGGCCCTTTTTCTTGCAATTGCATTGTCTTCAAGAGCTTTAATCTCTTATGATATTGCTTATACCAGTTTTTGTCTTGACAAGCTTCCTTGAAGCTCTTTGGTTCAATTGTTGCTGAGAACATACCCAAATAGGCCTTGTAGTTTGCTGACAAATAAGAGTAGGACATAGTGTTTGAGATATAATGAGGATGATTCCGAGTGATCGAGGGTGTAATATAGTCCTTCATCCATTTGGAAGGTCTTGAAATCCTTCTAGATTTCCTGACACTAGTTTCATCTATAAGTACTTGCTCCATCTGTGACTGACTTGTGCATAGATCTGTAACTGGTTGCACTCCAACTGATTCTACAGACTGGGGCATAGTAGAAGTATCAGTTAAATCTACTATGGTATCAATTGGTTCTATTGTCTAAGTGTATACTAAGTTGTTGGTTCCATGACTGGTGCAGGTGAGATATGATCATGGGCAAGCTCAATCGAGCTGGTGGAAATATCTAACTCTTGAGTGGTTGCCTGCTCCTCATCAGTAGAAGCTTGCACCAACTTTTCAGGCATAAGTTCGTTAGTCACAATGGGGAGGTTCATCACATGGAAATATGTCTTCAGTGATCTAAGTTACTTCATTGAAAGGAAACACTTATTCCCTGAATGAGGCATCTTTACAAATAAATACTTTTTTGCTACTAAATCATACAACCTGTACCCCTTTTGGGTTTTTGAGTATCCTATAATGACTGAATTTCTAGCTCTTGGAGCAAATTTATCACCTCCAAGCAAGTTAGTTGCAAAACATAGACAAACCAAACACCCTTAAGTGTTCTATCTTATGTGGTTTATTATGCAGTACTTAATATGAACTCTTCTCTTGCATCACCTCTATGGGTAACTTATTTATCAAATATGTTATTATTCTTACATAGTCACCAGAATCTCATTGACACTAAGCTTTGGAACATTAGTGCCCTTGCAACTTTTAGGATGTGTTTATGAAACCTTTCAACTGTGCCATTTTGTTGGGGGTGTATATGGATAGCTACTCTGATGTATGATTCCCAAAGATACCAATAAATTATTGCACCGAGGATTAAATTACTCACTGCCATTATCTGACCTCAATACATTCACAGTCACACCAAACTGATTCTTTATCATAGCAAGAAAGTTTTTTATTACAACTAACAGTTTATATTTTGATTGAATCAAACATACAAGGTATATCTACTGTAGTCATCCACGATGGTGATAAAATAATACTTTCTATCATATGCAGATGTGATCCCCAAATATCTAGATGAACAAACTAAAAAGAACTAATGGAACTGATGTTACTTCAAGGAAATTTTAACTTACACTTTCTAGCTAATGAACATGAAAATTTTCATGCACCTGTATATCCACCTTATTCTTTAACTTTGAAATATGCTTCATTGACTTCAATAACGCATGTTCTAATCTCAAGTGCCACAGTCCACTTTCTACTCCTTTGTTCATAAAGAAACCTGTTGCCGCTACAATTATGTTCACCTTTTGCAGATACAATCCATTATTTTCTCTACTAATCTCCATCACCCAGCCATTGTAAAGATCCTGAAACATGCAAAAATTAAAAAATAACGTGACTAAGCAACTGAGATCTATGGTGAGTTTTGATACTAACAACATATTGAATTTAAAATCTAGTACATATAAGACATCTTTAACTGTCCAATTCCCTAGTATAGATTCTTCTCCTGTATGTGTAATTTGTGCCTTATTTTCTGTAGGTAACTGCACTTCATTTCTTCTCACACTGCTTAGAATATCCTTACAATATGTGACATGATATGTTACTCCTGTGCCTATTATCCAATCCCACATACGTGCATTTTCTAGTAAGGAAATTATATTTGTCATGTTTGTGGAATACTCTGATGTTGCTGGTTTTGACAACAACTTGACTAGTTGTTGTAGTGTTCTTCAATAAAGAATTGTCTAGTCCACTGCACTTTCACGACTGCTGCCCTGCTTTCCTCATTGTTTACATTCAAATTGTTTGCATAAACCTTTTCTCCTCCAATCTGATTTTTTCTTTTATATTTGAAATTTGCTGAATAGCCAATTATTTCAAAACAGTTATCCTTAAGATGACCTTTATATCCACAATGCTCTCAAATGATCCCTGTATTTTTACCTTTAAAATCTTGACCACTTCCTGCTAACATGATAAGTGGTTCCCTATGTGTATCAACCATACCTAAGGACCTTTAACTCTCTTCCTGAGTGTCTATTGCATATGATTCGTTAACAGTCACTACATGCCTCTTTACTAGCAGATTACTCCTTATGTTACTATAGCTTTAATTTAGTCCCACATGAAACTGCAACAAATAGTGTGACCTTAAATATTCAACTGAAGGTCTAGACTCCTCACAATCACATGAGGACAGGGGTACTAATACATCAAGTTTATCCCATAAATCTTTTATTTTAGAGTAATAAGTAGTTACTGAGTCATTGCCTTGTCTCAATGTTGCTATGGCTATCCAAAGGTGATAAATTCTAGTCAAATCTGATCTATCAAACCTTTCTTGAAAATCGCTCCAGACTTTTCTCGCATTTGGAGCATAGACAATTCTTGACATCAATTCACTCGATACAGTGCTTCCTATCCACAACAAAATAAATGCATTGCATTTTTACCACTTTCTGCCAATTCACCTCTATACGTGCTCTTCACATAAGCTCTGTTCGCAAACCCTAGTTTATTCTTTCCCTAGAGTGCCAATTTCATCTCCTTGCTCCATAACGCATAATTTTTGGGCCCTCTGAGCTTAAGTGGTATTAGGACATGTCCAGGGGCTTCTGAGGATTGCAAAAATAGTGGATAGTTGTGATCTTGTGAGACGACCTCATTTCATGCTATAACTGATTAGATCGGAGTTTTGACGAGCTTTGATTCTTCAAATTTCTTCCTAATTCTTAAGAATTTATGATCTTCACTGTGATACCATGATAAATTCGACTCAAATTATAAGTAATAGTACCAGATTCAAGCGAAGCAGTATCGAAGGAGAAAGAGAGAAGAAGTGTAGAGATGCAAAAATGAGATGAAGAAGACGATATGCTTCTTTCTTATGTGTTCATTACACGTGAGTGGTCCCCTTTTATAAACTATTTAACTAACTCCAACTAACTCCTCATTCCTATTTACACTTTAGTCCCTCAACTAGTACAAGTATATCTTAGTCTAGTATATACAATAATAATATCTAATATTTTTTTAATACATATTTCTTAAATTGCATCTTACTAAGAAGATGAAACTCACTACTACGCATCTTACTAAGAAGATGAAACTCACTCACTACTACAGTAATAGAACATGAGTATATAACAAAGATGAAACTCACTCACTACTACGGTAATGGAACATGAGTATATCACAAACTTCAATTAGAATGGAGTATGTGAGAGCTATACTTTTCCTATTCCAAGTTTTCTTTTTCCCTAAAAATAACTCAAATGTTTTAATTGAAATCCATTTTCTACACTAACGATTAAGTGGACCTTAAAAATGATAATTCTCCCTATCAAGCATGATATGACTGTTAGGATTGGAAAAATCAAGTGTTATGCGGAAGCTAGTTAAGCAAATTTTGAACGACGAGAAATCAGATAAATAAAAGAGACACAAACATTTAACGTGATTTTACGTTCACGAGTGGAGATGAGCAATCCACTATAATAAAAGAGAGTACAAAAATATTGAGAGAATAACTTCATAAAGAGACAAACATAAGTGACACACTAACACTTGTCCCCTAAAGTTCTCCTCCTAAACACGACTCTGAAATCCTTATGGGTACATTGTGGATGTTGTTGAATGAGAAGAAAGGATACTCAATTTATAAAAGTCTAAATATTTTCCTACAAGAAAAAGAGACTAGCCAAATATGAGAGATTTATGATTTCCTACTACAAGAAGAAAAACTCAATTATGGTAACTATGTTGCCATTTCCTTCGAAAGATAGAAAAATCAAATATGGAAAGAAAATCAGGACAACACCTAACAATTCTCCCTCTTGGCCTGAATTTTCTGACAAAATAAACTTGATTCACCTTCATCACATAACCTTTAACATGTCGCATTTTCAAACCTCCATGACAAAGTTTGTCTCAATGTGTATAGCACTCCGGTCAAATTTCTCAGACAAAACTCATGATTATTGTCATATACGTTGCGATAAGAATAGAACCCGCTAACATGAACATCTCTTGAACCTTACTCTGATACTACTTGTTCGGATCGAAAAAGGTTAGGTGTAATGCTGAAGCTAGTAAAGAAAATTTTGAACGATGACAAATGAGATAACAAAAGAGAAATATACCAAAAGAGACACAAACATCTAACGTGTTTTCTGATCCTTTGGTTTTCACATTCGATTTGAAGTATTTTCCATGTTAACATTTGGTGTTCTATATCTTGTTTCCTTCGGGTTTGCTTCTTCCTCGACATAATAAATAGTATCAGAGCATTGGTTCTTTATCCGGATTTTTATGGAATGGAGGTGAATATGAGCAAGATGGTATATTTAAATGAGAGCAATTATAATATTTGGAGAAGAAAGTGAAATATTTATTGTTGTGAAGAATATGCATTAACCCGTTTTTACAGCTCATAAACCCGATAGTATATCGTATGAAGAATGAGTTTTCGAGTACCAACAAGTATGTGGATATATACGAGAGTTTGTGAAAGATAATGTTCGTAGCAATATTTTGAATAACACATACGAGGTCAAAGTGGAAAAAGTTAGAGACTCTTTATGTTTCAAAAACTGGGAAGAATAAGTTGTTCCTACAAAAGAAACTGATGACCTTTAAATACAACGAGGGAAGTTCTATCCTTGATCATATGAATAATTTTGAGGGTGACCTTGATCAGCTGTCTACAATGGGAGTTAATTTTAATAATGACATACAAGGACATTGGCTTCTTAATACTCTGCCAGACTTTTGGAAAACTCTTCATGTTTTTTTTGACAAATTCAGTTCCTGGTGCTAAGGTGACGATGAAATATGCTAAGAGTAGTGTGATGAATGAAGTAAGAAGACAATCTTAGGGTTCGTCCTCACAAGCAAATTTCTTTGTCATAGAAGATAGTGGGATAGATAGAACAAGTGGTTCGAGAAATAAAGGTAAAAGTAGAAGTAAGGCAATATCCAAATACCTTAATATTATATGCAACCACTATCGGAAGAAATGACATATCAAAAGATTTTGCCACATGTGGAAGAAAGACATTAGAGAAGGAAAGAAAGTATCATAAGCAAAGAATGGTTGTGGAAGAGAAATTATTTAAGGCTGAGAAGATACACACTGATGGAAATCCTTCGGATATGCTGACAAAAGCAGTGGTTGCAAATAATTATGCGTTTTATAAAAGTTTAGCAGGTACGAAGCCTATCGATAGTTCTTCACTTGAAGACATATTTGTCCCCTTGGCTGGAGGTGGAGTTTGTTGGGCCCATATCCATGTTGTCCACCCAAAGGCCTAATGATCTAATCTTATTCTCTTTTGATTTCCATTCGTATTCGGAATTGGATTCGATTTTTTATTCCTATCTAGAGTTGGTTTTGACTTTAGGAGAGAGTGCCACTCATTATCTATAAGTAGGACAACTTTGGAGAATTATTCTATGCCCATTGGTACAAGTCTTTAAAAGACTTAAGCACATAAGAGTGGGTTTTTAGAGAGCTTTCATTAAGAGAAGAGAGAGAAAAAATATTTGTTTTGCAGCAGATTTTTGTTCCAAACAACCAACTTCAAATTACTTTTTTAATTCGTTAACCGCTGCATTTTGATTAAATGTTCGTAATATCCGGGTCTTTGATTTGAATGGTGGAGATCGGATTTGAAGGTCCGTAGCATTTGATTTTGAGTCCCCAATAGCAACTCCATTGTTGTGACTTCTCCTCCTTCAACTAATTTGTTGTTGCTATTATTGCTTCGTATTTGACACTTAATGTATAGCCAATTTGAAAAATTTTTATAACCCTCTTATTGTTATAGTAGAGCTTTTTAGATCTTTATGATCCTGTGATTTTAACCTTTGATTTGACAGGTTTTTCACATAAAAAGTTAGTGTTTTTTTATCTTCTTTATTTTCGGGTTTGCTTAGTCCTCGACGTAGCAATGACAACCTAGAAATTGAGTGCTTTAAACGTAAAGATTGGACTAATTGTGAACTATTTTTACCCTCAATGGATATGATTCAAATTCATTAAACTAAAGCTCCACTCGTGCATGTTGTAGTAAAAACGAATTATTAAAATGGTTCCCATAATTTCACTGCCTGGCCTGTTGTAATGCTGATTTTGTAGTTAATAAATACAAACATTGACCTTAAGTATTTAAAATAACGGTAAACTATGGAAAAAATTGTTTGATGAGTATTTCAACCTAATTAGTAATAATCTTTATTTAAAAGATATAGTTATTTCAAGTGAAATTTATGTCTGTACACAAATTCAACTTTCAAAGTGCGGTATTCTTTGCAAACTTAAAATTCTAAATTTGTATTTGAAACTAGTACATTAAGATTGTCAGTGAGAGTAAATCACAATATTCATCGCCACAATTCTTTAGTATTATTTCATTTTTCCTACTATTTTAATTTATAATTTTGCAATACAATTTGAATTAAAAGCGAAAAAAGGAATAGGAAAAAATACTTGTTCGTATTTGTTATTTAATTTTCACGAATGCATAATATTGATTAATCATGGACAAATGATAAACTGATGAGGAGGAATATATATATATATATATAATGATGTAATTGTTACTTTAGTGCATTTAATTTTATATAAGGGAATAAAAAGGAGCAAGAGAAAAACTTATTTGCAGACGTTGGTATTTGCATGAAATTACATTAATTGTATTATTAATGGATAAATGACGATCTGTTACCTAATTAACTATAGCTAAGTGATAAAGCTTATGCAAACATTAGTGCATGAATATTGAATGGATGGAGTGGGAGGTAGCCCGTAACGAAATAGCAAACAGTCACACATGCAGCTAAAAGAACGTTCCTTTTTTTCTTCTTCTTCCTTCCTTTTTTCAACATTTCTCTTTCTATCTATATAATCACTCTATCAAATTCCATTGAAATATTAAAACAGGAAAAAAAATTCATAAAAATTATATATATAGAGCTGATTGAGAAAAGAGAAGGTTTGGAATTGCTGTGCTAGCTCTCTCCCTCTCTTTCTTGGTTCTTGTTTTGTTCTTTCACAAATTATATAAGAGAGGGAGAAACCAAGCCAAGCTTCTTTCATTCTCTTCCTTCTTTATCAATATTCCTCTTTACGTTACATATATGTATATATAACAGGTACATACTCTTTAATTTCTGCTTCTTTTGCTATTTCCTACAATACGCGCACACACATGCATGCATTGGCGGAGGCAGAAATACATACAACGAAATTCAAATAATATATTGGAATTTCAACACATACTATGTAAACTTGTTGTGAAAAGGAATTTTTGAATTCCCTTTGGCTCAATACATAAGAATTTTCTCGTATGTCAAAGGAATTCACCGATTTATACGTAATAAAAAAAATTGCCCTATTTGCACAATGGAATATTTAGCTATAAGTGATTCAATAGAACCCTCTTGCCATCACCTAGTTTCGACCGTGCATGCATGTGTGTGTATTATTTTTGGGTCATAACTTTGCATTTTCGTGTATGTATTCAAGTGATCATTGTAAGTATTCGGTATGAATATATTATGTATTTTTACTATTTGTTTGTACAACAACAATAATACCTATATCTCAAGCTAGTCAATTAGTTAGGGTATTTAAAACTGTCTCAATTCAATATTTAAAAATTTATTTGAAATCAAATGGATGATGAGCTTTTGAGTGGTAAATTGGTGCCATATATACAACAACAACAACAACAACCCACTATAATCCCACTTAGTGGAGTCTGGGGAGGGTGGTGTGTACGCGGACCTTTACCCTACCCTGGATAGGGAGGTTGTTTCCGAATAGACCCTCAGCATCCTTCTCTCCAAGAACTCCTCACCTTGCTCTTGGGGAGACTCGAACTCACAACCTCTCGGTTGGAAATGAAGGCTGCTATATTGGTGCCTTATGTAGCAAAAGAAAATATAGTTACTAGTGAGGTTATTATTGATACATTTTAGAAAATGAAATTCGTTGAGGAGAGTTGTATAATGTACTTGAATTGTGTTTTCTTGATATGATTTGAATTGTTTGTTTTTAAATATGATGTAATTATTCACTTTTTTGAGTGTTGAAACCACTTATGAAATACACTATGTATGTCACTAGATGGAAGTTCTTGGCACTAAATATATTGTACTTTTGACATTATGGATGCAGAATTTATTATTTGTTGAAATTTTAGTGTTGGGTTTAATATTGAGTTTACTTGAAATCATTAACTATTAATTCAAGTTGATTTATACTTAATGCTACTTTGCAGGTCCTGTTGGCGTGTGCTGTACAATTTTGGAACTTTTATGTAGATTTAAAAAATTATCTTTTCTTTTTTTTTACGTTCGCTCTTCTGAAACTGGCCATGTATAGAACTGTACAGGTAGTTCAATGTGTTAGTACTCTAAGGTAAGGGTTTGTATTTAATTCAGAAAGTATAAAGTTTGAACTAAGTTATCAAGTAGTCATTATGCCTCCATCTTGTTACAAGACTTGTATACAAAGACCTAGGATTGATTATTATAAGTTCTTGTTTTCATATGTTAACTTTCAAAATTCTATTGGGCAGAGGCGGAGTCAAGATTTTAGATCAGTGAGTCCAGAATATCATTGTATCCACTATTCCTTTGTAACAATAGGTATTGAATTTGTATAAATGCGCGTTTTAAAAACTTTCTATACATTTATAGACTTTAGGTGTATGGCAGAAATTATACAAAAGGGTGTCAAAATTAAAAAAAAATTGCTGCTATCGGGAATGGAACTTGCAACCTTCTATAAATTTTGACACTCCTTGACCTTTGCACTAAGAATTTGTCTTGTGTTAAGGGGTGTCAACCCCTTGTATATATTCAATTTTTTAAAAAAATTCCTATTACACAGTGTTATTTTCCGACGAAGAGGTGTCGGTTAACACTCCCTCGGACAAGGGTAGCTCTACACCCGGGTGTATGGGTGGATCCCCTCCTACAATAATGAGACATTTGAATTTTCTTTTGGTGAATTTATAGGTATTCGTTGGTTTTTCTGTTCCATTTGTAATTGGAATCTGGCATGGGACAGCAACAATTAGCAGAAGCTACATTTGTGAGCTGAGTTAGAAAAATGGGTGCTTGTGTATCAACTCCAGGCCATACAATCAAAGTAGAGAAGAGACACCGTCGTCACCATAGAAAATTCCGTGCAAAGAATTTAATATCTCTTGCAGAAGGAACCAGGAGAAGAAAGAGTGATGTAGGACCACATATTGCTGTTAGTGAGTTTGTTAGAAGATCTGAAGTCTCCAGTTCCAAATACCATCTTACTCAGACTCAGTTGCAGTGGCATCATACTCAAACTGATGCTAATGGTTAGTTTTTCTTCTGAATCGTGTGGCTATAAGACTTTTGAAACTTGTGCTTTAATTGTGTCGCTATTAAAACTTGCAGTTCTCAGCCAAGAAGAAGCATGGTTTGACACATACAGCACTGTTGAGTCTGACTCTGACGATGACGATGACTTCAGTAGCGTCCATGGAGGTAATGACTCAATAGTTTTCCTCTATTTTTTGGACCAACATATGACTTTAGTCTATAAGCAATGTCAATTCTTTCTCTGTCATAAATGAGCAATGTCCATGTCCTTATTTATACTCTTCAATTTTGTAGATCTTTTCCCTAAACCTGGACAAGTACTTCAATATGAAACATCGTCATGCTTTATGGATAGCAAACATAAGTACAAGGAGTACCACGAACGATATCTCAAGATCGATGGCAGTAGAACAGATAAGTTTTTGCTCAAAGATGGAGTTAATAGTCCAAAAGGACTTGCACTTATAGGTGGTCATGGCTATGAAGTTCCGTCCCTCGGGACGCATGAAGTCCTTGGAGCCCAAAGGAAGAGATTTTTGGACCGTGCTTATGGAAGTTTTAATAGTGTTAAAGATGATAAATTTGGTATGCATGAGAAAACTCAAGAGAATGTGCTCAAGACTGTCTTACCAAAGCTGGTTACTTCCTTGAGTTTCAATGAAAATATTATTAGTTCATCAAATTCAGGTCAAGTTTCTCAAGTAAAGCAATCCACTATTAGGCTTTCTCTAAAGAGAACATCTATGGATGGAAGAGAAGATAATAAATACTGTAAGTACATTGCTACTTTCCATTTCAACATAGTTCATCTTTAATCAAGTCTAATTTGCAAAAAATCATTATAAAGATTTCTTCCATGAGCCCATGACGGAAGGCGAGCTCATAAGGGCGGGTCATGCAGGCCTGGCAGGCATCTAGGCTGTCAAGCTTCTGCACATGTTACCTTAGGCGAATCCCACATTAGAATGAGAGAGGAAAGTGAAAGCTTTATAAGGCATGATATAAGTTCACATGATACACGCCACTTTCGTGGTTCTATGTGGCGTAGCCCGTGAGATAAATCCATGCAGGCCTAGACCCAACGCGAACAATAGGTGCCATGGATTTGGGTCGTGACAAATATGGTATCAGGCGAACATCATATCTTTGAGAAGGTGGTAGGGCAAATTTCAGGGAGTATGCTGAGTCTACGGGGATGGGTGGGTGTGTGAATGTGATACCCATGAAGGAGGGCGCCCTGACGAGGGCTGGTCATACCAGACTTACAGGCTCCTAGGCTGCTTTATAAGGCACGACACAAGTTTACATTGTACAATGTAAAAACATAGGTGAACAAACCTATTGTTGATGACGTGTATTAAACATAATTTTAATCTTGTAGGTTCATCGAAAAAATATCTTTATCGTCCCAAGGCCGGGGTCCAAATTCCTTGTAAAAGAACAGAAGAAAAGCTAACAGCAGGAAGTTGGTCAAAGATTGATCCGTCGAACTTTAAGCTTCGTAGTGATAGTTATTTCAGGTACATTTAAGTAAAATCTTCTCCTAAATCAAATAAGTGTGATATAACTTGTAATGGATTAGTCATTATTCATGCATTTCTTGATTTTTGTCACTTGAACTGCAGAGACAAGAGAAAATCACCAGCACCAAATGTGTCTCCTTATACTCCAATTGGTGTTGATTTATTTGTGTGTCCTAAAAAGATCAATCACATTGCACAACACCTTGTGCTTCCCTCTGTAAAAGGAGATGGGAAATTTCCTCCATTACTAATTGTCAATATTCAGGTATGAGTGTAGTTTCAGATGAGTTTACATTGGATTAAAACATATTATTCTAATGAAAATTTTGTTGATATTTTGTTTCAGTTGCCTACTTATCCTGCTCCAATGTTCGTCGGTGATGCTGATGGTGAAGGCTTAAGCCTTGTATTATATTTCAAAATTTCTGAAACTTTTGATAAAGACATTTCTCCCCAGTTTCAGGACAGCATCAAGGTAATCTCATGTCAAATTTCTCTACTTTGCCTTATTTTTAATGTATATAAGCTGTGTTATTTACGGCACAAGATTATCTACACCGGGTACAATAATTAAGCTTATCATTTTAATATTCCATTATGGATAAACATTATTCCCGGTAGAGATGAACAAGAAGGAAAATGGAACAATTCTATTTTTGACTCGCCCACGGCTACGTGTCCTTTGTACCCTTCGCCCGCCCGCCACCAGTGGAAGCAAGCTAGCCCCCTATGTTGGAAAGTTGGGGGAAGAGTGCATTTCCATCGCGAAAGATTCAATCCAGCCACAGGTTCCCCAACGGCTACCTTGTTACGACTTCACCCCAGTCGAAGACCCCACCGTGGTATGCGCCAATAAGACCACCAAAGGCCTTTGTGGCACTAGTGTGCCCCATACCGGATACAATAAGCTTATTCTTTTGATACTCTGTTATGGATAAACATTACCCTCGGTAGAATATCATCCATACCGGGCACAATAAGTTTATCCTTTTGATACTCTGTTATGGATAAACATTACCCAGTAGAAGATTATCCATACCGGGTACAATAAGCTTATCCTTTCGATACTCCATTATAGTTAAACATTAGCCCAAGTTGAAGATTATGTATATCTAGTACAGTAGTAGTTCACACAGCAACTTACAGTAACAACTTACACAACGACTTTCTTCTATGAATAGAGGAGATTTCCATTTATTATGCACATAATTTTGAAGATGAATAATATATTAAATTCTCTCTATTCGTATCATGACAGAGCTTAGTTGAGGATGATATGGAAAAGGTAAAAGGATTTGCAAGAGAATCATCTGTTCCTTTTAGAGAGAGGTTGAAGATTATGGTTGGGGTGGTTAATCCAGATGAGCTTGTTTCTAATGCTACTGAAAGCAAGCTTTTAAACGCGTACAACGAGAAGCCTGTGCTTTCGCGCCCTCAACACAGCTTTTATCAGGTGAATCCTTTATCTTTTGGATTTAGAGTTTAAGCTTTATGCACTGACGTTGTAAAATCTTTGCTGTAATGGGACATGAACGTTAATGCTACGTTCATTTTCTGTTTATTTCAGGGTCCAAATTACTTCGAAATTGATCTTGACATTCATCGCTTCAGCTACATTGCAAGAAAAGGACTCGACTCTTTTAGGGAGCGTTTAGGATTTGGAATACTGGATCTTGGTCTAACAATTCAGGTTTCTCATCATTTTTTACTTACTATTTTTCAGTATATCATCTGATTGTGTAAATATTTTTTATACAATGATGGAACTTTAACTTTTTCCTGAATCGTACAGGCACAGAAGCAAGAAGAGCTACCAGAGAAAGTGCTTGGTTGTTTGAGATTGAACAAGATTGACTTTGTTGATAATGGCCAAATACCAACACTTATGTGTGTTGATGATTCATGTTCAGATTAATATTACTACTAGCACCTGCATCTGGTATGGAGGAGTCTTCAAATTATTCCATAAATGACATAAAAGAATTCCATAAAAGGCGAAAAATATTATTTGTAATATATGCGAAATACTACTATATCATGTTAATATAACAATTTGGTAACACCCAAAAAAGTTTTGCTCATGAAATGTGAAAAGGTCATATGTAGTTTCTCCTCACTTGTTATGCATTCTACCTTCCATATACTTTAGTGTTAGTTTGCTCCTATGACATCTTTCATTTGTCTTGATATATCATGTCGTTTGGCTGTGGTGTTGGAGCATTAATCCCAGCATAAAATCTGGCATAAAATTAGTATAGTGTTTGGTAGTCTCATAAGAGAAAAATAATCGCCTCATGACTAGCATTGTTTGGTTGACGATGTTAAATAATACGGCCATATTTTAAGTTATAAGATTATTTTGTGCAGAATAGAATATAAAATAATAATACATGCATTAGCAATATGAGATTAAATTATTTTGAACCAACATACTAATTTAAAGTAAGTAACTAATATATAAGAATTATTTTGTTTCACGTTATAACAATTATTCATTATTAATTGTATAATAATCCCAACATAACTAGTATATTGACGGAAAAAAGAGTGACACATGGACCAACAACAAGGTGACCAGTGGCACTTATAATTGGGTCAGTAAAGACAAACAGAAAGGATGGATAAAACACCCACAATTTTTTATCAGAGGAGGTACGAGATATAACAACTGGAAAAGAGGAAATAGACACGAGATAAATGAAGATCGTGAAAGGGGAAGATTCACGAATCTGTTATAAAATGAAAAGGGAATCAATATTAGCTTTGATTACGGGTGTTCCTCTATTATTACTGTAACCGTTACAATTAAATTTAGTAACGGGTAATCAAGGGAATTAATGTTGTTAACGATCAAGATTAAGTAGGAAAATCATTATAATTGTGTATCCTTATACAAGGACCCATACCTCATTTTGTACGATCATCATAATATCTCTAAATATATGCAATCAACTTTTTATTTTATTTGGTTCAAGATTCCATCCGCAATTCTAGGGAAAATTAGCAATCAAAAATAATCTTTCTTTCCTTATTATTTCAATTATTTACTTTATTTCTGCATTACCAAAAAGTGAAATAATTTTGGTTATCATTAGCCTAGTTTTTCTTAATATTAGATTTGACCATAAAAATTATTTTTAGGTTAAACAAATTGATTTCATTACCGAAAATCAGATAACCTGTTCACTTTCAAAAATTTATTTTTTAACAACATAATATGTCTACTGCTAACGAAATTAATAAGGTGAATCAACAAGGTAGAACTCCATCACATCACACACCAACATCTACTCCACAATATTTACGAGAAAGTTCACCTGAAAGGTCTGCTACTCGCATTGATGGGCAACAAGCGGGTGAACAAACCAACCAGCAAGATACTTGGAGCAGTTGATTGCATAACATGTAAATGATGCATGATGGTATGCTAGGAACACGTGCTTTAGCCGTATTCTGCACTCTAATTCCTTCACATTGAGCGTATTTGAGCTTAAATGATAATGATTTGTACTTAAAACTTGTTTTATGCTTTGTAGGAGATGATTCCGAGTTAACAAGATATTGTGGAGCTAAATCGACTAATTGGAGGTTTGAAGTCAAAGCCAAGGAAGAAAACAGGGATCGCGTCCGAAACTTGTGGATTGGTGTTGCATATGAAAGCTGGAAGAAAGCGCAAGAGTTATGATAGTTATAACAACCCCTTTTCTTTGTGTCGTGGTTCTTTTCCAGGAATTATGTTTGAACCGATGTAGTTAGTTTTCTTTTTTAAGAATAGTAAAGTCTTGTGCTATGTATCGGATGGAGATGACTTTTCTTGACGTTGTTGTGCCTTGAGAGTAGTCAATGCCTTAGTTGTGATGCCTAGGCTCAGTTCTTGACTCGTAGATAAGTGTCTTAATTTGGTTGATTGTGACTTTGCTTAACTACTTTTACTAGATAGTCGAGATAGATCCGATCGTGAGTTATGTGCCATATGTGTGCGAGGTTGTTGGTGATATTCTTGCATGTCCGTTGATGTCTAAAACTTTCCCCGTGTGTTTTCCAAGTGAAATAGTAGTCTTGTTCAGTCTAGGAGGTGATATAAGAATTTCTTTATTGAGCCAGTTATATGCTTTTACCTACCTAATTAATGGATATCTTAGTTAGTCCCGTTGAGCCTATATTTCTATTTCTTTGGCAACCACAATATAAACTTGACCCCTTTGTTTGAATTGTTTATCGGTTTGAACCTTTTGCCTCTTGTGAGAACTTGAGTTTGTATGGTTAGATTTTTGAGTGGAACTATTAAAAAAGGAGAAAGGTGCATTATTTGAAAAATTATGAGAGCCTCATGTAAGGAACTAAAAAAGAAGAAAAAAGAAAAATCAACCAAACCTCTGAAAATTAGAAAAAAAAATGTGTTAGAAAAGAGAAAAAGTGATCCATTGTTAGTGGTAGTTCTCCTCTTGTTTGTGCTTAAATATATGGGGAGCATAATATTGTGAAGGTTGGGGTTTGGTCCAAAATATAAGTGGAGTATAAATTATAAAATTGTATGAATTAAAGTGTTAAGAGAGGTGTAGTCACTATATTCATATGTATCCTACCCGTCTCGCAGCCTACATTACAACCAAAATGATGTCCTACTTGATCTTTGATTGAATGAGCTCAATTAGTAGAGTATTACACTACCGGCAAGCTTATAGTACATTCTCTTTGGTGCATGAATTTAATTTCTAAGAGTGAGTGAATTCTTTCTATCTTGAGTTCCTATTTGTTATTGAATTTTATTGTGTGTGGAACTACTCTCTATTGTTTATATGAGGGCACTTAATTTGCGAAGGTAAGGTAAAGTCTTCTACCTCTATGTTACAGTAAGTGAACATGTTGTGAAAAATATGTGGTGCTTTTTAGTCGAGTCATGAGGTTAGGATGTTGCTATCATGTTGTATTCGTCAGGTTCAATGCCACAAACAAGAATTTTCTTTGCACAAAAATTCTTCTCTACTGCCTTTCGATCATCATCATTGAACTCCTTCATTGTCTTGGGAATGGCTACAACTGGGTCGCCAAGATTCTTGGTAGGAACAAAGGCTCCATCACATATAACATCCCATAGCTCCGAATCTTCAGCCATGATGAAATCGTGCATTCTGGTCTTCCACATCTATAATATTTTCCGTTGAACCTTAGTGGTCTGTAAGTAGACTAGCCTACTTCGAATTTTGGAGGAGCAGCCATGAGGATCCTTTTTAGGTGTTAACCTGATAGAAAGAACCTGAACTGATACCAATGTATAGAATTTAAGGGTTCACCAAACTGTATAGAGAACCAGGTTCTCTACCAGGTTCAATAGAACACACGCACATTGCAGTAAGTAAATAACAAGAGGAATTTTATGTAGAAAATTCGCAGCTCAAAGGGATTAAAAACCACGACCTACCCTTGTAGCATTTCAACTTCACTACTGAGCAACTTTTAAATTACAAGCTATGGAACTTATGAATTAGCCTCATAATCTCTCACTAATTTGCAATACCCTATTACAAACCACTTTGTAATAGCTCTATTACAAAGACTTTACCATAACTCTAGCCAAGACTTAAACACAAAGGTTTAAGATTTACAAAGGATTTCCTAAAGAATACTTCTAAACAAGCAAAGTAGGAATTATACTTGAAGAACTAATACAAAGTTACAACTCAACTGAGGACATACAATAACTTGATATGGGAACTGGTCCGTAGTCATGTTGTTCTTTATTTTTAATGCACTTGAGAATTGCTTGATGGATGATCAATCACGTGAGAGAGATTTTTTGTCGATTCTCTATGTGTTGAAATATTTGTTTTACCTTCCTTAATGTTAACAATACATTTGTGACATCACATGGATGATATAAGCAAGGTAGGTAAAAGATACTCCCCATAAAGTTGACTGTTGTACTGTTTCTGCATTGTAGCGTGTGCAAGCAACATTTTTACAACTGGGGCAATTGATTTGTGTAGTTTCCTAGGGAAATGATAGCTATTTGTTCCATCTTTTGTTCCTCTGACTCCGAAGAGTTGAAGCATATTCCAAGCTGGAACCTTTCAATCTTAAGGTCTTTAGGATATGTAACTAGTTCCTTACCTGGTTCTTGATAGTAAATTTGTTAGATCACCAAAATATAAAATAATGTATTTGTAACCTATGAACACTGTACCTCAATTGAAATCCACTCCTCCTTATGTAACTAATTATCAATCAACATCCCCACCTCTTTTAATGCCATATTTTCCTGAAACCGTTATATCTCACCTACATCCTTAATCCATGATAGTCAATTACTTGTGATGAATGTTTGCAATGACTGTGAACCATCTTCATATGAGAAAACTGCACTTAATCAAGCATGACAAGCAGGAATGACTCAGGAGTATAAGGCATTACATGCAAATCACACATGGGATGTTGTATCCCTTCCAAGTGGCAAACAAGCCATTGGCTGCAGATGGGTTTACAAGATAAAGCACAAAGCTGATGCAACAGTAGAAAGATTCAATACTAGATTGGTAGTGAAGGACTATACTTAATAAGTAGGCATAGACTACACTGAGACCTTCATCCATGTTGTAAATATGACAACAGTGAGAGCTCTTATAGTTACAGTAGTAAAGAAACAATGGCAAATTTTTTAGTTTGATGTAAATAATGCTTTTCTACATGGGGATCTCCATAAGGATGTGTATATGCAGATGCCACTATGGCTAGAAACTGATTCTCCATGCTTGGTCTGCAAGTTGAACAAGTCATTTTATGACCTTAAACAAGCAAGCAGAAAATGGTACTCTAAGCTGATTGAAGCTCTATGCTTAAGGGGATTTGTGTACTCCTTGAATGATTATTTCCTTTTCTACAACAAGATAAAATACTCCACAATTTATATAGTTGTATATATACATGATGTCATTGTTACTGCTACATATATTTTACAGATTGCTCAGCTCAAACGTTTCTTACATGATCAGTTTATGATCAAAGATCTGGAAAGACTACAATATTTCCTTGGCTTGGAGGTTTTGTATACAACTGATGGTGTGATCATTTAACAAAGGAAGTTTGATGTGACGATCCGACCCGTCGTCTCATGTGTTTCCATTCTGTTTTCCCCATATTGTGTTGATTTGTGTTCCAATATCAGTATTTGAATTGATCGGGTTAAATGGAATTGGTTTTAGTTGGAAATGAGGCACTTAGCCTCTTAGAAGGGCGCTTATTTTGGAAAAGTCAACTGGAAGTTGACTATATAGTTAGAGGGCTCGGATATTAATTACGGTAATTTGGTTAGCTACGGGGGATGATTTGTGACTTAGGAGTGCGATCAGAATAGATTTTGGAGGATCGGTATAAAATTAGGCTTAGCATTTTTGGCGATATCTGTTTCATAGGTGAGATTTTGATCCGAGGGTCGGAATAGAATTCCGAGAGTTGCAATAGATTTGTTAGGTGATTTTGGATATGTCTGCAAATTTTCAGGTCATTCGGACGTTGTTTGGTCAGGTTTTTGATTGAATGCATATTGCAAAAGTTTTGATGAAAACTAGGCTTGAATCCGATGTGACTTAATGGTTTTAGGGTTGTTTGACGTGTTTTGAGGATTGGAACAAGTTTGAATAATGTTTTAGGATGTGTTAGTGCTTTTGGTTGAGGTCCCGGGGGCCTTGGGGTGATTTTGGATGGTTAAACGGGTGTTTGAAGCATTTGTTGCAGTTTGATTTTTCAACCTTCTGGTATTTTCTCATCTGCGGAAAAGGAGCGCATAAGCGGTAGGGGAAGTCGTAAAAGCGATCATGAGTGGCCTATGGGATTTCCACATAAGCGGAAGGTTGAACGCGTAAGCAGATTATAGACATCAGGAGCGGTCGAGGAATAATCGCATAAGCGGTGCTTGGATCGCATAAGCGGTCCTAGATGGTTTTAATTAGACCGCATAAGCGGTCAATTTGTCGCATAATCAGGACCGAAGGTGCGGTCAGTGGACCACAGAATTGGAAAAAGGACTTGTGTTATAGTGAACAATGTTCACGAACTTGGAAAGGAAGAAATCATTTTAGACTTCGACTAAAGTAGGTTTTTGGGCGATTTTGAAGAGGATTCGAACGGGTTTCATCATGTACGAATATTAGGACTCTGATTATGTTATTATGGTTAAAAACATGAAGTAATCACTGAATTTCATGGAATTAAATGGCAAAAATAGAGGTTAGGGCTTGAAACCTAAGAGAGTTTGAATTGATGATTTGAGGGGTCAAATGGACCTTGATTCTTGTGTATTTTATATGTACGGACTCGTGGCGAGACGAAAATTCCGGTAATGTAATTTTGTAATTTTTCGAGAAGCGGTCCCGAGGCTCGGGTTTTGCTAGTTTCGAGATCGTTGCTATATTTTGACTATTTTCGATTGGGTAATGTTCCCTTGGCATAATGTGATGTGTTCGCTTTGACTTTGGTTAGATTCGACGCGCGTGGAGGCCGGTTTGATGGGCAAAGGTGCCGCAGACTAGAGATTTAGCCGGTTCGAGGTGAGTAATACTTATAAATGATATTGTGAGGGTTTGAAATGCCAGATTTGCACACTATAGTGCTGTATTATGGTGACCTGCACACCATGTATGATCGTGGGGTAGAGCACCGTTGGGGATTGTGACTTGGTTCGTACCGGTTGTGGATTTTACTGTGTAATAACTGATTGAAACTTGCTAGATGCTATCTTGAATTGGGTTGATTGCCATATTTTGGGCTTTGTGCTGATTATTTGAACCCTGAAGGGGTTATTATCACGGTTTTCACGACACTTAGCATATTAAATTATTTCAGTCCTGAGTTAAAATCTATTTTAAAATGTGCAGTATATTGCTAAAGTTCAAAGACTTAAATCGCATTTTTCTGATGTTTTGAGTTAAAAGCTATTACTTGACATTGCCCGAGTGGCTTATTTTCAAGTTCTGGACTGAGGATAGATCGAGCTATACGCCACAACGATGCTACAATGATATTGTGCTTGGGCTGTAGGAGCCCCTCCGGAGTCTGAATCCCACAGAGAGCGCGGGTACCTAAATGGATAGGGTTGCGCACCGCATCGATCATGTGCATTGCATTGCATTCATGCATTCGTTCTTGTTTGTACTACGTGGCATGACACTCAGCACTCTCATATCATTAACATCCATGTTGTTTCTTATACTGTGTACCAGATACCCTGGTGTTATTTTTTAATAGAGTGGTGTGCCCGAGGGGCTAACTTGTGTGCGAACTTGCACTGTTTGATGACACATGTATATGCTTGACTGTTGAAAAGGGGATATTTTCAAAAGAGTTTTTTAAAACTGAATCAGATATTTTCTAAAGGATTTTTACGTTTTACTATTTCTAAAAAGGGCTTTACTGTCCTATATAGCATGATGGAGTGCTCTTACGTGTTTTCTTGCCTCTCAGCATTATTTATTCTTATTACCATTGAGTTTGAAGTACTCACTTTACTCCCTGCACCATGTGTGTAGATGCAGGTGTTCCGGAAGCATAATCAAGTTATTTGCTGCTTTAGAGTTTCTCAAGAGTTGTCGAGGTAGCTGGCTGACGTTCGCAGGACCCGACTCCTCCCCTATCCCTCTATTATTTCCACACTTTAGAACATCAGTATTACTGAGGATGTACTATTTTGTTATCTTAGAGGCTCTAGACTTATGACCCCAGGTCTTTGGGAGATGTTGGTTATGTGAGTGTTTCATACTGTCTCTATCCAAATTATTTGGTTAATAGACTTGTTAAACTGTAAAATTAATTGTTATAAACTGGTAATGGAATATGGATTGAGTTGTGAGTGTTAATTGGTCGGGCTTGCCTAGCAATTGAGTTGGGCGTCATCACGACCGGAATTGGGATTGTGACATTTCCTCTAGACATGCTTAGGGAATATTACTGCCTCTCCTAAAGTAGACTTTCTACTCCTCTTGATAATAATGAGAAGTTGAAGGCCAAAGAGAGAAAACTATTATCAGATCCTACATGTTATAGAAAATTTGTGGGAAAGTTGAAGTTTCTCATAAATACCATATTAGACATAGCTTTCAGTGTACAATATGTTAGTCAAATCATGCAGGATCCCAGAGAACCACATTTGAAAGCTGCCTTCCATCTCTTTTGGTATTTGAAAAGTGATCCCACTCTAGGAATTTTTGTGTCCAATGATTCTGATTGTAGTCTGAAGGTATATTGTGACTCTTATTTGGAAGCCTATCCGGATTCTAGGAGATCAGTTACTGGATGCATAGTCATGTTGGGGAACAATCCAATTTGTTGGAAATCCAAGAAACAAGAAACGGTTTCTTACCCTAAGCTAGTCTCAGTCTTTTGTGACAGCCAATCTACTCTGTACATAGCTAGAAATCCTGTTTTTCATTAAAAAAAATTAAACATTTCGAAGTCGACGGTCATTTCCTTACATCGCATTGCTACTGCTGCTCAATTAGCAGATGTACTTACCAAAGCTCTCGCTGGTGTCAAACATTTTGCCCTCTTAAACAAGTTGGATGTGAAGGGGGAGGGGGGAAGGGTATTGAGATGTATTTATGTTTCATGCTTTCATATTTTGTACCTTTAGCTTTACGTGTTGTATAAGTACCTTTAGCTTTACGTGTTGTATAGTTAGTTAGTGTTAATTAGTGGCTCGGCTTAGCTGTCAATTAGATGTCAGTTAAAGTTAGTTAATTTTGTCCTGTACCCATGTGTATATATACATCGTTACATAGCAATACAAAAGTAGTTCACTTTCTCATTTCTGCAATCAGTCTTCTTCCTCTTTCACACGCGAAGCTTCTAGAGCTCTTTAATGAAGCTCAGTCGAGGGACAATTCACTTGTTCAGGGTGTAAATTGACAGATTCAATATTTCATAACTTCACGCTCGTTAGCAAACTTAACCCTTGTCGATAGAGCACGTATTCTACTTACTTCCTTAAGCATTTCCGACGTGTTTTCACACTTTTGAATGTGAGAATAAACATCATTCAAAGTTCTACTCTCTTTGTTATACGTAAGGACTTAAATTATATCCACTAAATAGTGCAATGTGTTATGAAACAATAAAAGAAGAAGAACAGCATTGTAGAGAAAAGTAGGGAGAGAATTCTTATTGATTTGGGATGAATTACAATGGAATATAACTCTCTATTTATAGGGAGAGTGAGACTTAGGCACCAAGCAATGAACCCTAGAATCTCTCTAAATATAAACATTCACCATAAATACAATTCTATTTATAACACAATGATATTCCGCGTAATTTAGCCTTTTATAGAATATAAGGCAACTTATCTTTTCTTTAAGTTACTAATTAATTCCACTTGTTATGATTACTTGCAATTACCTTTTAAATGGCCCGAGAGTGTAAAAAAAGGCTTCTGTGGATTATATGTAAATCATTAACATGTGATGTCACTTGTATGTATATACATGAGTATAACAACGTTCAAGTCAAAATACTCAAACATTTATGGCATTATCAAAAACCTTCTTTAAGGCATAAAGGTGTATTGCAATGGAAAATTTCTTCTACCAGGTTGGAACTTTTATAGATCAAAGTAGCTCATTTGGTTTGTGATAATGGATCATGTCACGACCCTAGTTCACCAATTGTGAACATGTCATGATGGCACCCAGTCCCCACGACTAGGTAAGCCTAACACGTTGCGGAATATACAAGTTATAAATACTTAAATAAGAAACGGCGGAAAATAGCATAAAAGATATGTAATCCGTGCCGCTTGGCACATACATCCATCACACAATGAATAAAGCACTACCAAGATCCGAAACCCCACGGTAACACAGACTAAAAGGGAAATACAACTGTGGCTCTATGTGTAAAGAGTATCTAACAACGAAATGAAGAAAAATGTCAACTAGTAATACTAGAATAGAAGGGAAGCCTCCGGATCCGCGGACGTAGCGGATCATACCTCGAAGTCTCCCAGAAAGCTGCAGAATCACCTAGTACGAGCCTGCTCTGATGTACCTGGATCTGCACAACAAAAGTGTGCAGAAGAGTAGCATGAGTACACCACGGCGGTACTCGGTAAGTGCCAAGCCTAACCTCGATGGAGTAGTGACGAGGTAGGTCAGGGCCCTACTGAGAAAACAATAATATAATGATGATAACAAAATAAACAGTTTAAATGATAATAATTTCCGAAATAACAACATTATGATGATTACTGCAACTGTCTACAATTAAGCTAACAACAAATAACCAACTCAAATAAACAAATCCAGGATCCGTGGGAATTGAACCCACAGTCCCATTCTCAGTACCTCTGGGTCTCCGGGAATCGAACCCGCGGCCCATGTCTCAATAATATCTCAATAACTCAGGATCTCCGGGAATCGAACCCGCAGTCCCTACCAATAAGTCAGGATCTCGGGAATCGAACCCGTAGTCCACATTTCAATAATCTCAGGATCTCGGGAATCGAACCCGTAGTCCACATTTCAATAATCTCGGGATCTCGGGAATCGAACCCGTAGTCCATATTTCAATAATCTCGGGATCTCGGGAATCGAACCCGTAGTCCACATTTCAATAATCTCGGGATCTCGGGAATCGAACCCGTAGTCCATATTTCAATAATCTCGGGATCTCGGGAATCGAACCCGTAGTCCACATTTCAATAATCTCGGGATCTCGGGAATCGAACCCGTAGTCCATATTTCAATAATCTCGGGATCTCGGGAATCGAACCCGTAGTCCACATTTCGATAATCTCAGGATCTCGGGAATCAAACCCGTAGTCCACATTTCAATAATCTCAGGATCTCGGGAAAGTATAATATGCTTAATGATAACTTCGCCGATGAACAGCGTCAGCGATTACCAAGAAAACTCAAGTAAGACAGTTAGGCAACTAGACAGTTAAACACTATCTAATCATGCTTTTCTAACTACTACCGGATAGGAATATCAAATTTAACAGCTAAAAACAGGAATATCACTCATTGAACATTTTAAATAAAGCATGTGTTCAACAACCAGCGCATGTACACGCCCGTCACCTCGCGTACAAGGCATTTAAAGTATCACACATAATATCCTAGGGGTGAAAGTCCCCCACACGAGGTTAGACAAGCCACTTACCTCAATTCCGGTACAAAACCGCTAAGAAATAACCCTCTTGCCGCGAATGTCGGCCTCCACAAGTGTAGAATCTGATAAAAATCAATAGAATCACATCAAAATAGGCCAATTGGGCATTACCCAATCAAATTAACTCAAAATTTACCAAAACCCATAAGTTGCCAAAACCCGACTTTCGGTACGCTTATCGAAAAATCACGACAATTATATATTCGGGTTCCTTATCTCAATACGAGTCCGTGCATATAAAATTTATCGAAATCGGACTCCGTTTGCCCATTCAAATCAAAGGTTTTCTAAAGGTTTTGGTCTAGGGTGAAAACCCCCATTAATTACCCCAAATTCCTCCATTTTCATGAAAAACTTGCATAATATTATCAACAACAATCATAATTGGAGTCCATAATTGATTACCTGAAGAAACCCCTTGAATCTCCCTTCAAAATCGCCCAAATCGCCCCTTAAGCCGAGCCCTCAAAGTTTGGAAATGTTTCTGAAATTTCTAACTTCCGATATAATTAACTCTCTGCGATTTCCGCTTCTGCGGACGAAATTCCGCTTCTGCGGATCCGCTTCCGCGACATTTTGTCGCTTCTGCGAAGCCCAGGCCTGGCTGGCCCATTCCGCTTCTGCGAGCCTAAAGTCGCTTCCGCGAGGCCGCTCCTGCGGAACTCTTCGCTCCTACGAACAGAAGTCCCCTTCTGCGGACACGCCTAAGCGGAGGCTTGTCCGCTTCTGCGAAATTCCCCAACTCGTGTCCTGACCGCTTCTGCGGTCCCCATCCTCGCACCTGCGATGCCGCTCATGCGGACAAGGACCGCCCCTGCGCTCCTGTCCGCTTCCGCGCTCCAATTTCCGCTTCAGCGGACTCGCCTCTGCGGTTCCATTTCCGCAGGGGCGAAAACAACAGAGGCAGAATTCCCTAGCCTGCAATTTCCATGATTTTATCCCGTTTAACCATCCGAAACCACCCCGAGGCCCCCGGGATCTTATCCAAACATACCAACACATCCTAATACCTTATTCGAACTTGTTCCAATCCTCAAAACACGTCTAACAACATCAAAACCCATAAATCACATCGATTCAAGCCTAAGTTTCTTCAAAACTTTCAAAACTAACATTCAATCCAAAACCCGGCCAAATGACGTCCAAATGACCTGAAAATTTGCGGACATTTCCAAAATCACATAACGAAGCTACAGAAATTGTCGGAATTCCATTCCGACCCCGGATCAAAATCTCACCTATCGTTCGGATTCACCAAAATTTCAACCTTCGGCATTTCAAGCCTAATTGAGCTACGGACCTCCAAAATACATTCCGAACGCGCTCCCAACCCGGAAATCACCTAACGGAGCTAATGGAACCATCGGATTTCCGTTCCGAGATCGTCTTAACACTGTTCCGGCTACGGGCCATTTTCTAGCTTCAAAGCTCTTATTTAGGGACTAAGTGTCCCAAAATGCTCAAATTTTCGGAACCGACTCTCCTGGCAAACCAAAATAGCAGAAATGAACTTATGGGAACAGTTAAATTAGGGATTGGGGCGTAATTTTCTAAAATGATCGGTCGGGTCGTTACATCTTCCCACACTTAAAGATTCGTTCGTCCTCGAACGAGCATAGAAAACATTCCTGGAGTAGTGAAAAGATGAGGGTACTGGCTGCGCATATCCTGCTCGGTCTCCCAAGTCGCCTCCTCGACCGGCTGGCCCCGCCACCGAACCTTTACCGAAGCGATATTCTTTGACCTTAGCTTTCTGGCCTGTCTGTCTAAAATGGCTACTGGCTCCTCAACATAAGACAGATCCTTGTCTAGTTGAAAAGATGTGAAATCCAACACATGCGACGGGTCACCATGGTATCTCCGGAGCATGGAGACATGAAATACGGGGTGAACTCCGGCTAGGTTGGGAGGTAAGGCCAACTCATAAGCAACCTCCCCAACACGCCTCAAAATCTCAAAAGGGCCAATAAATCTAGGACTCAGCTTTCCTTTCTTTCCAAACCTCATAACGCTCTTCATGGGCGAGACTCGAAACAGAACCCGCTCACCAACCATAAAAGCCACATCGCGAACCTTTTTGTCCGCATAACTCTTCTATCTAGACTGGGCTGCACGAAGTCTGTCCTGAATCACCTTGACCTTGTCCATAGCCTCCCGAACCATATCAGTACCTAGCAACCTGGCCTCGCCCGGCTCAAACCAACCCACGGGAGACCTGCACCTCCTACCATATAGGGCCTCGTACGGTGCCATCTGAATACTAGACTGGTAGCTGTTGTTATAAGCAAACTCCGCCGGTGGCAAGAAGTGATCCCATGAACCTCCAAACTCAATCACGCACACACGGCGCATATCCTCCAAAATCCGAATAGTGCGCTCGGACTGCCCATCAGTCTGGGGGTGAAATGCTGTGCTCAGCTCCACCCGAGTACCTAACTCCTACTGTACGGCTCTCCAGAACCGTGAAGTGAACTGAGTGCCTCTATCTGAAATGATGGAAACTGGAATACCATGCAGCCGAACTACCTCTCTGATATAGATCTCCGCCAGTTGCTCCGATGAATATGTAGTGCTCACCGGTATAAAATGGGCGGACTTGGTCAGCCGATCCACAATGACCCAAATGGAATCAAACTTCCTAACCGTCCGTGGAAGTCCAGATACAAAGTCCATGGTAATGCGCTCCCATTTCCACTCGGGAATCTCAATCTGCTGCATCAATCCACCCGGACGCTGATGCTCATACTTCACCTGCTGGCAGTTGAGGCATCTGGAAACATAATCAACTATTTCCCTTTTCATCCGCCTCCACCAGTAATGCTGTTTCAAGTCCTGATACATCTTCGCGGCACCCGGATGGATGGAATACCGCGAACTATGGGCCTCTGCTAGAATCAGCTCTCGAAGATCATCTACATTGGGCACACAGATACGCCCCTGCATCCTCATGACTCCGTCATCTCCGATGGTAACATCTTGAGCATCACCACGCTGAACTCTATCCTGAAGGACAAGCAAATGAGGGTCGTCGAACTGACGCTCCCTGATGCGGTCAAATAGAGAAGACCGAGAAATCACACATGCCAGAATCCGGCTGGGCTCCGAAAGATCCAGTCTAACAAACTGTCTGGCTAAAGCCTGAACATCCATCGCCATAGGCCTCTCTGAAGCTGGTAGATACGCCAAACTCCCCAAACTCTCTGCCCGACGACTCAAGGCATCGACAACCACATTAGCCTTGCCCGGATGATAGAGAATAGTAATATCATAGTCCTTTAGTAGTTCCAACCATCTCCTCTGACGCATATTCAGGTCCTTCTGCTTAAGCAAGTGCTGCAAGCTCCGGTGATCAATGTAGATCTCACAAGGAACCCCATATAAATAATGACGCCAAATTTTCAAGGCGTGAACAATGGCAGCTAGCTCCAAATCATGAACAGGGTAATTCTTCTCATGCACATTCAGTTGTCTCGACGCGTAGGCAATCACCCTACCGTCCTGCATCAATACCGCACCGAGTCCAACTCGTGAGGCATCACAATATACAGTATAGGACCCCACACCTGTAGGCAACATCAATATAAGGGCCGAAGTCAAAGCTGTCTTGAGCTTCTGAAAGCTCGCCTCACATTCGTCTGTCCACTGAAAAATGGCACCCTTTTGGGTCAATCTAGTCATAGGTACTGCAATCGAAGAGAACCCCTCTATGAAACGGCGGTAATAGCCCGCCAAACCAAGGAAACTGCGAATCTCAGTAGCGGAGGAGGGTCTGGGCCAACTCTGTACGGCCTCCACCTTCCTCGGATCTACTCGAATACCATCACTCGACATCACGTGGCCCAAAAATGCCACTGAACTCAACCAGAATTCACATTTAGAGAACTTGGCATAAAGCTGCTTCTCCCTCAGGATCCGAAGCACTATCCTCAAATGCTGCTCGTGCTCTTCCCGGCTCCGGGAGTATACTAGAATATCATCAATGAAGACAATCACGAACGAGTCCAGATAAGGCCTGAACACACTGTGCATCAAATGCATAAAGGCTGCCGGGGCATTAGTCAGCCCAAAAGACATCACGAGGAACTCATAGTGACCATACCGGGTCCCTGAAGGCAGTCTTCGGGATATCTGGCTCCCGAATCTTCAGCTGGTGATACCTAGAGCGCAAATCAATCTTAGAAAACACATGTGCGCCCTGTAACTGGTCAAATAAATCATCAATACGGGGCAAAGGATACCGGTTCTTCACTGTAACCTTATTCAGCCGACGATAGTCAATACACATACGCATAGAACCGTCCTTTTTCTTCACAAACAATACAGGAGCACCCCAAGGCGAAACACTGGGTCGAATAAAACCCTTGCCCAATAACTCCTGTAATTGATCCTTCAACTCCTTTAACTCGGGAGGAGCCATACGGTACGGTGGAATAGAAATGGGCTGAGTACCCGGCAACAAGTCAATAGCAAAGTCAATATCTCTGTCGGGCGGCATGCCCGGAAGATCAGCTGGAAATACATCAGCAAAGTCACGTACCACATGAACGGAATCAATAGAGGGAGTGTCAATACTGACGTCCCGCACATAGGTTAGATAAGAAGCAGCACACCCCTTCTCAACCATACGCTGAGCTCTGAGAAAAGAAATAACACGGCTAGGGGTGTGATCTAGAGTACCACTCCACTCAATACGTGGAATGCCCGGCATAGCCAGCGTCACGGTCTTGGCGTGACAATCAAGAATAGCATAATGGGGCGACAACCGGTCCATGCCCAGAATAATATCAAAATCGACCATCCCGAGCAGCAATAGATCCGCTCTGGTCTCAAAATCACAAATGGTAACCAAACACGACCGATATACGCGGTCCACAACCAAAGAATCACCCACCGGAGTGGAAACATAAATGGGGGCACTCAAAGAATCCCGAGGCACACCCGGATGAGAAGCAAAGTAAGAAGACACATATGAAAAAGTGGAACCAGGGTCGAATAGAACCGATGCCTCCCTGTGACTAACCATAATAATACCTGTGATAACAGAGTCAGATGCAACAGCCGCAGCGCGATCAAGAATAGCATAGAATCTGGCCTGTCCCCCCTCTCGAGGGTGGCCTCTGGAACCATGACCCCCGCCCCTGGATGACTAGGCAGGTGGAGTGGCAGCTGGGGCTGGAATGATAGCCTGCTGGCCCTGAGAACCACACGAATGCTATGATGACTGATGAGGGGCTCCTCTCCTGCGCCTGGGGCACTCCCTAACCAGGTGGCGAGTATCCCCACACTCAAAACAAGCTCTGGGAGGACGCGGTGGCTGTGACTGACCGGCCTCACCCCCACTAGTCTGACCCCTGGAAGGACCCCGCGCAGGAGGTGCACTGGAAACTGGGGAGCATAATAAGGCTCCTGAGGTGCTGGAAGACCTGGAGTACTACCGGCTGCGGGCAATGCCGAGTGAACTGGTCGACCGGAATAACCCCTGCCAAAACGACCGGCTGATGAAGTGCGGGCACTAGAGAAATGGCCCGACTCACGAGACCTCTTGGCCTCTCTCTCTCTCCGCTCTCTAGGGAGCATACTCTCGATCCTCTTGGCAATGCTAACCGCTTGCTGATAAGATATATCTGTCTCAAGCTCTCCTGGCCATGCTGGATCGGATAGGCGGAACAAGGCCCTCAATAAATCTCCGCACTCTCTCCCGAACCGTGGCTACCAAAGCCGGTGCATGCCTAGCTAGACGGGTGAAACTGATAGCATACTCCGATACTGACATGGAGCCCTGTCGCAACCCCTCAAACTCCGAGCGCCAAGAATCCCTAAGGCTCTGTGGAACAAACTCCCTCAAAAACAGATCTGAAAACTGCGTCCAAGTCAATGAAGCAGACTCCTCTGGACTATCCAGCTCATACGTGCGCCACCAATCATAAGCGGCCCCACGAAACTGAAAAGCGATGAAGGAAACCCCGCTGGTCTCCACAATCCCCATAGTGCGAAGAATACGATGACACTCCTCCAGAAAACCCAATGCATCATCTGAAGCCAAACCACTAAACACTGGAGGGTCATATTTCTTGAACCTCTCCAATCTACGTTGCTCGTCCTCAGAGGCAGCTGGTCCACCTCCGGGCTGTGCTGGGGCAGCAGGAGGTATAACCAAAACATCTAGAACCTGCCCCACTAGCACACGCTGCTCCAGTGTAACGGCTACGGGAGTCTGGGCCCCTCCCCCGGCCTGAGATATAGCTGCGACGAGAGGAAGCAATCCTGCCTGAGCTAAAGTGGTATACATACTCATGAACTGGGCCAGGGTCTCCTGTAGTGCTGGAGTAGTAGCAGCTGTAGTCGGTGTACCAGGAGCCTGCGCTCCAACCTGGTCTACCTGTGGCACCTCAGCGGTAGCGCGCGCGGGTGTTGTGGCTGCACCTCGGGCGCGTCTTCATCCTCTACCTCGGCCCCGGCCTCTGACGGCGGCAACAGGGAGCGCGGGTACCTGATCATCGCGAGTAGATCGTGTCCTCACCATCTGTGAGAGAATAGAAAGCAGTAGTTTAGATTTTTGATGTCAAAAATGTCGCACGACAAGGAATCCAAAAGAAATGAAGAGTTTCCTAAACAGTTACATAGCCCCTCGTAGATAAATACAGACGTCTCCGTATCGATCAGCGAGACTCTAAATAACCGGTCTGTGTCCCGTGACTCCTATGAACCTAGAGCTCTGATACCAACTTGTCACGACCCTAGTTCACCAATTGTGAACATGTCATGATGGCACCCAGTCCCCACGACTAGGTAAGCCTAACACGTTGCGGAATATACAAGTTATAAATACTTAAATAAGAAACGGTGGAAAATAGCATAAAAGATATGTAATCCGTGCCGCTTGGCACATACATCCATCACACAATGAATAAAGCACTACCAAGATCCGGAACCCCATGGTAACACAGACTAAAAGGGAAATACAACTGTGGCTCTATGTGTAAAGAGTATCTAACAACGAAATGAAGAAAAATGTCAACTAGTAATACTAGAATAGAAGGGAAGCCTCCGGATCCGCGGACGTAGCAGATCATACCTCGAAGTCTCCCAGAAAGCTGCGGAATCACCTAGTACGAGCCTGCTCTGATGTACCTGGATCTGCACAACAAAAGTGTGCAGAAGAGTAGCATGAGTACACCACGGCGGTACTCGGTAAGTGCCAAGCCTAACCTCGATGGAGTAGTGACGAGGTAGGTCAGGGCCCTACTGAGAAAACAATAATATAATGATGATAACAAAATAAACAGTTTAAATGATAATAATTTCCGAAATAACAACATTATGATGATTACCGCAACTGTCTACAATTAAGCTAACAACAAATAACCAACTCAAATAAACAAATCCAGGATCCTGTGGGAATTGAACCCACAGTCCCATTCTCAGTACCTCTGGGTCTCCGGAATCGAACCCGCAGCCCATGTCTCAATAATATATCAATAACTCAGGATCTCCGGGAATCGAACCCGCAGTCCCTACCCATCAGTCAGGATCTCGGGAATCGAACTCGTAGTCCACATTTCAATAATCTCGGGATCTCGGGAATCGAACCCGTAGTCCACATTTCAATAATCTCGGGATCTCGGGAATCGAACCCGTAGTCCATATTTCAATAATCTCAGGATCTCGGGAATCGAACCCGTAGTCCATATTTCAATAATCTCAGGATCTCGGGAATCGAACCCGTAGTCCATATTTCAATAATCTCAGGATCTCGGGAATCGAACCCGTAGTCCATATTTCAATAATCTCAGGATCTCGGGAATCGAACCCGTAGTCCATATTTCAATAAGCTCAGGATCTCGGGAATCGAACCCGTAGTCCATAACCACAGCAAGTAAAGGAATACACAGAGAGAAGTATAATATGCTTAATGATAACTTCGCCGATGAACAGCGCCAGCGATTACCAAGAAAACTCAAGTAAGACAATTAGGCAACTAGACAGTTAAACACTATCTAATCATGCTTTTCTAACTACTACCGGGTAGGAATATCGAATTTAACAGCTAAAAACAGGAATATCACTCATTGAACATTTTAAGTAAAGCATGTGTTCAACAACCAGCGCATGTACACGCCCGTCACCTCGCGTACAAGGCATTTAAAGTATCACAATAATATCCTAGGGGTAAAAGTCCCCCACACGAGGTTAGACAAGCCACTTACCTCAATTTCGGTACAAAACCGCTAAGAAATAACCCTCTTGCCGTGAATGTCGGCCTCCACAAGTGTAGAATCTGATAAAAATCAATAGAATCACATCAAAATAGGCCAATTGGGCATAACCCAATCAAATTAACTCAAAATTTACCAAAACCCATAAGTTGCCAAAACCCGACTTTCGGTACGCTTATCAAAAAATCACGACAATTATATATTCGGGTTCCTTATCTCAATACGAGTCCGTGCATATAAAATTTATCGAAATCGGACTCTGTTTGCTCATTCAAATCAAAGGTTTTCTAAAGGTTTTGGTCTAGGGTGAAAACCCCCATTAATTACCCTAAATTCCTCCATTTTCATGAAAAACTTGCATAATATTATCAACAACAATCATAATTGGAGTCCATAATTGATTACCTGAAGAAACCCCTTGAATCTCCCTTCAAAATCGCCCCTTAAGCCGAGCCCTCAAAGTTTGGAAATGTTTCTGAAATTTCTAACTTCTGATATAATTAACTCTTTGCGATTTCCGCTTCTGCGGACGAAATTCCGCTTCTGCGGATCCGCTTCCGCGATATTTTGTCGCTTCTGCGAAACCCAGGCCTGGTTGGGCCATTCCGCTTCTGTGAGCCTAAAGTCGCTTCCGCGAGGCCGCTCCTACGGCCAAAGGTCCGCTCCTGTGGAACTCTCCGCTCCTACGAACAGAAGTCCGCTTCTGCGGACACGCCTAAGCGGAGGCTTGCCCGTTTCCGCGAAATTCCCCAACTCGTGTCCTGACCGCTTCTGCGGTCCCCATCCTCGCACCTGCGATGCCGCTCATGCGGACAAGGACCGCCCCTGCGCTCCAGTCCGCTTCCGCGCTCCAATTTCCGCTTCAGCGGACTCGCCTCTGCGGTTCCATTTCCGCAGGGGCGAAAACAACAGAGGCAGAATTCCCTAACCTGCAATTTCCATGATTTTCTCCCGTTTAACCATCCGAAACCACCCCGAGGCCCCCGGGATCTTATCCAAACACACCAACACATCCTAATACCTTATTCAAACTTGTTCCAATCCTCAAAACACGTCTAACAACATCAAAACCCATAAATCACATCGATTCAAGCCTAAGTTTCTTCAAAACTTTCAAAACTAACATTCAATCCAAAACCCGGCCAAATGACGTCCAAATGACCTGAAAATTTGCGGACATATCCAAAATCACATAACGAAGCTACAGAAATTGTCGGAATTCCATTCCGACCCCCGGATCAAAATCTCACCTATCGTTCGGATTCACCAAAATTTCAACCTTCGGCATTTCAAGCCTAATTGAGCTACGGACCTCCAAAATACATTCCGAACGAGCTCTCAACCCGGAAATCACCTAACGGAGCTAATGGAACCATCGGATTTCCGTTCTGAGATCGTCTTAACACTGTTCCAGCTACGGGCCATTTTCTAGCTTCAAAGCTCTTATTTAGGGACTAAGTGTCCCAAAATGCTCAAATTTTCAGAACCGACTCTCCCGGCAAACCAAAATAGCAGAAATGAACTTAGGGGAACAGTTAAATTAGGGATTGGGGCGTTATAGATCAAAGTAGCTCATTTGGTTTGTGATAATGGATCATTAATCAATTGAATCCGAATAGATATATATACACAAATTATCAAAAACACAAAGTGTTAGATGTCCTAATCCCATGTATAGTAGGTTTATAATATGTCCTAGTTTGATATGTAGTAGGAGTAGAATATGTATTATAAATAGGGCTTATTGTATCATTGTTAAAACATCAATAATATATTCTTCTTCCGTGCTTTCTCACATGGTATCAGAGCCACCGTGAGAAATTAATCCTTGTGCCTCATTCCAACGATATCCGGAAAGAAATAACTCAGTCACCGTGCAATTTTCCGGTGACATAAGTGACTAATTGCGTAAAAGTCACTAATTATCAGTGTTGTACAAAATCCAACACCACCAAAAGCTCACCTACATAATTCCGACCAACCCCCAGAAATTTTACCGGGAAAAGCCACCGCACGCGCCCCCACGCGCCTGCTGGAGCACTGCCGCCGGCGGCGCGTCAGCCTCACGCGCCGGCGCGTGAGTGCCCTTCCGGCCAAATTTTCAAAAAATTATTTTGGAACAGTGTTTTTGCCTGAGCATTCCGAGCCTACCCATCCTGTATTCGTTTTATTCCGACAACTTTGAAATGTTTTCGGTAGCTACAGTACCTTTTCAGCAAAAACAGTATTTTCAGCATCTGTTTCAGAGAACTTTCGATTGATTCTTTTTTTTTGTTATCTGGTGATAATCCTACTATGTCTTTGGGAATCGATGCTTTAGGGTCTAGAAACCCGGGTTCCGGCAGTTCTGGTGTTATGATTACCTCAGAACCTTTAATGGGAGGTTCAAATTACTTAGATTGGGCTTCATCTGTCGAGTTGTGGTGTAAAGGTTAAGGAGTTCAAGATCACTTAACAAAAAAGACTGGCGAAGGTGATGAAAAGGCTAAAACACAGTGGGAGAAGGTCGATGCTCAGCTATGTAGTATCCTGTGGCGATCTATTGATTCCAAGTTGATGCACTTGTTCCGTCCATTCCAGACTTGTTATTTAGTTTGGGAAAAGGCTCGTAATCTCTACACTAATGACATATCTCGTTTCTATGATGTAATATCGCGAATGACAAACTTGAAGAAACAAGAATTAGATATGTCTACTTACTTGGGACAAGTTCGGGCAGTCATGGAAGAATTTGAGACGTTGATGCCAGTTTCTGCTAGTATTGAAAAACAACAAGAGCAACGACAGAAGATGTTTCTAGTTCTTACACTCGCTGGACTCCCTAATGACCTTGATTCAGTACGTGACCATATTTTGGCTAGTCCAACTGTCCCTACAGTTGAGAATTATTCTATCGATTACTTCGCCTTGCTGCAGCACCTAGCCATCCAGTAAGCTCACCGCAGACACTTGACTTATCTGTCCTCGTATCCTAATCAGTGGACAATCGGGCATCTCATACTATGGAGAATAGACGAGGAAGAGGTCGTTTTGGACGATCTAGACCCAAGTGCTCTTATTGTCATAAACTTGGACACACTCGTGATGTATGCTATTCTCTACATGGCCGCCCACCCAAAAATGCTTATGTTGCTCAGACTGAGACTACAGGTAACCAGGGATTTTCTTTATCTGAAGGGGAGTATAATGAGTTCCTTCGATATCGAGCAAGTAAGCAGACATCTCCACAAGTAGCTTCTGTTGCTCAGACTAATACTTCTGTTGCTGGTAATTCCTTTGCTTGTGTTTCCCAGTCTAGTCCTTCTGAACAATGGGTTGTGGACTCAGCCGCTTCTGATCATATCTCTGGTAATAAATCACTTTTGTCAAATATTGCATATTCACAGTCTCTTCCCTCTGTTACTTTAGCCAATGTGTCTCAAACCAAAGCAAAAGGAGTTGGACAAGCGAATCCCCTACCCTCTGTCACTCTAGATTCCGTTCTTTATGTCCCTGGCTGTCCTTTTAATCTTGCATCTATTAGTCGTTTAACTCGTGCCCTCTATTGTGGTATATATTTTATTGATGATTCTTTTATTATGCAGGACCGCAGTACAGGGCAGACGATTGGAACAGGACTTGAATCGGAAGGGCTTTACTACCTTAACTCCCTAAAATCATCCAAGGCATGTCTAGTTACAGATCCTCCGGACCTAATTCACAGACGTTTAGGACATCCAAGCTTATCCAAGCTTCAGAAAATGGTGCCTAGTTTGTCTAGTTTATCCACATTAGAGTGTGAGTCATGTCAGCTCGGGAAACATACTCGAGCCTCCTATCCTCGTAGTCCTGAGAGTCACGCAGAGTCTATTTTTTCTTTAGTTCATTCTGATATATGGGGTCCTAGTAGAGTGAGTTCAACTCATAGGATTTCGTTATTTTGTTAGTTTCATTGATGATCATTCACGATGTACTTGGATTTTCTTAATGGAAAGATCGTTCTGAGTTGTTTTCTATATTCCAGAATTTTTGTGCTGAAATTAAAAATCAATTTGGTGTCTCTATTCGCACTTTTCGCAGTGATAATGCCTTAGAATATTTATCCACTCAATTTCAGCAATTTATGACTTCTCAAGGAATTATTCATCGGACCTCTTGTCCGTATACCCCTCAGCAAAATGGGGTTGCAGAGAGAAAGAATAGGCACATCATTGAGACTGCTCGCACACTTCTCATTGAATCTCATGTTCCGTTGCGTTTTTGGGGCGATGCAGTTCTCACAACTTGTTATTTAGTTAATCGGATGCCTTCCTCTCCCATCCAGAATCAGATACCGTATGCGGTATTGTTTCCCCAATCACCCATATACTCTGTTCCCCCTCGTGTTTTTGGAAGCACTTGTTTCGTCCATAACTTAGCCCCTGGAAAAGATAAGTTAGCTCCTCGTGCTCTCAAGTGTGTCTTCCTTGGTAACTCTCGTGTTCAGAAGAGATATCGTTGTTACTCACTTGATCTTCGTAGGTACTTTATGTCCTCCGACGTCATATTTTTTGAGTCTAAACCTTTCTTTACCTCTTCTGACCATTCAGACCCCCTTGATATATCTGCGGTCTTACCTAAACCGACCTTTAAGGAGCCTACTATAGCTCCTCCTTCTACTTCCGCCACAAAAGCCTTACCCGAGTCTCCTATAGCTCCTCCTTCACCTTCCACTATAGAAATCTTATCCATTCCAGCCATTGAGGAGTCTTGTGTGGTTCCTCCTAGACTCCATGCCACAGGAACACCACTTTTGACATATCATCGTCGTCCGCGCTCAGCATTAGGCCCAGCTGATTCACGTCCTGCACCTGACCCTGCCAATACTGCGGACTTGTCTCCTCTTAATCAGCCGATTGCACTTCGGAAAGGTATCCGGACCACCCTTAATCCTAATCCCCATTATATCGGTTTGAGCTATCATCGTTTGTCATCACCCTATTATGCATTTTTATCTTCTTTGTCCTCTGTTTCCATCCCTAAGTCAACAGGTGAAACATTGTCTCATCTAGGATGGCGACAGGCTATAATTGACGAGATGTCCGCTTTACATACGAGTGGTACTTGGGAGCTCGTCCCTTTTCCTTCAGGTAAATCTACTGTTGGTTGTCGTTGGGTGTATGCAGTCAAGGTTGGTCTTGATGGTAAGGTTGATCGTCTAAAGGCTCGTCTTGTTGCCAAAGGATATACTCAAATATTTGGGCTTGATTACAGTGATACCTTCTCTCCTGTGGCTAAGATAGCATCAGTCCGCCTTTTTCTATCCATGGTTGTTGTTCGCCATTGGCCCTCTATCAGCTGGACATTAAGAATGTTTTTTTACACGGTGACCTTGAGGATGAAGTTTATATTGAGCAAGCACCTGGGTTTGTTGCTCAGGGGGAGTCTCGTGGCCTTGTATGTCGCTTGCATCGGTCACTTTATGGTCTAAAGCAGTCTTCTCGAGCCTGGTTTGGTAAGTTCAGCACAGTTATCCAGGAATTTGGCATGATTCAGAGTGAAGCTGATCACTCTGTATTCTATCGATATTCTGCCTTGAGTCTCTGTATTTATCTAGTGGTCTATGTTGATGACATTGTTATTACCGGCAATGAACAGGATGGTATTACAAAATTAAAGCAACATCTCTTGCAACACTTTCAGACTAAGGATCTGGGCAAACTAAAGTATTTTCTTGGTATTGAGGTTGCTCAGTCTAGCTCGGGTATTGTGATCTCACAACGAAAGTATGCCTTAGATATTCTTGAAGAGACAGGAATGCCAGGTTGTAGACCGGTTGACACCCCGATGGATCCAAATTCTAAACTTATGCCAGGACAGGGGGAGCCTCTTAGCGATCCTGCAAGATATAGACGGCTGGTTGGTAAATTAAATTACCTTACGGTGACAAGACCTGACATTTCCTTTTCTGTGAGTGTTGTGAGTCAGTTTATGGATTCTCCGTGTGATAGTCATTGGGATGCAATTGTTCGCATTCTTCGGTATATAAAATCAGCTCCAAGCTAAGGTTTATTGTTTGAGGATAGAGGCCATGAGCAGATCGTTGGATACTCAGATGCTGATTGGGTAGGATCACCTTCTGATAGACGTTCTACGTCTGGGTATTGTGTCTTGGTAGGAGGAAATTTGGTCTCCTGGAAGAGCAAGAAACAGAATGTGGTTGCTCGGTCTAGTGCAGAAGCAGAATATCGAGCGATGGCTATGGCGACATGTGAGTTAATTTGGATCAAACAGTTGCTCGAGGAATTGAAATTTGGAGAAATTAGTCAGATGGGACTTGTTTGTGATAATCAAGATGCTCTTCATATTGCGTCAAATCCAGTGTTCCATGAGAGAACTAAACAAATTGAGATTGACTGTCACTTTGTTAGAGAAAAGATACTCTCGGGAGATATTGCTACAAAGTTCATGAAGTCGAATGATCAGCTGGCAGATATTTTCACCAAGTCCCTCACTGGACCTCGTATTAACTACATATGTAACAAGCTCGGTACATATGATTTGTATGCACCAGCTTGAGGGGGAGTGTTAGATGTCCTAATCCCATGTATAGTAGGTTTATAATATGTCCTAGTTTGATATGTAGTAGGAGTAGAATATGTATTATAAATAGGGCTCATTGTATCATTGTTAAAACATCAATAATATATTCTTCTTCCGTGCTTTCTCACACAAAGGATGGTGGAATACTGGAATTTGTAGTATATATAAACATGTGAACTAATGGTATATATGTGAGTGTGTGTATACATATTTTCCAGTTACAATGAGGGAAGCCTAGACACTAATCAAGAAACAGAAAGAAAATTCAGGGGTTACATGTCGCGATTCTCCAGCATGTTATCAACTTCCAATTCCGCCAACCACTTTCAGGATTTCATCATCAATATTCTGGCGATTCCATCATATTTTGTATAAAAACTGTCTTTCACCAGTAAATGTCTTTGTATGCACGATCTCTTTACTAATTCAAAGTGATTTGCTAGAAAAATATAGTTGCAAGGGTCAGAGTTTATCACGACGCCAATCCCTTCATAAATAGAGTGGGGAGGGAAAAATGAAATGAAATGGCCACATTGCTTAACAGACTTTCATTTTCTTTCTCGATCAACAAAAAGTTCTCCCAGTTCACTTCATTGGCTAAGGGATGCAGCATGCACTTCTAGCTCATTATCATTATAAATCTACAGAAACAAACCAAATTTGGTTGAGGTTTCTATAAAAAAGCAATGGTTCTTTATGGATTTTCTGCAGTGAGAGAGAAACCACCAGATATAGAATGTCTTTACCTCTAATAAAACCGGGATCTGTGACCATCTTGGTGAGTTTGATTATCGAGCTTTGCATCACTCTGTTGTATCAATGGTCCTGAGAACCCAACCCTTCTTTGTTTATCATTGTAGTCCTGTTTCATTTAGAAAGATATACAGCTTTATTTCCAGCACAGATATTCTGTAATATTGCTACTTGTGGGCCTTTACGAATACTAGGTTTCACAAGTAACATGGCTACAGTAGCAAAAAATTTGAACTTCTATTGCATTACATTGTATTTAAGTTACTCCAGTTAGAAGGAAAGGTTCACCGTCGGTCCAATCCTCCTGTTTCAGAAGGCCCTCAACCAAAGGAGTTCATAGACTGACTTCTGTTACTAATAAAGTCTTGCCTTTTGAAATGCAATAACATCTTTAAGGATACACATACCGAACCTAACTTGTTTGGGACTAAGGCGTAGTTGTTGTTGTTGTATAATAGATCGAGGATACTAACCTCTCGGATACTAACCTCTGAAATTCTTGAGACTCGTGAGTGTATTGCCTGCCAATAGAATGTGTGGCATCATTGTTGCGGCCTCTGTCTTCGGTGTTGATCCTGCTCGAAAAGTCATAACTACCTTGCATGTTTAAATCCGAGGTATCTGCAGCATGCAGTACATTAGAAAGGTCAAAGGCAATCAATTTTTGACTTCTTGAATTGACCTGTGGATGTGGCCTTGTGGCTGCAGAATCTTGCTTTCTCTTTTTTGCCCAGGTAACCCCACTTGACGCTGTCATTTGAGCAGGAACAGATCGAATGCTTTCGCCTTGAGATTCTTCGGTCGTCTGGGAAGCCTCTGACACTGTATCATAAGATGGTTTCATTGATATACGTGCCACAGTAGCTCCTTTTCCTTTAGACATATGGTCACTACCACCATTGTTTCTACGACCATTGTGAATAATGGCTTCAGATTCCTTCATGAATAAAAAGGAAGCGTGTCAATATACCATCAATACGGAATGTATCTGTATAAGAGACTGGACAAAGACCTCAGTTGAGACAACTATGCCAAAGTTGGTCGATTTTTGAAGAGCTTTTTGCACCTTTCTTGAATCTCTTGAAGCTCCAGATGCTTTCATTGTGGAACTGGCCTTCTTTCTGAAAATGTAAGAGGTTGCAGATCCGATTAAGCTTCTAAACTGAGGGGAAGATAAGTGCAAAATCATAGGAGTGGAGTTGCTCAAAACTAAGCAGTTGGATGGATGAAATAGATATGTTTAAGCTATAATGTTAAACTAGTACTCGAACCAGTGAAGGAACAGCGAAGAATCATCTTTCTTTATGTGCATGCAAATGCATGCAGATTAAGTTTGTTGGCTTTTACTACATTAGAATATTTGTACCATCCAGATGACAAGCCGTCAATTTGAGGAACTACAAGCAGAAAATACTTTCTGTGAAGGACAAAGAAGAAAGGAATTCACCTCCGTGCTTCTTCTCGGAACTTTGCATCAATTTCCTTGTTTGGGGGGTACTTAGGCAAGCTTGATGGGTAACAAGCGTAAGGTTTTGTATTGAAATACTGCAGAAAGGTATACGACAAATGTTGAACCGAAATATTAGCATGTTGGAGAATTGTGTTGAATTTGGAAACAGGACATCCACAAAAAACTGAGATAGCTCGAGGACACTCAGTCTTCAGTAGTGCCAAGGGAAAAAACGAAAGAAGAAGATTTTTGAGTAAAATGAAAATTTTCAATGACAAAAAGATTCACGCACTGCTATCTGAACGAAGACTTACCTCAGAATCAATAGCAGATGAAGCAGTTCCACGTCTGTGAGGGTCAATTGAAAGAAGTTTTTCTATAAGGTTGACAGCGGTTTTTGGTAATTCTTTACATCTATCTCGAAGTGTACTCTCATAAGGATGTTGGGGTTTAAAAATTGTTGCAAGTGGAAGTTTAGACTTTCTCCAGTAATCGTCAGATGGAGAACCACAGAGTTTGAAGATTTTGTGCAATTGTTCAACCTGCAAAAAGTAGAGAAACAAACTATTTCATAACCGATTAAAATTAGTAACATACAAGCAAACCATCATTTTCAAGACTTTATTCATTGATATTCTAGTAGGAAATGTTATCAAAAGCAATTCTAAACTTCTAAAACCACATACCTCCGTCCTCCCTTTCAGGAGAGGCCTCCCGAAAAATAGTTCTGCAAAAACACAACCAGCACTCCACAAATCCACCGTTAGCCCATAATTTGTGGATCCCAGCAGAAGTTCAGGAGGTCGATACCATAATGTAACTACGCGGCTGGTTAGTGGTTGCTTGTGCCTAGCACTAAGGAAATTTGCAAGACCAAAATCTGCTATCTTTAAGATTCCTTCATTGTTTATCAAAACGTTGGATGTTTTAATATCTCGGTGCATTATACCTCGGGAATGACAATGCTCTAGTCCACTCAGCAGCTGCCGCATATAGCATTTGATCTACTTCCATCCAAAAAAAGAAACAAAAATTTGAGATGTTCTTTTCCTATTTGCAAGTCAAGAAATTCAAACAGTGACTTTAACACAAATTTTAATGGTAGAGACTAAAGAGTCATAGCTTAAATATTAACAAACCTGTGAATCAGTAAACTTGATGTCAGGACATGACAACAGTCCAGAAAGGTCATGTTCCATGTATTCAAAAACAAGGTATATGCAGCATGATAACCGAGAAGTGATTATTCCGATCAGCTTCATGATATTTGGATGGTCAAGTTTGCGAAGAATTGTTATTTCTCGGGCCATGAATCTGACACTATCTGGCTGGAAATTGTCAAATTTCACCTTCTTCAGGGCAACCATTTTACCAGTCTCGATGTCACGTGCACGATAAACACTGCTGTATGTACCTTGTCCAATCTATAGATGAAGAAGGCAGAACAAAGTGTTTGTAAGAAGAAAAGCATTTTGCATAGCCTGTCCTAATGTCAGTGTCTCAATGCATTTATGTGTTCAAGGCCTAAATATGTCATCACCTTTGAAACTATAGATAAGCAAGACATTGACAAGATAATAAGAAAAAATAGCCATAAGAATGTGGAGATAAACCAATAAACCTACCAAAAACATGATCAGCTCGGGATTAAAATAATTAGATAGTCAATTATATGTAGCTCAGCCTCATCCTGTTGGCATCATGGTTTAGAATAACATTAAAGAGATACACCAATTGTCAAAACATGGTATCACCATAGATAATGCAAGATTTTGCTCTTCACAAGCAATTTTCATTACAATACTAATCACCAAGAACTACATTCAATCCAAAACTAGTTGGATTCAACCGTATAATTCTTCATATCATTTGTTCCATTTGAAACATTTCATTCCAATTGTGTTCTCCATTAAACCTAATAAAATACTATTCCATCTAGTTGAGACATCAAAGAATAATGGAACTGAAGTCATTATTTTTAACACGAAGCATAGATATATACGTGAAAAAATCACTAAAATGAATGATTGAACCCCATCAAATATAAATTCTGGATTCGCCTATGGTTGAAGGGGACATTATCTACCTTTTCTAACCTCTCGAACGCGTCTGATCTAAGAGGCAGCCACCCCTCAATGGCGTCAGACGCAACGGCAGTGAGCCACGCGGGCCAACCAGCAGCCAAATGTTCTCCTTCTGTTAACCTTCCAAATGTGATACTAAAATTAGCCTTTTTTTCATTGCTCCCTTTCTTGGAGCCCCTTGAATTCGAGGAACTCCTTCGAATTAAAGACTCCGCCTTCTTCTCCTTTTCGGGTTCCTCTTTAATCTTCTCCAAAGGGCCAAATCCACTCTTATTAACATGCTGCAAATTGGAATCTCTAATAATTTCTCCATTTCTGTTAATAACAGCAGTTTTTATAGAGGAAGAATTGAAATTGTGGTGTGGCGGGGAATGGGCCGTGGCCTGCTTGGAGCTGACACAACCCATGTCCCCCCATCAAAGGAATAAAAACTCTGATGGGAAAAAAGGATCACACACAGGAGGAAGGGGAAGAGAGAAAAATAAGGATCAAAATTGAAGTCCCTACATTAGCTCATTATTGAATCTTGGTTGTAAAAGATTGTTGTTCCAAAAATGAAAAAAAAAAAATTGAGCTATTTTTAGGGAAGCAGAACATTTTGGGAGGGTCAAAAGATCTGATGACCCTTTGTAAAACGGCGAGATATGTGGAGGAAAAAGGATTTGTTTTCAAGAGAAGAGGGTATTTTTTGGTTGTGTTTATGGGTTCAACATTTGTCTATCTTTTTTCTTTTTAAAGCAAGAGAGAATATGGATTGGCGCCATAGGTGACATGTAGCCGTTAACATTCGTTATCTGTTGTCGCCTACGGCGGCCCAACCAATTGAATGTATGGATTAAACTGTTATATTCTAATTATACTATATTTTTTTAAAAAAATTTAATTTCAAAATAAAATCTAAACCATTAGTATCAAATTAATTATTTTGGTTTATGGAACATTCAAGATTAAGGTAATATTTTCTTAAATTTCCATCATCTGGTGATCTTAATTTTTACCGTTAAATAAAAACTAAAATATTTTTATATGCTTCGAATTCAAATATATTTTGAAGTCAAAAAAATGGCTTTGTCTATTATGTATAAAGTAATTAATTCAAAAGGACTCTTCGAAAGATTTTGAGATTCTATTATTAATATTCTCATCAAATTGTTACTTCCTATACGGGTTTGATGGCAGTTGCAAATCCTTCTTTCTCTATACTTGTTAAAGAAAGAAATCAAATATTTTCACTTCCGAGACTTTTTTTAAAACTTATACATAGCCTATTAGGATAATAAAAAATAGGCTTCTCATAAATGTGAGGCCTAAAGCAATTACTTTACTTGCTTTATGGAAGGGCCGCTCCTACTTGTCATGCTTTTTCCTGTTTTCGGAGTTTATCTTTTACAGTAGTATCTCTTTTTTCCTTTTTTTTTTTCGGTTAACTTTTTCTTATGAAAATGGAAAATAACCACCTTTAATCCCAATTATTAGAGTTTAGCTAGTATTTGGAATATAATAAAAAAATAATTGCTACTCTTTATTGCGAAAATAAAAATTTAACCAAAATACCCTAAGCTAAAAGGAAAACTTCAAAAATGACTAACAGATTGTTTGGATGGTTGATCGTATTATTTCTATAAATACAATATTTATTTTGATTATTACTTAATTTTTATTATTGTATCGTTGAATCCGTCATTACATAATGATGAAAAATACCATTTTATATAACAACCGATTTGTTGTGATAACGTTGTTATATTTCTTCTTCTTTTTTTTCTTCTTATCTTACCCTTCCTTATTATTGAATAATCATATTTTATCCTTCACCCTACTTTTTACATAATAATTTTGTTACGTATCCTTCTTATAATATAGCAAATTTATTCTTCATGTTGTTAGTGCATCATATCGTGAAATAAGAGCAAACGATACAATTTATCCAAACATTATATTCATTACAACAAAACAATACATTAAGATATATTATGAAACGATATGCAACAACCATCCAAACAAGAAGCTCTAGGAATTGTTGTTGGAGTTTGACATGTGCAAACACCAGGAACAATTACCGGAGTTCAAAACCATTTACAATTTAAACTAAAGATACGATCCTCGAGTTTGAGTTCACACTACTGGGTTTGTGCTTCATAAACCTCTGCGCAATCAAAACCTCCTGTCCACCGGAACCTTACGGATGTGTTGCACCACCAAAATGGAACTTGATACGGGCTCATCTATAATGGTGTGGGGTAGGCAAACTTATTCCTCTTCCTCACCTGTTTCGCGTGCGAGGTCTTGTTTGCACAGAGGGGTTCGATTCACCAATTATCCATGAATTTTTACAGTTCTATCTACTTGGGGTTCAGTTCTTGCCTTTGCTCTACCAGTGGCTGGCGGAGGTAGGATCTCGAGGGTTCAAAATTTTTTTTTGTAATCGGTGAGAATTGAACCCACGATCTTATTGAAATTTTAAAATTACACACTTGAATTGTATTAAAGTAGTTCAAAACTTAATATATAGAGGTAAAAACTAGACTTTGTTTTATATATATTGTGTAATTTTTTGACGAAGGGAGTTCGGATGAACCCCTTGCGCCCCTAAATCCGCCCATGTGCTCTACTTTTCTTTATAGTTCGCTTCAATGTAATCCGCTGCTTATCGCATTGTAAAAGGCTTAAAATCCATGTATTTTTTATGGTGTTTCATTGCATATTTCAAATTCAGGAACAGCAAGTATTTTTTTCCAAACTTGTTGCACGTTAAAGAGTGACTCCTTTGCCGATGCAATTTAAAAGCGGCCTAAACTCTAATAGCCAATCCAAAAAATAGCCATGCCTGCTTATTTTCACTCTAAGGTTCGTGCTCCTATGCAGAGGTGGGGTCAAGATTTGAATTTTATGGGTTCGAAATTTTAATTCTTTTAAGGTAGTGCGTTATAAAACAATAATTTGTATATATTCCATAAATTTCACAAGACAAATATATAGTCTGTGCAAAAGCTACTGGGTTCGGCCGTACCGGCTGTTAGCAGAAGGCTAGCTCCGCCTCTACTTCTATACATTGACGAATCTAGGATCTTGAATTTGTGAATTCTTTAACCTTTTTTTATGTAAAGTTACTACAAATTATATAAGTATGTAACTATTTAAATACGATAGTTAAAAAATTAAGGAAAAATATATTATTTTAATATTATGGACACCGTAAATTTATGATGAGAATGCAATTCCCCCTCCCCCATCCCGCAAAAAAAAGATGGTTGCTTTTACCTTGCTAGAGGAACTGTTCATCTTTACAATGGGGTCGAACATTGAGATATTTTTTGAGAAGTTTTTTTTTCTTTTGCTATAGAGAATTAGGTACGACAACAACAATCCTGAGTTAGAGAGGCTGTTTTCAAATAGACCTCCGGCATCCTTCCCTCCAAGAACTTCTCACCATGCTCTTGGGGAGACTCGAACTCACAACCTTTCGATTGGAAGTGGACGTTGCTTACCATCCGAGCAACCCCTCTTGTCTTATAGAGAATTAGGTAAAAAGGAAAAAAAAAGCTAAAAACAATGGTCAGCAAAAAAAATTTTAAAAAAAAGGTTGTATTGGGTTCAAAAATTGTGCTTGAAAATTTAAAAAGAAGACCTAATCACGGGAAATATTTAAATTACAATATTAAAACAAGAAAGAAAGTACATAAATATAAGAAAAAGAAATAGTTTGTCTTGTTAAAAGTGTTGCGCTAGGATTGAGTTTCGAGCTCTCACCCCTCCACCAACATTAAATTTCTAACACCCTTCCCTAATCAAAGCACCCATCACCACCGTTATTGTTTCTTGGGTGCTTTCTGATATTTTATATGCATTCGTTAAGTTTTCTATGAAATTGTACCCACTCTAAATTAAGGTTAATGGGTACTTAAGCATCCAAATTTTACATGTAAATCTGCCCCTGCTCCTATGGTCCACTAAATATGAAAATGCTTCCTATCATAGGTTCTGCCACGACCCAAAATCCAACTAGTCATGATGGCACCAAACTCAACCCGCTAGGTAAGTCAATTAATAGTAAATACAATCCAAATAAGAATAATAAGGGGTCAATAAATGAAACAGCTGATACTTTATGCAATAACCCAGGGAATGGGTATAAGTTACGAGTCACTAAGATTTAGATTTATAAAACTTATAGGAAAATGATAGATTATCTGTTTGAAATGTGCATAAACAAAATCCAAATTTTGAACTACCAAGAACAAGTGGTAGGGATAACCGGAACGCAAGTACATCTTTAATGGCAGCTCCCGCCATTTACAGTAACATCAACTCCAAGATCTACACGCAATGTGCAGAAGTATAGTATGTGGACAATCGACCCCATGTACTCAATAAGTATCATAACTTACCTCAGCGAGGTAATAGAAGCAAGAATTAAAATGATACTCACCAGTAACTTGTACAAATTCTTAAAGACAATAAGTATAGAATAGATATATGATCAAATCAAGAAAAACATAGTTAAAACCACATTAGTGCTAACAATTCTTTGTTTCAAAGTGTTCTACTCAATCAACAATCCAGTATATAAGGAAGATATGCAAGTAAATCAGGTAAACTGTCAAGGAAATTGCAAGTAATGATATGCAATAGCCAAATATCAGTCCATTACGGCGTGCAACTCCGTCCAAATAACAATAATTAGCTCTCCCAGAGCTCACATCAACCAGAAACCCATTGGTTTCTCACAATCTGTGTGTATACCATCAAGAGAGAAACATAAGAGGCGGCCTTAAGGGGATGGATCCGTATTCACACGCTACACGGACAACTCATATACTGTACGGACAACTCACGTGCTGCACACACAACTCACGTGTTGCACGGACAACTTATGTGCTATAAATATCAATCATATGGATAACTCACGTGCTGCATGGACAACTCGGTGCCAATAATATGAATATTTGAATCCACATGGGCAACTCACGTGCTAATAATCATAATCCGCCCAGCATGATCACAAGCTACCCGTCCAAACCATATCACACGTAAAGCAGATGTGCAAGAATACATGTACGTGATCAAAAAATATCAAAGTTCATAATTTTGGACCGGTATAAGTGACATGCTAAGGTGTATGCATATACAAGTGTGATATCATAGCTGAAAACAGTGAAATACATCACAAAATAGTAGCTATCAGGCTAAATCGGGAAATTAACCTCTATGCAACCTCAAACATTGCTTAAGTAGCTCACAATAGCGGGTACAAATAAGATATACATCACAGTATGAGGCTTATCAATCAAATCAAAGCATGGCGTAGCCTAAGCACTACCCCGAGCATGGATAACTACCTTGGTGCTCATACATAGGCTCAAACCCTACATATATGCTTACCCATAGCACGTTGCTATCACAAATAACTCAGACAACAAAGTTTAGATAAGATAATTACCTCAAACAAGTCAAATCAAATACCGAAAAAGTTAAAAAACACTCTAAAAATGCAACCCGACTGTATCAAACTCTAAATGGCTCGAAACTAGCCAAAAGCAACTCACAAATATTAAATAATGATAAAGAAAACCAAGTGGAACGATAAAGGTTGAATCTTTAATTCAAAACTCAAAGTCAACCTCGCCCCGCACCTCGGAACCCGACGAAACTCACATATTTTGATAACTCATTAAATTACGAGTCCAAACATACTAATTTCACTTAAATCCTACTCTAAATCGATGTTCATAACTCATAGTCACTTTAGAAAAATTTAGACAAAAATAACCCCCCCCCCCAATTTCTCTTTTAAAATCGCCAATTAAATATCAAAAATCAAAGATGGAATCATGAAATATAATCAAAACTAAGTAAAAAAAGTATTTATCCCAATCTATGTGGTGAAGATTCTTTCCAAAATCACTCAAATCCGAGCTCCCCAACTCAAAATGTGAATAAATGAACCAACTCTTGAAATATATATAGAACCTGCCTAGGCACTTTTGCATCTGCGACAAGTGGCCGCTTCTGCGGAAAATCACTCAAGCCCGACCACTCGCACATGCATAAGATAACCCGCTTCTGCGACATCGCAAGTACGAATACATGCGCCGGATCTGCGCCAATCCCGCTTTTTTCGCCCAAATGACCACTTGTACGCAATCGCAGATGCATTGGATCCTCCGCATTTGCGGACTCCTGCTCCCAGCTCCAATTTTTACTTCTGCGCTATGTCTGCCGCAACTACAGCTCCACACTTGTGCCCAATTTTTCGCAAGTGGGGTCACAGCTAAACTCAGCCAAAACCAACATTAATCAACATGACCAAAATGTTCTTAAACTCTCTTGAGCTCCTCGGCACTCCGTCCGAACATATTAACAAGTCAAAAATATAAAATAGACCTACTTGAGGACTCAAATTACACATAACAACATCAAAAACATGAATTGTACATCAAATCAAACTTAATGAACTTTTGGACTTTCAACTTCCAGAAATCGTGTCGAACCTTACCAAATAAACTCGAAATAATCTCAAATTTTGCATATAAGTTCCAAGTGATATAATGAGTCTATTCCAACTCGAGGAACAACAATCTAAATCTGATATCACCAAAATCAACTCCCGGTCAAACCTATGAACTTTCTAAACCTTCACATTACCAATATTTGTCAAATAGTGTTGAAACCATCTAGAAACGTCCAAATGCAAATTCAAGCATACACCTAAGTCCAAAATCATTACTCGGACCTAACGGAACCATCCATACTCGAATCCGAGGTCAAATAGCATTGGCAGGACTTTTTCTTTAATCCTCACTTTCAAAATTATTTTGAATAATTGAAACATGGGAAATATTAACGGTTGGAATAATATGAGCATTAGAAATTTTCTCAAATTTTAAAGGAAAAATATTTTCAAAAAATTCAGCATTTTCTTTTCAACAATAGTATTGTTTTCAAGCACATCACTTTTGGCTACTAAAAATCTATATGATGCATTGCTATCAGCATACTCAATAAACATACAATTAGATATTTTAGATCCTATTTTTCTTTTCTTAGGATCAGGCAACATAACTTTGGCAAGGCACCCCCACACTTTCAAATGTTTCAAATTAGGTAGCCCTTTCCACAACTCAGAAGGAATATTACCTGTTTTCTTATAGGGAATTCTATTTTATAAATGACAAGAAGATAATATGGCTTCACCCCAAAGATTATCTGGAGCACCAGAACTAACAAGCATACTATTCATCATTTCCTTTAAGGTCTTATTTTTCCTTTCCGCTACACAATTTCATTGTGGAGAATATGACGGAGTTATCTCATGAATTATCCATTCTTTCTTACAATAATCATTCAAAAAATAAATTCACCACCTCTATCGGATCTAACTCTTTTGATTTTCTTATCCAATTGATTTTCTACTTCAGATTTATAAATTAAAAACTTATCAAAAGCTTCATCTTTATTTCTCAACAAATAAACTTTTGTATATCTAGAAAAATCATCTATAAAAGTCACATAATATTTTTTTCCCTCCTCTAGTCATAGTTACTTCAAATCTCCTAAATCAATATGAATTAAACTTAATAATCCAGATTCTCTAAATATTGAAGCACATGATTTCTTAGTTTGTTTAGCTTCTGCACGAACTTCATACTTATTAATATTTGAAATAAGACCTTCGAAATGCATTTTCTTAATATAAGATAAATTAACATTGTCCTAATCTAGCATGCCACAAATTAAAAAAATGAATCAAACAGAAGTACTAGCACTTTCATTCATAACATTGAGTACAAACAATCTATGGTTTTAATAACCCTTGCCAACAAAATTATTATTCTTGGTCACTACGACATTATCAGATTAAGATGAAACCTTCACACCGACTTTTTCCAATAATCCCACGGAGACCGAATTGGCTCGGATACTAGGAACATACAACACGTCATTCAATGCCAAATTTTTGTCAGATGTGAGTTTGAGAAGAACTTTGTCTTTTCCAAGAACTTGAGTAGTTCTTGACCCGCCAAGATAGATTACTTCTTCTCCTCCTCAACTTGGGTGTAAGACACAAAGTCTTTTTTGTTAGCATTAGTGTTCCTAGTGGCACCTGAATCTTATACCAGTCTTTCACTTTGGCTACAAGGTTCACTTGGGAAACAATCGCAATAATTATATCATTCACTTTGGCTTCAGTAAAATTTACTTTAGCCTTAGTGGGATTGTCATTCCCAACCCTTTTTTGGCATTGAGCAATATAATGGCCAGGTTTGCCACACACAAAGTAGCTGCCCTTTTTCTTGATGATTTGATTTTTGTTTTTAGGCTTATAACCATTTCTTTTTTCACATTACTTGATTTTCTCTGATGGATGTTGTCCTCCACAAGGCTGCTTCTAGTAGCAATTTCTTTTTCTTTCTCAACAACAGCTTGCTTGCAGTTGAAATTATCTCCATCAAAAATCATAAATATCAGAAATATATTTGGCACGTGTAATTAACGATGGAACAACAACAGAAATAATAGGTGCAATGAGTGCAGTAGCAGCAACAATAACATTAGCAACGTTATTCTCCATAATAACATCGTGTAAATATCCTTAAGATTATCGGAAAAAAATAGATTATTATGGAGAATAAAAGGGTTAGCTTGAAGCGTGTCAAAGACACTACCCTTAAGGATATTCCGCCCATACTGAGATGAATAATATTAGGCGTATCCCCCAGAATTCAACAAGCTCTTCTAGTATAACTAAGGGCAGAAACAACAAAGATTTATGATAAGAAAAACTCAACACAAAAGAAAGGAGAAGAAAAGTTTTTATTCTTTTCCACACTACTCCAATGAACACAAGTAGCTAGATAGCTTTATGAGCCCGTTGAATTGGCTTTAAAAAGTAGCTTTTAATTACAAGTGCTTAAAAGCATTTTTTAAGTGTTGGAGCTTGTTTAATAAATAAACAGTTACATGTTAGAATAAAAGTGTTGGAGCTGAAAAAACGCTATTGAAGTGTTTGGTAAACAAGTGTTATTAAGCATTTTTTCTTTTAAGATTACTGAAATATTCTTATAGTTGTTAAACCTATAAAAAAGCTTATTACTATAACATTTTATTCTAAATAATATAAGTACATAATAATTAATATTTTAATTCACTTTCAATTCAAAAAACTAAAAGTAATACGAAGAAATCAAACGATTATTAAGCCAATTTTGTTATGAAGAAAGTAAACGAAATAAGGGATAAGAATGGGAAAGAAAAAAGCACCATCTAGAGAAGAAAAATCTTTGCCATTTGGAGAAGAATGGGTACGAAAAAGAGTAAAATGAAAGAAAGTTGATACTGCAATTTTGGAAGGAAGAAGACATCACAATTTTAAGTTGTAGTGAGGGATAATTTCGGGATTAAAAAATTATAAGGGATAAGAATGTAATAGACTTGGTCAAAGTAATATGGCTTTTAAGCCAATTTAGAAAAAGTTGCATTTTTCAACTTATTAGTTTTGGCTTTTTTTTTAAAAGCAAATTTTAACTTTTTGTAGGCTCTCTTTTTGGTTTCCAAACACTTCCACAAGTTAAAAAGGGAAGAAATTAAAAAATAGCCAGATTTACAACTGGTCACTGAAAAATAGCCCAATTTCAAAAGTAAACAAAATTTAGCCACTTTTTATGTAAGGATAAATTTGAGCGAAAATACAGTTCAAAACCCGAAAATACTCCAGTATATTATGCTAGAGTTCCAGCATAAGTATACTTGAATTCCAGCATATTATACTAGAGTTCCAGGATAGTATGTTAAAACTCCAGCATAATATGATGGAGTTCCAGCATTAGTACACTAGAACCAGCATAATATACTGGAGTTCCAGCAAGTATATTGGTCCAGTATAATATACTGACGTTTGGAGCACCAGTGCTCTAGGCTCCAGTATATTATACTGGAGCCAACACATTTTAAACTCTCCCACAGAGATATAATATCTTTTCAAGAAAATGATGCGAGACCGGTCCAACATAATATGCTGGAGTTCATACACAAGTGCACCGAACTCCAGTATATTATGCTGGACTGGTCTCTATTGCAGCAAAATGGTAGCTATTTTTCGTTGACTTGGTAAACGCTGGTTATTTTTTATTGACCAGTCCGAAAACTGGCTATACCATGCTACTTTTACGTTAAACAATTCTTAAAAGCTGGTTTGATTACCAATTTTTAAGCCAATCCAAACAGGCTCTATATATAATCCGAAGAAATACTAAAATCAAAGAAACAATAAGAATTTATTAAGAATTCAATGCCAAGAATTTGAAGCCGAAAAAATCATTAAGAATTCAAGGCAAAGGATTCAATTCCAAAATGAAGCGGTTATAACCATTCCTTCTAACTTTTAAAGGAAATCATTATCAAATTTAATAGCAAACGGACAAGACGAACTTTGATCAATTTCAAACTTACGAAAATATAACTAATTTAATACTCATTCAATGTTAATAAATTTTATACTCAAAATTATTCTACTTTATTGTCAATTTGAATATTCTTTTGAGATATTATATATATTATTTTTTAACAAAATATACCAAAGTCAAACTTGATCAACTCTTCCAACTTAAAGCTTGTTAGTTTGAGAATTTATTCTTCCAAATCAATCCTGAATCACCTGAAAACCAAAACCAACAGTTCACACAAGTCACAATACATCTTATGAAGCTAGTCAGGACTTCAAACAGCCAAACAGAACACAAATACTCAAAACAACCAATTGGGTCATTGTAGGTTCACTAGTTAATAGTGAAAGGTTCTTAAACTCATAAAATTTAAATCATGGGTCCGCCGCTACTTTAGTCCCACCATACTTCTTGGTAGTCTCTCTTCGTTGATGGATGCAAGTATGGGGCCAAAGGGTGCAGAAATATGTTGTTTTTCATTCGACTTTGATATTATAGTTATACATTTATTAATAATATTAATTAAGTTTTTAAAAAGGCGTAGTTAGTTCTATGGTATTTTGTATTTATTAACTAATACTCAGAGAATGCTTTTGCTTCTGTTAGCGATCCGCCTGTTCATAGTACCATGTGATATTTTTTACCAATCTCAAAAAGAATATGATATATTTATGTATTTAAACTATTTTATCTTAACATTTTATTTTACCATCGATGACTTGAGCTTAGGGTCCCATTTAATATAAAAACTGTTTTGTCATAAGGATAGGAAAAATGAGAAGGGGCGTGTGAAACTCTTACATCCTTTTATTTAATTTTTTATGATGAAAGTAATTTTGGCCTTATGTGTATTTCACTAATTATATATCAAAAGTCCTACTTTATTTTGTAAACTATGTATTAGGTCAAACACAATCATATAAAATGCGACTTAATAATAAGAACTGATCAACCATCTATTAATAATAACTATCTATTACTCAGTAATCAATAAAGTAAATAACAGTATTAATTGGGGCCATGTACTTACACTTACTTCTTAAATCCCTGCTAATAATTCCACGCTTTATAGCTAATAATCTCCAAAAAAACGATAATTGAATGATTAGGAGCAGACTTTCAAATTTTTTGGTTATCTTAAAAGAAAAATGTTACAATGATTTTGGACAGATAGATGAATAGACTTTATAGAGAGAACATATAAATGGACATATCCTCGTAAATCCATATTTCCGTTTTCCCAAAATTTCTTCATATGACATTAGTTTTTACACAATATATAGACATCTTTAGCAAGTAGCTATAAGATATACAAACATTTCTCTGAGACTTGTGCACATATACATGGCATCAGCATGAAGTTTTCAATAAAGAATTAATCTTGATGGCAGCAATAAATGCATACTTGTTTCACCCTTTCCCTTTTAGTAATGCAACTTATGTTGCAATCTGTTCCTCTTTCAGCTGCCTACACACTGGTATTTCATCATTGTTATGAAAAGTAACATTTTCATGAAGTGAAGGCCTCCAAGTTGCAGTCTCCTGCTCGTTCAACTGGCGAGTACTATCTTTGGCTGTGCTATGGCTTCCGTTTCTAGCAATGGGAATATCATGATTGTGTTTGCCTTCATATGTTGTTATGACAGCTTTTGGATCTGCTGAAGCCCTCTCTACATGTTTGCGGACATTGCATCCAGGATATGTGCAACGATAGTAACTCCTGCACACAGATCCAAGACTGAATGCCTTACAGATGTTCATGCAACGTAACAGAAGGAATTAAAAGTAATGACCAGCACAGGGAGAAGACGCATCTTTCACCGTAAACATGATAATCATACTCCAAAAGATTTAAGAACAAGCAACTGCCCGGATGGGATTCTAATTTTTTTTTTCTCGTCAAAAGCTCTTGATCCCAAGAGGATTCATTGAAGAAAGTTTCTAAGAGCAACTTGGGACAAACAAAACAAAATGGCAAAAGAAAAGAGAAGCTAAGGTGGAACAATCCTCTTTTGTCATCTATCATCCCAGTGTCAGAAAATGAGATGTAAAGAGCCTGGTAATTTGAAGGAGACCGGGGTCCATTGCCGAACTTTCATTTTCTCTTTTTTTTAAAAACCTTTTTCTTGTTAAGTCCAAACCACAACTTTAGGAGGGCTCTCTTGATGCCAACTGGATTCATTGAGACAAACAAATCAACAATAAGGTGCAGCAGCAAAAGAAGAGAAGCTAATGTGGAACATCCCTCTTTATTCGTCAATCATCCCACTGTCACAAAATGAGCAGGGCCCAATTCTCTCTCTCGCTTGTTAATGTCCAAAGCAACACTTAGGAGGCTGGATATATTTTGCTCGGACATAATGAAAGATGACAAGTAAAATAGACCAAAATAGAATCCAAGATGAAAGAGTTGTTCCTATAACTTCTATAAGAAAAGTACACTATTTCCTGTTCAATTAATTTATATTTTTTTTTTTTTGAAGAAGAAGATTTCTTATGACTTGAAACTGCATGAACAGTGTCCTCCAACAACAACAAAGCCCATTAAATTTTCACAAGTGGGATCTGGGAAGGGTAATTTGTACGTAGACCTTACCCGTACCCAAGAAGAGCAGAGAAGCTGTTTCAGATAGACCCTAGGCTAGAGAGAAGTTCTTCTGAACAAAGATACCCACCACTCAATGCAAAATCACAAGGCACTAGCCAAAGTACGGAGCAAGAAAATTTTATTGGTGCTTAACACTACATCATTCAAGAACATGACTTGGACTTAGTCGATTTCTGAATTATTTGTTTGGTATTCACCAAACGCCTTGGGATTTATGCAAGTGGAATATCCTGGACATAGGACAAAAAGCAGGATACAAGTAAACACCACCCCTTTAGACAACTAAAGGGTAGTCCAAGCAAAGCTGCATGCAGCAGAACCCCTAATGTATTCAAAATCTCACAGTTAAGATGCAGAGAGTAAGTAGAAGTACCTCGGATGATGATTCCCCTTCACCACTTTCTGCCCATATTTTCGCCACTTGAACCCGTCATCCAAAATATCTACTTCACTCCTTGTCTGCACAACAATCTTGGATTCTGATACTGCTTTATGTGATGAAGCAAGATTAGGAGCCTCAACAGCTGTCTTCCTGCATCATGGTTACTTGTATCAGATGCATATTCGTTTCAATTACATTTTCCTTTGTTCATTTTCAAAAAGAGGTTCTTTATGACAAAAGAGCTTACATTCTCTTCACATTTGGTTCATCATCATGTCTCTCTTCTGCTGCTGTTGCAGTGTCCTCAATTTTATCACAGTCATTAGAAAGAGGAAGTCCAGATGCCATTTCAGTAGACATTTGTCTAGAACGAGCAGGCAGAGCACCATTTAAGCCGTTGAGTTCAGTCCCACTCTGCATTTCGCTTTCAGGTTTAGCTTTGGAGCAATCTGAACCATCCTGAGCACAACTATCTCTTCTGCGTTTGCTTGGTTGAGGAAGTTCATGGTTGTGATGGCCTTTATACGTAATCTCAGTTATGTGACCATCAATGGATAGCTCGACCTTCTTCTTGACGGGACATTTGAGATGTGTGCATTTATAGTAGCTCCGAGGACATTCACTTGCTTTAACCATCTTTTGTCCATACTTCCTCCAGTTGTAACCATCACAAGCTGGTCTATCGACAGAAGCAAAAGATGGCTTGTCCTCAGATTGAGAAACCAGTGGCAGTTCAATTTTCTTGTTCTGCTGGTCTGACGGCATAGCATCTAATTGAGGTTGTAAAGAAGATTCTGTTGGCTCGGTTGACGTTTCATTTCCTAATACTTGAGCTGATGTCCCTTGCGAGGAGAAATGATACTCAGCTTGGGTTTGTAAGTAAGACTGGGATAATGCTGCCTGCGCTGTGACGTGTGCTAGGGCCTGCTGGTGTGACATTCCAAAAGGACTCTACAAGGGAAAGTAGAATAAGTCTATAAGAAACGGCATGATGCCACTATGATTGACAACTTCGTTTAACTATTATTGTTAAGAATATGGATCAAGGGTCTAACTCAATCCAAAATATAACCCATGAGGTGAGAATTGCTCAAAACCATATAAAGGAGATAACAACTCATTCTATTAACCAATATGGGACACTTAACACCGCCCAGCTAGACATCTTTTGCATGGAGAATATATTATGGTGGTCCGACATTGGGAAACCAAGAAAGAGGATGAGTGTGACTATGATAACAAATGAATCTTTGGCCTAATTCAACCACAAAAATTTTAACTTTCGAGGTGAAAATTATCCAAGACCATATAAGGAAACAATAATTTATTCCCTCAAATAATGTGGGACACTTAACAATTACAAACATTCATGAATTCATCATCGTGGGTGCGGGCAGTATCCGGCTCAAACTATATATAAGTTGAAAACTTTTTACTAACATATATACCAAGTCAGCCACCATCATCACCTATTGTCATGAAAGAGTAGTGTATGAGTGGTACTCAGCACCCACAGATTAAAAGCTCAATCTGTCCTTTTGACAAACTCCTTATCACTTATGCAGGAATAACAACAAAAACAACAACTAGGCCTCAATCCTAAATAAGTTGAGGACGGTTATATGTATCATCAGGGACCAAGTTACTCTCATCTCATGTTCACCTATGTAGGATAGTCATTCCTAATAACAAAACGACCATTAGTTGGATGTCTTCATAATATGTTATTCCCCTTCAGGTATATACTAAAATTAATCCTGCAAAATAGAAGCTTTTGTTGTACTAAAGGTAAAATCCCAAACTTTGTGCAAACCAAAAAAAAAGTTTCGCCATGTGATTTCTAGCTCCTAGTTCACATATAAGACTCTTTCCAAACTACACCTTTGACTAAAAACTATCAGCAGTTTTCCAGAAGTAGATAGTTATTATGTAGTTCAATTCATGAAGTTATAAAATCACTAATTTCAAAAAAAAAAAAATCATACTTTAAAGATTTTTCCAGAACTAAAAAGAAGTATTTCAATATCTTCTGGGAAATGAACAGTAAAGACAATTACCTGAAGTGGAGAAAGAAACCCAGGTGAATTGAGGAATCCAGAAGGACTTAGACCAGTTGGAATCATAAACAAAGGAGAATTTTGGGCCACCATTAAACTCATGGGTCGATTCTGCTTATACCCTAAATTCTTCTGATTCCCCTCTTTACAATTCTCTTCTCCTGATGAATTTTCAGGGAAAAGAGTCGGTGGTTTTGCTAGTGGAGAAGACATAGCTCCAGCAAGAAGCTGGGAGAAAGACGGGTATTCAGATTCCGAGAAGAAGCTGGAGACAAGTGTCATTGGACCTGGGCTAAAATAGGGCATATTTCCACCGCCAAAAAATGCTTCAAAATTAGGGGCTCGAGGTGGGATTGTTAGCTCTGAAACTGCTGAATCTTTGAATTTTTCCCCCATTTTTTATGGAAAAATTACAAGGGGTTTTCTTGTTTGTTCGCGCAGATAAAGATATGAGCGAAGACAAAGTTGTGAAATTTAAGGGAAAAAAGACAAAAAGAATCAACAGTTTATTGTTTGCTGTCGATGAAATGTTAGTGTTCAGTTGAAGAATTTGTTGATTCTTTGGACTGTTTATAGATATGTCTGAGAATGTATAATCAGACTTGTGGGGTGGATTTGTTTAATGATTTGGGATTTGGTTATTGGTTACAGCTTTACTTTGTCTGGCTTTGCTCTTCTTTTGTTGTTTGCATGTCGTCTTCAAGTTGCCTACAACCTTAGGTTATTATTATTTGACAACGAAATGTTTATAAAATATATATCACTTACGTGTTGGGGCGGCTAAGTTTAGAAGCTGATTTATGATTGAATTTACAGTATAAAACATTACTATTATATTATTATTATTATTATTATTATCTAATATATCAGAATAATATGTTTGAGCCGTGTAAGCAATGTCTTACAAAAATATAATAAGGTTGCATATAATAAATTCTTGCTATTCAACCTTTTTACGTATCTCACGCATAACATAAGCTTAGTGCGTCAGGCTACTCTTAATATAATCTAGTATATGCTCGGCCCCAATTTTGTTAAATGTTAAGAGGTAGTTATTATGTAGTCCAATATATTGTTGCATAGTCAATGTGTGAGTTGTTAAGAAACTAAGCTCTAAGTAACAAATACATAAAATAGGGAAATAGACAAGATATGTAGGAAATAGATAACTTTCTTATTTCATCAATTATTTTCAAGTATGTACAATATCACTTATCATCCTCTATTTATAATATTAATTTCTGAACACGTACATTGCACGTATATCTTAATCGATCAGTATAAAATTCTTATCCCATGTCAATGAGTTCAAAATTTAATCAACCTCGAAATGATGAATTATATATGAGCTTATTTGACTAACATTTTATTTAATTGGTTTATGTTATAGTTTATAGGATAATAAGATGGTTAGAATTCCTTTATATTTTAATATAGTCGCAATTTGGACTTCGGTGAAATATTTTTTATTAATATACTATTTGTTCTACACACATTCCAAGTCCTTTCTGATGCCTCCCAAGAAAAATCTCGTATTTGGATCCCAAATTGACGGATTAGTGTGGGCTTATCCATGCGGACCAATTGTCTCACAACGTTCTCAACACAACTCATGTACCGCATTAATAGGCGAACAACCCAAACCTTGAAACGTAATGCAGTCCCAGGTGGTAAAGAACCAACATCGAGGTGTCAAAACTTCCTGTCGATATGAGTTCTATCTAGAACCAAAAGTTAAAATTTTTGTTGATACAGATCCCATAAAAACTTTGTTTGATGAATGGGCCAGACCGGGTCATTTGAACAACAGCAACAACAACAACTACCCAGTATAGTCTCACAGGGTGGGGTCTTGGGAGGGTAATATGTACGCAGGCTTTACCCCTACCCAATAGGGCAGAGCGGCTGTTTCCAATCGACCCTCGACGAATGATCGAGAAAAGAAAAAAAACAAAAACAAAAACAAAAAAAACATTAGTGACTCCAGCATTAATCATATAAATAGTTGCGTAAACATAGACCATAAAAAAAACTGACATATAAAAGGACAAGATAAACAAAACAACAAGAAGAACAAAAGGCATTAGTAACTTTAGGGGTAGTCACAGAAGAATGGCATGCAATATACTGCACCAAGCCTACACGGGAACCCCCTCCCCAGACCCAGCCCTACCCCAGGAAAGAAGAGCGTGGAATACTAGAAGCCCCTATCCTACAACTTTGATATTAGACCTTCAGACTTTCCTATTGTGTATCATCAATTCGAAATTGTTTGAATTGTGTATCATCAAATAATAACATTGATAAGCGATCCAAAGTAGGAATGTCGTTTCACAAGTATATGACTCATGCTCCTTTAGGTTCTTTAAATTCTATGGGATGTATAGCTATCGAGATAAGTGCAATCAGTTATGTCTCTCCTAGAAGTTGGTTGCCTAAAATTCTCTCAATTCCCCGGCGATTGCACCAAAAAGTCAAATTTAACCTTCTAAAGACTATTTTGGGATTTGAAGTGATCCGAAAATGACTTTTTCGATAACTGAATATATAATGATTAGTTATTCATAAATAAATAACTTTGATTTTATCATTGTTATGATTATAAAGGACGTTCTTAGTGTATGTTCTATCATGACGTTTCAATTAATTTGTAATGATCAAATTTTTTTTTTGTGGACACTAATATCGCATTTCAAAATATAACATACAATTAGGGGTGTTCAAACCGAATTGGAAAACCGCAGCAAACCAAAAAATTAAACTAAACCGATTAAAAAACTCAATTAGATTTGGTTTGACTTAGTTTGGTATTGAGTAAAAAAACCCGAACCAAACCGACATATAAATATATAAATTTTATTTATATTTTTAAGAGTTTATAGTGATTTTTCTTTAGAAAATATAGAAATATTTGGGATCCTCCCATGTTTTAACTCTGAAAGCATAAATTAAAGAAAAAATATTGTTAGACGACTAAGAAAATAACTATTATGTGTTACTAAAAAAATTATCCCATTAAAATATTTTAATAGATCATATGTTTGTCATTTTTTTTCATAATTACTAAACATATATTTACTTATCAAAACTTTATCTATACTTTTAAAAAAGTAAGATTGAAATAATATTTATGAAATAAAAATACCCGACAAAACCGAATCAATCCAAACCGATATAGTTGATTTAGTTTGATTTTGGTAAAAACCAAACCAACCCGATACATGTACATCTTTACGTACAATTATTAGTGTGAGAAATATATTATACAAGTACAAGTCACGAACCGAATTCTTATTGTGAATTCAGTTATCTCTGTGAGAGAACATGTTATACAAAATACAAGCCAACAATATGAATGCACATGATCGAAAGTATCCGTATTTGTAACTGTATATTGTCATTTGTTTTTGTGTGAAGAAAAGAAAAAAAGAATCAAATCCTCCCATCAGCTAGTGTGTGATTCTAAGAACCTATTAAAATAACCTTAACTTTGATAGTTACTTCGACAATATTGAGAAACAGAGTATTTAAGAGCTTCGAATTTAAAAGTGTCATTTGAAAAGCAAGAAGATTTAAAGTTCAAAGCCATCACCTCAAAAGTTTAGATTGATTGAATAATTTCAGGAAATTTAAACCAATCAAGTGCAACAAAATTTAAACCAACAAAAGAAGAATCTCAAGATGTTATTGCAATACTAATAGGAATGAATAGTGATCTCCCATGAACGAAGACTACAAAACCATAAAAATTGATACAAACAATCTTCGGCTTCTACTCTTCCTTTCTGCCCATTTTATCCCCTTTAGGAGTATTATCTTGCATTGAAAATGAAATTATTAATTGCCACATTAATTACTCATAATCTATAATTGTGGATTTTAAAATATTAATTGATACGTCCTCAAAGAGCACCTTCATACCTCGTAAGCCATATTAAATTTTCTAGACATTTACTGGGAAGTAATTTTATTTTTAGGTTGGAGGGTAATTTGATCATTTAATTTTTAAAGAATATTTTAGTAAATTAACTTCATCTAAAAGTGTTCATACTTATAATATAGTATGATGATGATTAAATAAAGGCATATAAAAGAATATCATAAACATGACAATAAACATTTGAGATCATGGGGAGGTTATGAAGGTATAAGATTTACAACCATAACTCAATAAGTATTTGAGTAGTGGGATTTATGGAGATAATGGAGAAGAGTAGTGGGTATTACTCCTTTGCGAGTTATGGACATCCACAGATAATTTGCCTAATTAAAACCTTGCTAATAGGAAACCCTATGGGAAAAATCTTAGTGAAGGAAAAAGAGTACATATTTCATGTAATATGTTGTTTGTTGCCTCGCTAAAAACCTTACTAGGAAAACTCAACGGAATAAAATATGAGTTAAGGAAAAAAGAGTGCAACGTGTATCTTACTCCCCTTGATGAAAATAACTTTACTTTTCGAAAATGACGCATTCCAATCCTGTATACTTGCTTCTCAAATGCTGGTTTTGGTAATGATTCATTGAACAGATCCACCAAATTATCAATCAAATTTGTTGAACATTTATATCACCAATCTGTCGAAGATTATGTTTGAATTTTTCTGGTGAAATGTGCTTTATTTTGTCGCCTTCAATATATCCTTCTTCTAATTGAGATAAGAAGCAACATTGCCTTCAATATTATTGAAGTCTTCTTTTTCAAAGAAAAGTCACACATCTGTTGTGTGCGGAGTCACTTGCTTTATAAGTTGCTAATATCTTGGTACGACTTGAATCAATAATTGACAACCTTTGTAGATATCATAATATGATAATATCCTGACATGCAAATAGATTGCTTAATGAACGAACTTCAGCCATGCATTTGCTTAATCATAAAACTTTGGCAATATTTGTTAGAATAAACAAATCTATATCAAGGATTTATTTTTGCAATATAATACTAATCGTATTCCAATATCTCCACATAGGAATAAAACGATATCTCGCTAGAATATTATTATACTCATACTTCTAGAAAGATACATTGGTGCACCAATTATACTAGACATAAAACAAATCATGTACGCCACGATCGCTCTAATCTACATAAGGATGTGTTGAAACTTTATTTAATAAATTTCTTGGAAACCTTAATATGCTGCAGAATAATTTAAATCCTTCAAGGATTTTTATTATACACATATCAAATTTACTGTCAGACCAGAACCTGAAATGACTGCATCCACCACAGAAGAACATGTCTCTGTATAATCAATGGTAGGATATTTATAAATCTTCATGTGCCACAAGTTATCATTATGTCTATCGACTTGATTTTTTATTAAACTTTTTGCAGAAGAACACATTTATACCTCTACTTGATTTATACTTTTAGGTGTTGGGACTATCCGTCCAACTTTACATTTGTAGGTGAAGTCAACCTTGATTGCGTATTTTTCATTTGCCAATAATTTGTCTGTCCATATTCTATGACAGCTTTGAGCTCAAGATCCTTGTCAATATTAATAAAATTGAGCGCTACATTATATTAACAACATCGTCGATGATCATTTTGCATCAGTTCCATCATCACTCAGTAAAGGCATAACTTATTGAGATCTTATTATTTTCAGGTACCTGAGTCTCTTCCATGAGGTCTTATAAAGTATTATGTCGTGGTGCTCTTTTAGAGCACTTGCCTCCTTATTATGACCATCTTGTTCATTTGCTTCACTCCTTCTTCAAGGAGTTTTATCTTTGAACCAATTAGTCTATATTGCTTTATGTGTGTCATAGACTTTGTCAATCATGGACTTGATATATTTGGAGCATTAGAAGCTAAATATGAGATTTTGTTTTGGGTCAGCAAATCTGCCTGATAATATTTTATAAATGAATTATTACTTGAACTTCAATTTTATATTTTTTTGTACGAGGATCACCAATACATTTCCCAACCTTCTTTGTGAACCCATCTTTGTGCATCATGGTAGCATAATTAAATCACATAGCACATCCATATTTTTAGATGGAAATTATTTGGTTCCTAACGCTGAACGAATTGTGACGAGGAGAATTTATCATAACATAGCTAGATGTGTACAAGTGCTGCTATATATTAAATAATACATCTCATACCAAATTTTTATTTGGGAGTTTTGTTCTCATAACCAATAATTTAGCTAAAATTGGAGGCATACAATTTTTGTTAAACCAACTTGAATTTAAACCAGCATTAGCAAAATAAATCATTATAAGTTTATAATTTGGAACTGTGATCTAATAGTTTGAGTAATCCACTTGCAAAAATCAAACTGCAAGTTTATTATAAACGCATGTGACCATACAATAGATGCATCTATTCAAATTATATAATAGCAAATTATCCACATGGCAGGTGACTGAGCCCATATCTCCCTCTCTCTCTCTCTCTCTCTCTCTCTCTCTCTCTATATATATATATATATATATATATATATATATATATATATATATATATATATATATATATATATATATATATATATATATATATATAACCGTTTATTCATTTCAAAAATTAAGGGATTGAATCCCAACCTTAGCTGGTATTCATGAGAATAAGCAGCAAAATAAAATTCGTGAAGAATCTTCTATTTCATTAATATATGTCAATGTAAATTCTCAATCAATTTTTCGCATCATAATTGAACCGGTCATGTCAACTAATATTTGTTTTAGTAGACCTCTAGTTATCTTTGATGCACTTCAATTGGTCCAAGTCATGAGCATTCCTCTCCCTCACTTTGTCTAACATGTACAACTTCTTGTCCCCGCTTTTGCTCCCAAGTTCCGCATACATGCGTCCAAAGGTAGCAGTCTTAGCTGTCGTAACCGCCAACTTCGCCTCTTTCTTCGCCTTCTTATAACATTCCCAATTCGTCCTCATTTCCTCCTCGTTTGTGCTCTCTACTAGTTTTAAATAAGCCATCTTCTTGTCTTCAACTTTAACTTGAACCTCCGTATTCCACCACTAGTTCCCTATACGTCTCCCATGGTATCCCTTTGTAACCCCTATAACCTCTCTCGCAGCTTTCCTAGTGCAGTTTGCTATCATAGCACACATTGCAGTCACGTCCCCACTAATCTTCAGGTCCTCATGGCCAGCAACCTCTCCCCCAACTCCCAGGCTTTGTCCTTAGTCAAGTTTACCCACTTGATTCTAGGTTGACTGCATACTGATCTCTTCTTTATATTCCTCTTGATCACCAGATCCATTACCAAGAGAGTAAGTTAGGTCGTGAGACACTCACTCAGGATGACCTTGCAATCCGTGCAAAGACCTCTATCACATTTCTTGCAAAGAAGATAGTCTATCTGAGTCTTGGCCAACGTACTTCGAAAAGTGACCAAGTTCTCCTCCCTCTTCAAAAAACTCGAGTTAGATACCACCAAATCAAAAGCTCTAGCAAAATCCAACATTGAAGTACCTCCCTCGTTCCTATCTCCAAATCCAAACCCTCCATGCATGTTGTCATAACCCCAGCACTAGCCCTAAATATGGCCATTGAAATCCCTTCCATTGAAAAGCTTGTCGGTGCACGGAATACTACGCACCACTTCATCCAGGTCCTCCCATAATTGCCTCTTGACCTCCTTGCCCAAACCTACTTGAGGAGTATAAGCACTAATCACACTTAAAGTAAGTCCCTCAACAACAAACTTAAAAGCCATCACCCTATCGCTTACCCTCCTAACCTCGACCACTAGCTCACTATAATCCCTGTCAACTAAGATAACTACCTCATTGTTTCCCCTAGCACCTCCATTGTATCACAGTTTATACCCGTCAAAATCACGTTCCTTAGTAGCCTTCCACCTGGTATGTTGATCTTCCTTCTCTGAAGACTCCTACCCAACTCTAAAGTCTTACCCGTCAACGTCCCTATGTTCCAGTGCCCTCCACCTCCCACCCCACCCGAGGACATGAATTTACTCTCACATTATTAACCACAACCACTATAGACTAAGGGTACTAGTTAATCACTGCCACTCAACCAATAGCGAGCTAGAACAAAGGAAAATATGCTAAGAATATGAAAACTTAACAAGTTAAAAGTGTCAAGAACAAGTACCAAAACTCAAGCAAGTATTAGTACAATTAATCTACCTAAAGAGACAGATGTGATAGGCAATATTGTATTGAATACAAGGCACACCAATAAAGAAAATATGCCAAGAATATTAAAACTTAATGAGTTGAAGGTTTCAAGAACAAGTACAAAAACTCAAGCACGTACTAGCGCAATTAATCTACATAAAGAGACAGATGTAACATGCAAGGTTGAATTTAATACACGACACTACCAATAAAGAAACAAATAGGGAACAAACCGACTAAAAAACTGCAACTAAAAAATGGAGAGATAGAACCTGAAAATCAGAGAGCTGACTGGAAGTTGGGTGGTTAATTCTACTGGAAAATCTTGGGTAGTGGTAGGCGAGGTCGAAATCTGCTTGAAGGTGTCACCAGTTCTGGGGTCGGCGGCGGTAACCTAGTATGCAGTTACATGTGGTCGCAGAGACTACAAACGGGAAAGAAGAAAGAGACGGGAGGGGGGAGGAGAAAAGAGAGAAAGGCTGCCAAAAAAGAGTCGCCGGCATAGTGTCGGACTAACCTTATCTAGGGTTTAAAAACTTACAAAGGGTAAAGAATGAGACGAGGAAGATAGGAGAGAGAGAGGGGAGTGGAGCGATTACCTGGTGGTCGTCGATGGCAGCGTTGGTTTAGATGAAGACGTTAGCGATATTGTTTAGAGTTTTAGACATTAAGAAAGAGACAATACGGGAAGATAGATACTTGTTTGACCGAAAAGCTATCAATTGCTTTATGAGTTAGGGATAATCAAAGATTATAAAAGGATAAATCGGAATCAATGGTAATATATCCAAAGATCGATCTTTGGATTCATATAAAAGTTTTTCTTATAAAATTGTAGTGGATCTTGATGAAGTGTTTAAGAAAGTTTGTAATAGAGAGAAAGAAATAGAGAGGGAATGCTAGATAGAGATAGTTGTATTATTATTGACTAATAGCACTTGCCTTACAAATGAGGGGGACTCTTCCTTATATAGAAGGATGGTCCCCTCGCCAACACATTACATCATTTCAAAGCTACTATTATTACAATGACGGTATAGGGGAGGGGAAGTCGGGGCATCTATACGGGCAAGTCTGCTGATACGCCTCTGTGGTCGGGGGCATAACCTTTTTGTCGTATAGAAGAGAGAGGACATCTCCTAAAATCTACGGCCGTATAAGAATATGTGCTCGACCCGTATTACATCTGAGTCGGTCGTATGAGGATATGTGCTTGACCCGTCTTACATCTGATTCGACCCTATACAGTTAGTCCCTCCGCCTATTGAAGATGTATTCGGCATATATCTGCAATGGGTGGATAAAGTCGACCCGTACTGGATCTATCCGTGTACGCACACGTGATACGTTCTTCTGAACCGTCGTTTGCTGGCGGCGTGTATCATAATTGCGGTTGCTCCCGAGGTATACCAGAAAGGCGATTTGACGTTTTGGTTTCCCGCCTCTTTTCTGGTGCAAAAATCTTCAAATCTCGTGTAGTGGCTTATTATAAATAGTGAGAGGTTTCAAGACTTTCTATTCTTTGGATCATCATAAAGTTCTCCCATACTTTTGTCTTTCGTCTTTTCTTGATAGAACTGCAACTTTTTACGTTTACCTTGTGTTTTGTCGTTATACCTTTAGTATAAAGACTTCTAAAAATGGCTAAGGGTGGTCGCCATCGTGGAAACAATGAGGGTGAAGCTACTTCCAGGGTTTCCCAGCCATCGGGGGATGGCAAGAAGTCTCGCAAACCACTCGTCCCTCTATCTGTAGATAATCTTCTTCCCCGCGAACTATACGTTTGGAGAGATTTCCCAACAAAAGAGGTTACTCCTGCATGGGAGAGGTCTACTTTTACTGAACTTCTCCTAAACGAGCTCCGGGCATCTTGTCAGATTCCGAAGGCAGCTGTTATGCAGGCGGCTAGAAGGGACCTAGCCAACGTACATAGGCCTGGGTTCTGTGTCTTTCATCAGTACCCCTTCATAATGGGGTGTAACCTCCCCATCTATCCGTTAGTAGAGGGGATGTGCCGGTTCTACAACGTATGTCCGGCTCAGCTTACCCCTACACATGGAAGATATGTCGTATACTGACAACGTATGTCAAGAGAGCCGGCTTAGACGTCACAGTATACCACATGTTGTAACTGTTCAGTCCCGACTTCATGAGAGGGGCGATGCTTCAACTGAAAAACCGATGGACGAAGGGCCTGGTCGTCAAAATGGACGACAAACCCAACCGTCAGTTTTAGCTGAAGTACTTTTTCGGCCGAACCTCGGATTTGGTGTCAGACCCAGCTGGATTTCCCGAGGCATGGAATGACGACCGTAAGTGTTATTTCTTACGTTTACGTTCTTTATGTGTGTTCGACTTTTTGTCGTCATTGTCACACCTCCTTTTGGCGCGCCCGCTACCCGGGGGTAGAAGCGCAAGGGAGTTTTTCCAATTTAAGTGACAATGTTCGAAACGGGATTATTTTATTTATTTCAGAGTCGCCACTTGGAATAAATTAAGGTGTCCCAAGTCACCAATTTATTTAAGTCCCGAATCGAGGAAGTTTCGACTTTCCAAATGAAGTCTGCGAACCAGAAATTCTAAGTAAGGAATTCTGTTGACCCGAGGGAAGGTGTTAGGCACCCCCGAATCCCGTGGTTCTAGCACGGTCGCTTCAACTATTATAAATGGCTAAAAATAATCTGATTTTATATATGTTTATAAATTACGTGCTCTGATTAAAACTTTAAACCGCTCTATTAATTTGAAGTCGTAGCAAAAGAAATACTAATTACAACATATACTCGGACTTTTGACAAATAGATAAATCAAAAAATGTATCCGAATTAATTACTTCGAACTATACCGATTAAAGCAATTGTAAGACTAGGCCAAAAAAAATCAATTTATTTAAAGATATGTCCCTTAAGATTATTTCTAATTAAAGACCCGTACCAAATGATATCTTATATCGTAGCTTTTTGGCTTAAGGCCGGAGATTGAATGAAAATGTATAAAACTAACGGAAAATTGATCAAAATATACGAAAAATAGAAATAATTCACCTTGGTTCATTATTAGAAGTGAGATTGTTTACTTTGGTTTTTACTATCTTCAATCCGATGTTTATTGACGAAATCGAAACTATGCGATTAAAGTCGACCTAACGTTGACATCTAAGCATTGGCTAACTTATCTTGTTTGCTTAATTACAAATAGATTTCAAGGAAAAATCAAGTGAAGAAAACTCGAAAATGATCCCGAACATCTTATGTTAATAGCTAACATTAATCAAACTAACACTTTAAATATGCTTAAACTACTTGACTTTAACAAATTACCTATTTAAAGTATCGAAGAGAATCTCAGTCCGAACTAGTAAGCCTTTTACTTAGTCAAGTGCAAAAAACACAGTAGAATCACGCAACGCACGCTGCTGGTGTGCTTCCTGCTCGCGAGGAAAGAAAGAAGAGCGACAGGGTTCAGTTCAGATTTGACTGTTTGCAGCATGGGAGCAGATTCCCCAAAAAATACAGATCCGAACATTTGACAAGCACTAAACGAACATGAATGAAAACTAGTGTCTATTTTAAACAATAGTTCGAAGACAGTCCTAGTTTACAAATACAAGCCTAACGGATGTTGTTTCAAAGTATACATGCTGGAAAAAACAAAATTAAGTAGACATACGAACTATGTATACTCTTAACCTCTCACTGATTAATAGTACAATTTCTATCTCAACTAACAATCCTTAGTTTAACAAATAGCTAACAGGATCATTCATATAATGGCTTCGCGGCAATATTCAAAACATGCTTTCATTTTTATTTCCAGTAAAAGCAATAGACAATCCAAGGATGTGTACCTGGAATTCAAAAGCAAAAGAAGAAGTGAGTGACTTGTTCAAGAACAGCGAGACAATAACAGCAACAAATCAGCACACCAAAATAGCCCAGATTTAAGATCAACAGCAAAACACCAACAGCAATGGGACAATTAGAATAGCCAAAACAAAGTCCCAATTCCCAAGTATGAACTCAACCAATCCAAGACTTGATTACCAACAGAAAACAGGAAGAACTAGAAGTTATGAAACAGTATTTTTCTGATTCTCAAACACTCGAAAATCTGGCAGTGTTCCTGCTTTTCAGTGTTTTCCCAAAGCTCTCTCTGTATCTGTTTTCTAAACTGCCAGAACTCTCTCTTTGTTTTCCTATGTATCCCTCAATGTGTTTCTGTTTTCTTTCTGCTTTCAGTGAGTATATCTGTGAGTGTGAGTATTTTCCAGAGAGTGTTCTCTGTGAGTCAGTGTGGTTTTTTTTTTTCTTCTGTATTCAATGAGTTTGAGTATTTTCCAGATAGTATATCTGTTTTTGTGTATCCCTCTGTGAGTGCTTGTGTATCCTTTTATAGCCTAGAGATCCAAAGTAACAGCTCTACTTTTTAGTTCTAGATCTGTCCAGCTTATGCTGTTTCACTTTTTCTTCACTTTTCAGTTGTATAAGTATAGCTTTTTAATTAAAGAACTCTGTAAGGGCAGAAATTAGTGGCATAACCTGCTGTCCAGCAGGTTCCACTAGCCTTTACATGTGCATTGCACTCTTTGAAACTTGGTTGTTAGTTTCATTTCTGAAGCCTATCAGAATTACACCTATCTTCTCCTTAAAAACCTATTAGAGTTACAGCTATATTTTCCTTAAAGTCCCATTGGAAATACAACTATATCCAATCCATATTTCCTAAGCTTAATCAACAGAATCATACGACTAAACAGAACAGTTCAATTCAAAGCAAAACAAAGCACTGCCCGAGGTTTCACACAACCATTTCTACGAGATTAGACAAACATTCAATTAAACACAACATGTATCATTGATAACAAATAAAAACTGATAAAACAGTGATTCCAAGGATTCTCGGCCAAAAATGTAACAATATGAAACCAATCGTCAACATCCGACTAATTGATTGCAACACATGATTGATAACAATTGATCGACGAATCAACGATTTCAACAAGTCTCGGCCAACCAAACAAAAATGTAGAACACAATCATTTGACGATATTAATCGAAGCGAATATGCATTCCAACATTCAAATAACAATCAATCAATTACGATACGTACAATCGATAAACAAACAATCTCAAAACAGTGAATCAAGGAATTTTCGGCCAATGCTGGGGAATACAAAATTAATCATTCGATGACGCTAATCGACGCGAACACGTATTCGACAACATGTGTAATCAAACAAACAAGGACAGAAAAGCAATTGACCAAATAAAGGTCTTTGAGTAGAAGAAACCGAAAATTTAAAGAGAAACAAAAAGGATAAAACATTCACACAATTAAAAACAAAAATAAGAAGAAAGAAAAAAGGAAAAATACCATGAGAGAAGAAATCAAAGCTCGAACGAACCCGGACCAATCTCGGATTTGGCTCGAATTTTGATTTTGGAGTCTAACGGACCTTAATCGACATGTCTTCTAAGGAAAACATCTTGACTAAAATCCATTAGACCCCAAATTCCTTTAATTTGGGCGAAAATCCCTATAGGGTTCTTGAACAACTTTTCGATCTGAGATTCGAAAAGGCCGGCTAAGTTTCGAGGAATGAGGACTAAAGATTTGGAATGGGGAGAGGGAGGAGGTCCTGGGGTGTTGGTTTGGGTGGCCGGCGACGCCGTGCCACCGGGTTTTGGGCGTGGGGGTAGCCCGGCGGCGGCTAGGGTTTGGGGAGAAGAGGGGTCTCTAATGAAAGGGGGTGAATGAACGGGTGATATCGGTTTTGGGGGTTTTGGGGTAATTAAAATGGTTAATTAGTTCTGGACCGTTGGATGGAATACCATCAACGGTCCAGATTAAAAATGGGAAATGGGCGGTTCGGGCGTGGGGAGACGGGTCACGGGTTGGGAAGGGTTATTTGAATTGGGCTTGTGCTGATTTGGGCCTCGACCTTGGTCCAATTTTGATTTCTTTTCTTTGATTTTTCTTTTCTTTTGCTTTCCTAATCTCTTTAATTTAATTTTCTAAATAAAACAAAAATTTCTAATTTACACAACAAAATCAATTAAATTATAAGAAATACTAATTAAGTTATATTAACAATTAACACACTCAATTTAAACATCAATTAAATATAAATCACACAATTGGGACATTAAATACTAGAAAAGCGAAAAATACACATATTTTTGTGATTTTTATTTTATTTTGTAAAATAAACTTAAACTACTCATAATTGCAAAGTTAGATCAAAAATGTAAATATGACCTAGTTTTTTGTATTTTTATTAATTTAAACACATATAATCATGCATATACAAATACAAACAATTACCAAAAATAACACGAAAATTCACAAAAATACCCAACGTAAAAAATAGACAATTTTTGTTTTGATTTTGTGGGAGTAATTCATGTTAGGCAAAAATCACGTGCTCACAGCTGCCCCTCTTTGCGTGTAAACTCGAAGAGTTTTCGTGCAAAGATAATCTGAGCAAATACGAACGATTTTTGCCCGTTTGAATACTCCGTGTGAAGCATTTCCTTCGAAAAGATCTTGACCGAGCCTTTGCTTCGGGAGGCCTCCTACATATCCTGGGCTAAACAGGAACCAGGTCAATGTAGTTCGGGAAGTTTTGGTAGCTGGGACTACCGTGGACCGACACTTTGCTATTACTGTTGCTATCGTTGCCGCTGTTGCTGCTTGCTGTTTACTGACTTCCTTATTACACCAGAAGAAATTAAAGCTGAACTAGCTATGCTATCAAACTATGAGTTACAAGATTCCTATCTATGATTCTCTTGAAAACTTGATCTTGAATCTTAGCCGATTTGCTGTAGACCTCGATCTGAATCTTGATGCTCAACAAGCTGTACGTGCTTGTTTATTTCTGTAACATTGAGTGAAACGGAGTCGGCGGAGCTTGTTACTTCAATCATCTTCTGAGCAATCCGCGCCTTTGTTTACTCCAACGTTTGAAATCTTTCCTTTTGATTCTTTTCTTCTTTTCTCACTCTGGATTGATGTCCCATTTGTAGGTTATCTCGTTCCTTGCGTCCCGAGGTCAAACCTATTTAGACAACAAAACAAACAAACGAACGAACGAAATTTTTCTGCCCCAGTTTTGCTAGGAAAATTTCGTGAGTTAGTTGTGACACAGGAAGTGATTAAAAAGATTCTTTGGTATTGGGTAAGAAAATCATGGTTTCACAAACGTTCCACGGCTCTCTGGCCGGGATTTTGAAGAAGAGTTTCACGGCTTTCTGGCCGGAATTCAAACAATATCTAACGGTTTTTTGGCCGTCAGATCCTCGGTTTTTTGGCCGGGGTAAAAGTAAATGGCTCCACAGTTTTCTGACTGGGGAGATCCTCGGTTTTCTGACCGGGATAAAAGTTTCACGGCTTTCTGGCCGGAATTCAAACAATATCTAACGGTTTTTTGGCCGTCGGATCCTCGGTTTTTTGGCCGGGGTAAAAGTAAATGGCTCCGCAGTTTTCTGACTGGGAGATCCTCGGTTTTCTGACCGGGGATAAAAGTTTCGCGGCTTTCCGGCCGGAATTCAAACAATATCTAACGGTTTTTTGGCCGTCGGATCCTCGGTTTTTTGGCCGGGGTAAAAGTAAATGGCTCCGCGATTTTTTTTGGGGAGATCCTCGGTTTTCGACCGGGGATAAAAGTTTCACGGCTTTACGGCCGGAATTCAAACAATATCTAACGGTTTTTTGGTCGTCGGATCCTCGGTTTTTTGGCCGGGGTAAAAGTAAATGGCTCCGCAATTTTTGACTGGGGAGATCCTCGGTTTTCTGACCGGGATAAAAGTTTCACGGCTTTCGGCCGGAATTCAAACAATATCTAACGGTTTTTTGGTCGTCAGATCCGCGGTTTTTTTTTTTGCCGGGGTTAAAGTAAATGGCTCCGCAGTTTTCTGACTGGGAGATCCTCGGTTTTTGACCGGGGATAAAAGTTTCACGGCTTTCTGGCTGGAATTCAAACAATATCTAACGATTTTTTGGCCGTCGGATCCTCGGTTTTTTGGCCGGGGTAAAAGTAAATGGCTTCGCAGTTTTTGACTAGGGAGATCCTCGGTTTTCGACCGGGGATAAAAGTTTCACGGCTTTCTGGCCGGAATTCAAACAATATCTAACGGTTTTTTGGTCGTCGGATCCTCGGTTTTTGGCCGAGGTAAAAGTAAATGGCTCCGCAGTTTTTGACTGGGGAGATCCTCGGTTTTCGACCGGGGATAAAAGTTTCACGGCTTTCGGCCGGCATTCAAACAATATCTAACGGTTTTTTGGTTGTCGGATCCTCGGTTTTTTGGCCGGGGTAAAAGTAAATGGCTCCGCAGCTTTTTGACTGGGAGATCCTCGGTTTTTTGACCGGGGATAAAAGTTTCACGGCTTTCTGGCCGGAATTCAAACAATATCTAACGGTTTTTTGGCCGTCAGCCTCGGTTTTTGGCCGGGGTAAAAGTAAATGGCTCCGCAGTTTTCTGACTGGGAGATCCTCGGTTTTCTGACCGTGGATAAAAGTTTCACGGCTTTTCGGTCGGAATTCAAACAATATCTAACGGTTTTTTGGCCGTCAGATCCTCGGTTTTTTGGCCGGGGTAAAAGTAAATGGCTCCGCGGTTTTCTGACTGGGAGATCCTCGGTTTTTGACCGGGGATAAGTTTCACGGCTTTCTGGCCGGAAAGACCCTCGGTTTTTCTGACCGGGGTCCAAAGAGATATTGGACTGATATGATTTGATTCTCTTTTTTTTTTTTTTTTTTGGAGTTTTCATTTTCTTTTCTTTTATTCTTCTTTTTGGGCCTTCTTTTAGGCTTTCTTTTTAACAATCAACAAATGTATAAAATAAATCTCTAAAAAGAAACTTACCCTTTTATGCGTTTTCCTTGTTCCGAAGCCATTTCAAAGCTTGCGTATTTCAACTTCTTTGAGTTATACCTTCTTCTCGCACAATTAAACAGACCTGCTTTCAACAAAGAACATTTTATCAGTTGAAAAAGTGGTTGACTTTGCGGCCTTGATTATCTTCATTGCTTGATCGTTTCCCCATTTCCATTGAGAAGTTTGCTACCAATTGTCTTTGGGGTGACTTCCTTTCAAACTGACCGGGTTCATTCCCGGAATTCCATGAGGATTTTCCATGTGGGTCCTATCCTTCTGCCTTATTCCGTCTCTTCTAAGACCTTAGCCTTTGATTTCCGTTTCCTTTCTAAACTCCTTTTCTTTGGAAACAATCGATCATTACGATCCAATCGTGGATTGTAACAATATACCATTGAGGCTGTTTTTCTTTTCTTCTTTACCAGGCGGAGTCCTGTAAAACCGGTCCTGTCACCTTCCTTTGTAATAGTTTCAGAATTAAAATTAAACCGAAAGGGATTCAAAGAAAAAGAATGAATCAAAGAATGGAAAAACGTATCAAAGATAGAGGAGTCCCTTTCGGAGGAGAAAAGAAGGACTTATCTGAGGTATATGCTGACTTTAACCAACATGACATGCTCCTCGGACTAGATGCTTGATCGTCACAAAACTCCCATTTTCTTGTGAACCAAAATGGGTCTATATTTCCGAGCTAAGGAGCCGTGCCAGGACCTCTCGTGGTGAAACAAACTTTTCAGTTGATAGCGCCCTTTTGCGGGTTTTCGCCAATCGACCTCTCTCATTTCTCTTCTCACCATCGCCAGATAGCACTGTTTGCGTGTTTTTACCAACGAGCTCTCTCATTTTGTATTTCTCTACTTCCATCGTCTTATGGTGCCCGAAGGTTTTCACCAATAAGACTCTCTCATTTTATTTCTTTTCATTCCAGGAACCTCGGATCGCAACAATGATGTTTTCACAACTTCCAATCGATCTTGAAGGACTTGTACTCGGTTCGGGTAACAAGAATTGTAGACAAAATTACAACTTTGGAATCATCTTGACGGATCTTAAACCAAATCAACAATATCATCTGCCCCAGTTTCAATTTTGGGGAAATTGGGATTTTTGGTTTGGTGTGACTGAACCTCAGGGAGAGGTTGCCTACGTATCCTTTCGGAATCAAGTCAGAACGTAGTTCAGGAACTTTGTTTTGTTTTGTTTTGTTTGGTTATTTTTTTTTTTTTTTTTTTATTTGGATTCCAAAGAGGGTAGTCCAAGAAAGGTAACCGGCTCGAAGGGTTTATAAAAAGGGTTGGTAGTGTTTGGGTAGCGGGAATAAAAGCCTTCAATCATTTCGACTTGTGAGGACCTCATTGAAGCAAGTTCAGACATAATACCTTTTCACAGCATCTGCATTCACAGCCGTTTCAGGATCTTTTCCTTCCATGTCTCCCAAGTATAATGCTCCTCTTGGCAGTATCTTCCTGATGATGTATGGTCCTTTCCAATTAGGAGCGAATTTTCCTTTCGCTTCCTCATGATGTGGAAGAATGCGTCTTAAAACCAACTGACCTACTTCGAAATTTCTCGGTCGTACTTTCTTGTTGTAAGCGCGAGCCATTCTTTGTTGGTACAGTTGTCCATGACAGACCGCAGCCATTCGCTTTTCGTCGATCAAAGTTAATTGTTCCAAACGAGTCTTAACCCACTCGCTATCTTCAATCTCTGCTTCAACAATCGTACGAAGTGAAGGAATTTCTACCTCTGCCGGTATCACGGCCTCGGTTCCATAGACTAGCAGGTATGGAGTTGCTCCTACCGATGTGCGTATTGTAGTACGGTATCCCAGTAAAGCGAACGGTAATTGTTCATGCCATTGTCTAGAGCTTTGGATCGTCTTTCTCAAAATCTTTTTAATGCTTTTGTTCGCTGCTTCCACGGCACCACTGGCTTTGGGCCGATAAGGGGTGGAGTTCCTATGCGTTATTTTGAATTGCTCGCATATTTCTTCCATCAAATGACTATTCAAATTCGCAGCATTGTCCGTGATGATAGTTGCGGGTATACCAAAACGACAGATAAGATTTGAGTGTACAAAATCCACCACCGCTTTCTTGGTGACTGATTTGAGAGTGACGGCTTCGACCCATTTTGTGAAGTAATCGATAGCCACCAGTATGAATCGGTGTCCATTCGAAGCTTTCGGCTCAATCGGGCCGATGACATCCATTCCCCAAGCGACAAATGGCCACGGTGCTGACATAGGATGCAACTCAGTTGGAGGTGCATGAATCAGATCTCCATGTACCTGGCATTGGTGGCATTTTCGGACAAAACCGAAACAATCTTTCTCCATGGTCATCCAATAATACCCTGCTCGAAGGATTTTCTTGGCTAAAACATACCCATTCATATGAGGTCCGCATACTCCTGCATGTACTTCGTGCATGATTCTTCCCGCTTCTTCGGCATCAACACATCTTAAAAGGTTAAGATCCGGGGTTCTTTTATACATGACCTCGCCGCTCAAAAAGAAACCACCTGCATGTCGCCTAATGGTCCTCTTTTGATCTCCAGTAGCATGTTCTGGGTATTCTTGCGTTTTCAGAAATCTCCTGATATCGTAATACCATGGCTTGACGCTTGGTCCTTCTTCGATTGCATTGCAATAACCGTGGCTTTCCTTGATTTGAATTTCCAAGGGATTGACATGGGCGTTGCCCGGATAAGGTAGCATTGAAGCTAAAGTGGCAAGTGCGTCAGCTAGTTCATTGTGACATCGTGGGATATACCTGAACTCTATCGATGCAAATCGCTTGCCAAGAATATTCACGTGATGTCGGTAAGGGAGGAGTTTAACGTCCCGAGTTTCCTATTCACCTTGAGATTGTTTGATAATTAGATCTGAATCTCCCATGATCAACAAATCTTCGACGCCCTGATCAATTGCCATGTTCATGCCCATGATACAAGCTTCATACTCAGCCGTATTGTTCGTGCAGAAGAAACGGAGCCTAGCCGTGGCCGGGTAATGCTAACCAGCAGGAGAGATCAAGATTGCCCCAATCCCTACACCTTTAGCGTTTACCGCCCCATCGAAAAACATTTTCCAAGCATGACTGTCTTCCGAAACAACTTCTGTCGTATTTACCTCTTCATCGGGAAAGTAGGTATTCAATGGTTGATACTCTTCGTCGATCGGGTTCTCGGCCAAATGGTCTGCCAATGCTTGGGCCTTCATTGCCGTGCGAGTGACATAGACTATGTCAAACTCGGTGAGCAGGATTTGCCACTTCGCCAATCTTCCGGTGGGCATCGGTTTCTGGAATATGTACTTTAAAGGATCCATCCGAGTAATGAGGTGAGTCGTATGGGCTTGGAGGTAGTGTCTCAATTTCTGAGCGACCCAAGTTAAAGCACAACACGTTCTTTCCAGCAAAGTGTACTTGACCTCATAACTAGTGAATTTCTTGCTCAGGTAGTAAATCGCACCTGCTCTTTCTTCTCCGTCGCATCACGTTGTCCGAGAACACAACCAAAAGAGTTTTCCAAGACTGTTAAATATAAGAAAAGAGGTCTCCCTGGCTCTGGCGGGACTAAGACCGGAGGGTTTGACAAATATTCTTTGATCTTGTCAAAAGCTTCTTGGCATTCAGTTGTCCATTTGATTGCAGCGTCTTTCTTCAACAACTTGAATATGGGTTCACATGTGGAAGTCAACCGAGCGATGAACCTACTGATGTAGTTCAGTCGGCCTAGAAGACTCATTACATCTTTCTTTGTTCTGGGAGGAGGTAAATCCCGGATGGATTTTATCTTTGTGGGATCTAATTCAATACCTCTTCTACCGACTATGAAACCCAAAAGTTTACCTGACGGGACTCCAAAAGCGCATTTGGCTGGATTCAACTTCAAATCGTACTTCCGCAACCTCTCAAAGAATTTCCTCAAGTCTCGTACATGATCGCCCTGAGTTCTGGATTTGATGATCACATCGTCCACGTACACCTCTATTTCCTGATGCATCATGTCGTGGAAAATGGCAGTCATAGCTCTCATGTATGTTGCTCCTGCGTTTTTCAAGCCGAATGGCATGACTCGGTAACAGTAAGTCCCCCAAGGTGTGGTAAAAGCAGTCTTCTCGGCGTCCTCTTCATCCATCAACACTTGATGATATCCCGCATAACAATCCACAAACGACTGTATCTCATGTTTGGCACAATTATCAACAAGGATGTGGATGTTCGGTAAAGGGAAGTTATCTTTAGGACTCGCTTTATTCAAATCTCGGTAGTCAACACACACTCGAGTTTTTCCGTCCTTCTTTGGCACCGGCACAACATTAGCCAACCACGTGGTGTATTGTACCACTCGAATTACCCCGGTTTTCAACTGCTTAGTGATTTCTTCTTTGATTTTATCACTGATGTCAGTCTTGAACTTTCTTTGCTTCTGTTGCACTGGGCGACAGTCAGGGTAGATTGGTAATTTGTGCACCACTAGATCAGCTCCTAATCCCGGCATGTCGTCGTAAGACCAAGCAAACACGTCTTTAAATTCAAACAAGAGTTGGATTATTGCATCTCGTGTTTTCTCATCTGTGTGGATGCTTATCTTGGTCTCTCGGACCTCTTCATCAGTTCCCAAATTAACCGGTTCGGTGTCATTCAAGTTTGGCTTAGGTTTATTCTCGAAATGTTCCAATTCTCGATTTATTTCCCTAAAAGCCTCGTCTTCATCGTATTCCGGTTCTTGGTTCATTATTTCCAGATTAGGTGGCGTGTTCGGATTTGAGCATGAGTTCCGCAAGCATGTCATGTTATTTAAAGCCGCATTATTAGGATTGAAAAGGAAGAATAAATAACAAAATTAGAAAGAGTGCAAAAATGAGGAAATGTTTATTTTATTTTCTTGGAATTTTCTGAAAACAAACAAAATTACATTGGGGAAACCAAAAATAAAACAAAACAAAGAAAAACATCCAAGCTGCGTCCTGAAGTAACTTGTGATGAAGGAAAAATGACAGGACCAATCTACCAGAACTCCCGCCCGATTGGGAAGGGTGTGGCTTTCCAATTTTGCAATTTAGCTTCAGGGCCCACATACAGCACCTCAGCGGTGCTTGTTCCTTCTCCCGATCGGACCATATTAACATCATAGAGCATTTGCCTCATGGACCCACATATTTCTTCAATTTCCTCCGCCGTGAAGACCTCGTCTTCTTCTTCTTCACTGTACCTTGGTCGGACAAAAGTTTGGTACAGATGTGGCAACGGTTGCGGCAGAACCCATCCTTTCTCCTTTCTCTTGTTGGCCCATTTCTCATCTTCCGAGGTTTGGGCGAAAGCCCACTCCGAAAAACTTTTCAGCTACAGGTAAAGTTATCAGCTTCGGCACTCCTTGTAGGGACTTTCCCAAACCTTTTCCTGGCTGGAAGCCATGTTTAATCGTTTCTTTCGCCACCATGATGGAGGCATTAGATAAAAAAGGTTGGGGGAGAGGGTTCCCTTCTTCGTGTTGATCTGCCAACACAATCTCGAAAGCTTGATAGACAATGTTTTCGCTTCCCGCTTCCGCTTCTAAGCAAGGGATGGATGGATCTCGATAAATTGATTGCTCATCTTCCCCGTGGACCACGATCTCTTGTCCCTTGTGCTCAAATTTCAACATCCGATGGAGGGTAGAGGGCACAGCTCCGGCCGCATGAATCCATGGTCTCCCTAGGAGAAAATTGTAAGAAGTGTCCATATCCAAAACTTGAAATGTCACTTCAAAGTCTACCGGGCCGATGGTCATGATTACATCAATCTCTCCGACAGTATCTCTTTTTACACCATCAAAATCTCGCACACATATGTTGTTAGGCCGAATCCTTTTAGTTCCGATTCCTATGCGGCCTAAAGTGGAAAGCGGGCATATGTCTACCCCCGAACCACCATCAACCATGACCCTTTTCATGTAGTAGCCTTCGCTTTTGACAGTCAAATGCAAAGCTTTATTGTGGGCGGCACCTTCCACAGGCAAATCAGCTTTACTGAAAGAAATCTGATTGATCGCGAAGAACCTCTCTGTCATTCTTTCAAGTTGTTCGGATGAAGTCTCAATAGGCACATACGCCTCATTCAAGGCTTTTAGCAAAACCTTCTGATGTTCAGTAGACTTCATTAGAAGGGACAACATTGACACCTGTTCTGGGCATTTGCGCAGTTGGTCTATCACCTCATAGTCAAGGCATTTGCATCTTTTGAAAAAAGACCTCTGCCTCTTCAGCACTTACAGGTTTCTTTGACGGGAAACGCCTTTGTGTGGCGTTATTTACCTCCTGTGTGTTTAAGTACTTCTGTCCTAGGACACTCTCGGATGAATTTCCCACAATCTCTTTCCCTTTGCGCGTAACAAGTGTTCGTTGGTAGCTCCGGGGTACTGCGGATGGATCTGTCATTGGTTTTTGTTGCACGCGTGCAATAACCACAGGTTCATCCGGTTTTCGGGCCACATAAGTTCCCTTTGGTACATACATTGATGTTTCTCTCTTTAAGTGGAACTTCTTGGGGGCACCTATGGACAATGGTTTTTCCACTCTACCTCGTGGGAGGTAAAGGACTCCGCTCTTCTGAGACGATGCTTTCAATTCAATCGTCTTCTCAGATTTGGTTTCAAGAACTTCAACCTTTTTCCCCATTTTCTCTTGTTTCGGGGGAGCCTCGGGCCGCTTCTCTATGTTGGCGATGGCGATTATCGCTTTCAAAGCTGGGTCAAATTCCTTGTCGTCACAAATCATTCCAATCACCGGCCCGTTGTTGTGGGCTGGTAATGGGTTGTTTGTCACATTTGGGATGTCTTCATCTGCGAAGACGATCCTCCCCTGATTGATCAATTCTTGCACTTCCTTCTTCAACGTCCAACAATTGTCGATACTGTGTCCTTCAACACCTGAATGATATGCACAGTATATCCCCCTCTGGTAGGCATGAGAGTCTGGATTCTGCCTGTTCTGCGGAACAGGCTGCAGTAGGTTTTCTTGCCTGAGTTTTGGGAAAAGAGTGGAATATGGCTCCCCAATCGGTGTAAAGCTCATTTTGGGTTGTTCACGGTGTCGGGTGTTGTTTGGCCGTGGATTATACTGGTTTGGGTAAGGGGGTTGGTTTCTCTGGAAAGGAGGTGGATTTCTGTTGGCTGGTGGCTGTGGCCGTGCCAGAGGTTGAATGTTCATGACTGCATAAGGTGGAGGCGGAGGAGCATAAGCCATGTTGTGAGGTGGATAGTAATGCTGGGGGGCCCTGTCGGAGAATACCTGTCTTGAAGTCCGATATCTCCTATCTTCTACTGCCGCCATGGCAGTTTCCTCTTTTTTCTTGCTTCTAGGCATCCCTCCAGACCCGCCTTGAATGGCTTGGGAAGTTTCCCGAATGGCCGCTTGACTCAAAATTCGCCCCGTTTTCAAGCCATTTTCTACCATTTCTCCGATTTTGATTGCTTCGGCGAAAGGTTTTCCCATCGCCGACATCATATTTTGAAAGTAGTCCGGCTCTTGAGCTTGGAGAAAAGTCGTGACCATTTCAATTTCGTCCATAGGGGGTTTCACCCTGGACGCTTGCTCTCGCCATTTGATGGCATATTCTCTGAAGCTTTCTGAGGGCTTCTTCTTTAAGTTCGATAGAGAATTCCTGTCCGGCGCAATATCGATGTTGTATTGGAATTGTTTCACAAAATCTCTGGCCAGATCATCCCAGATGTGCCATCGAGATATGTCTTGATCCATATACCATTCGGATGCTATTCCGACCAAACTTTCTCCGAAGTATGCCATCAACAATTCTTCCCTGCCACCGGCACCTCGCAATTGATTGCAGTATTTCTTCAGATGAGCAATGGGGTCGCCATGTCCGTTATACTTTTCAAACTTCGGCGTCTTAAAACCTGATGGCAAGTGGACGTGCGGGAACATGCATAGATCGGCGTAAGATACATTTTTCTGTCCACTTAGACCTTGCATGTTCTTCGGGCTTTGTTCCAAACTCCTCATTCGTTTTGCCATCTCATCCTGCTCGGGAGCCTTTGGATTTTGGTTTGGTAGAAACTCATATCGAGGTGGCTGAGGATATATATTGGCTGCAACATGGGTATGGTCCCGTGTAAGCGGTGGTGCTGGGAATGTAAAGGATGAGGAGTCGAAGAAAGGAGCATGTGCGGTGGGGTGCGTTGTGACTGGAACCGGCAACTCAACCGATGTTCTTGCAGATGTATCATGTGGTGTCACCCGAGGATGGGAGGTGGAGGGTGATTTAGAGAGGTTTGTAGCATTACAATTTCCGAACAGAGTAGGCGGGTAATTGATGGGGGTATTTGTAATACCGCTTGACCTGAGAAGAATTTCAGGGAACCCGGGGACCGGACTCGGGGGCTCTTTCCCGTTGTTCCAATCGTCCAACATCTCGAGCATGCGGCAACGCAACATTCTATTCTCCTCCAAAGCTGCCGACTCAGTAGCCGGGATGGTTGTCAATGAGCTTTCCTCCGAAACGGGAATGGTTGCTAAAGGCATTTCTGAAGACATGTCGGCACCCTTTTTTGACCTAGTGAAATAGGGATGAGTGCTTTCAGGCTGCCGAACTTTTCCTTTGGACCTCGTGAAGTATGAATGTGAGGCCAGAGTACCACAAAATCAACCACCCTTTTCTAAAACCTGGAGTTTGGCAAACAAACGGTTAGTCCGAAACAACATAACGGATAAGTAATCTCACGTTGGGTGTGATGCACTTATACAGTTGATCGTGTTGCTACTTGTAATCGATTGTAATGCGTTATTCCGGTTTGTATTTTCCTTCGCTTTCATCCTTCATCAATCTTCTTTTTCTCTTAACTTCTTCCCCACCCCTTTTTATTTATTTATTTATTTTTTAGTGATGGTCGAATCTTATGTGGATTGCCTACGTATCATGTCCCCGCATGAATCAGACCGGGCGTAGTTCGGAAACAATAGACATAAGATAGAATGAAATGTTCATGAATTTTATTTCAACAAACTTCAAACTTGAAACACTTGCAAAATGACAATAATGGAGAAAAACTTGTAAAAGGACAAACAGACTCTAAAACAACAGACTCTTCTAAGCATGTTCCAACGCCTCGAATCTTTGCGCCCGGGGGGCGTTGTTTGGCCTTGCCGCAGTTCTTGGGGTAAGATCTTTCTGTATACTTCCCAATTCTGCCATGACTTGGTGGACACATTCCATGATTGAAGAAAAGAGGGCAGGTCGAGGTACTCGTTCGCAGTTCAAACACCTCATAGTAATGTAGTGCCCGATCTCATTGATCCTGGTCCTGATCATGTCTTTTTCTCTGAGCAGCTACCCTATGTGTCTGTTTTTTGCCCCTAATACTTGAGAGTTGCCGGAGACATGGTCCAAGAGCCTATCTATTTGTCTTTCCATCTGTGCCATCAAGTTGTGACAACGGTCTCTATCTGCTTTAGCATCCTGGACTTGCCTAAGAGTTCGCTCTCTAAGAGTGGCATTTGCTTTTCTCAAATCAACGATGATTGCACCATAGTCTTTCTCTACTTGTTGTAGACGGAGTGCTTCTTGGTGGGCTGCTCTCTTCCATTTTGTCCGGACTGCAACCAAGGCCGCTTTTGCCTTCTCCAAGTCTTCTTGGTGTTCAAAGGTTTTCCTTTCCAAATCGTTTATCAGCATCTGATCACTCCGACTTCTCCTTGACCTTTCTGCGGCCAATTGCATCTCTTGAATTTGAGTTTGGAGTGCTTCTCTTTCCTGCTCCCAACCGGCCCTTTCCCGATCGAAGTCGGCCTGTTGTATGTCCATGGCCGCTTCCAGGATTCCTTTGTCTTCTTTTAAAGTGTTGATGCAAGATTGGAAATTTTGTGTTGTCTCATGCTCAACCTCCCTAACTCTGGCTTCTATTTCTCTCTCCCAATCGACGGCATACTTCACTGACCTTTCTGACCTTTGCTCTGATATTGATTGGTTGTGGAACCATTCAAGATAAGCGAGACTCACTTCTCCCCGTTCTCGATCGGCAACCATCTCGTTGATGTCGGAGAGTCGACTACCGAACCATACCTTTTGTGCATAAGTCTCCCTCGGGGTCTCTTCCATCACAAATTCCCATACAAATGATCGCATACCTTTTGTTCTCTTCCCAACTGTCGCATGACACGTAGCGGGGCATATGGTTGGAAACCCCTGAAACCCATTAGTATGTAGAATGGGCGGTATGTCGACATATGCATGATTTTGGCGGAAGGGAACCAATAATAATTCCAGGTAAGTTGATCTGCTCTTAAAGAGTTGAGAAGTTCTTGCCAAGTCCTCAAATCTTCTGGAAGGTTACAACGGGCGGCTCTGTTTGTATGACAACGAATATAATTCAACCAATCTGCTTTGAAGTTTATCACAATCGGGTGATGATAGAGATGTTCTATAAACCACATTTGTAATAAGATATTGCAACCTTCAAAATAGTCTTGCCCTTCTTGGCACCGAGTTAAGGCCCGGAAGATGTCTCCTAGTATCATCGGAAGAACAGTGTGTTCCTCGTTACTCTGTAGATATGAGACCACCGCAGCCAAACGGATTCCTGATGCGTCCGCCACGTTCGGGAAAAACCATGGTTCCTAAAAAAGCGATCATGAAAGCATAGATTCTTAAATCTCCCCAGGCGTCATAATTCAGCTGGTTAACAAATTCAGCATTTGAGAATTTCTCAAACCCTTTCTTATCACCAAATCTGTCGTAGAGATAATCTAGTGGCACCCAACCGTTCTCCAGACAACCCAAGGGAACCCGCCGGAGACATAACTTTTTCAAGAAGTTATTCACACCCATCTGCCTAGGAGCTGCAGGTCTCATCTTGTGCAAATCTCTTCCGAGTCCTGTGAGTCCGCCCAATTCTTCCAAAGTGGGTGTCATTTCGCAATCCCGAAATTCTGAACACATTGCTTGTTGAGTCCCAAAAACTCACTAAAGCTCTTATCACATTTTTGTCCGGTTTTATCATCATAATGTCCGGAAGAAACTTGAGGTGTTTGTGAACTTGATTTCTTTCCCAAGCTGAAAAACTAGTCCACCATTTACAGAGCCGATCTGGGGTTTTGTCCTGGACCATGAACATAGGTGGCATTTCGTCTCTTACCCTTTTCTGGCCGATTCGTTGCGAGGAAGTCATGTTGATCCTAGAAAAGATAAAAAATAGACTTAAGATTTTTTTCAAATTTTTTTTTCTTTTTGTTAAAAAAAACGAATCTTGTTAATACGGCCTTTCAGCACTTGAAGAAGATTTGAAGGTTGTATAACAGGATACCGGTGTGATATCTATATTCCGTTTTGCGAAATTAGTCCTCCGGCGCCCTTTTGAGGCGTTTGGCTATTTTTGCAAAATTTCCTAACTCTCGACTAAGAACAAAAATCCTAATTCTAATATATTTTATATTGTTTTTCTAAAAAAAAAATTCAGTATTAGTTGAGCCCGATATGGGTTGCCTACGTATCTCATGTTTGGTGAGAATCAAACTTGCGTAGTTCGAAAATAAAAGAACTAAATCATTTTAAGAACATAAAACAAACTATTTTAAACAGCATTTCTAAAACAAAAGAAACCATTTTGGCATTTTTTTTTTCAGAATCATTTTCAAAGAAACTAAACTATTTTCGTAAAATTAAGAAAATTTATTTGGAAATTTTTTTTTTCTTTGCATTTTTTCAAAATTTATTTTTTAAAGAACTAACTATTTTCATAAAATTAAGAAAATTTATTTGGAATTTTTTGCATTTTTTTTTTCAGAATTTATTTTTAGAGAACTAACTATTTTCGTAAAATTAAGAAAATTTATTTGGAAATTTTTTTTTGCATTTTTTCAGAATTTATTTTCAAAGAACTAACCATTTTCCATAAAACTATTTTGATTATATACCCTGACGTTTTCCACTTCTTCCTCTCTTTTAACAAACCGGTCGGCATGTAAGATCGAAACAAATAAATGCACACAGAAAGATGCAACAAGTTGGTCTTTTTGTTTCAGGTACACCTGTCCTAGACAGGCCCAATCCCTGTGTTGAGCCTCCTAGGTCAAATATGCACATGATGCAAATAAACGTTCCTATCGGGGATCCGGCATAAGGTTTTTGTTATTCTAAGTCATCATCCTGTTGGAAAAGTGTCTAGACCTGGCTTTAACTCGAGCGGACAACTCGAGCCGAAGAGTGTCAGTGCACCGGTAGCATGGCTTTCCGGCTTAATTGACAAAACTCTCCGCCTAAACATGTGTGACTACAAAATCCTTCACCGGGTGCCAAACACCACGACTATCTTGAGAAAAACGGGCTATGTTCAGTAAATGCCCGGTATTATATTTCAAAAGACTCAGAAGAGAAAAATGGGTATCGGCACAATTTATATACAGTTCACAAAATATCAAAGCGGTAAAGCAACATTTAGCATATCAAATATAAACATGTAATAAAATCAGATAATAAATAAGCCAAATAAAATAATTATTCAAAGCTCGAATTCTTAAACCCTGAACCAGTGGTTCTGGGTTTGTATTCCCCAGCAGAGTCGCCAGAGCTGTCACACCTCCTTTTGGCGCGCCCTTCCCCGGAGGGTAGATGCGCGAGGGAGTTTTTCCAATTTAAGTGACAATGTTCGAAACGGGATTATTTTATTTATTTCAGAGTCGCCACTTGGAATAAATTAAGGTGTCCCAAGTCACCAATTTATTTAAGTCCCGAATCGAGGAAGTTTCGACTTTCCAAATGAATTCTGCGAACCAGAAATTCTAAGTAAGGAATTCTGTTGACCCGAGGGAAGGTGTTAGGCACCCCCGAATCCCGTGGTACTAGCACGGTCGCTTCAACTATTATAAATGGTTAAAAATAATCTGATTTTATATATGTTTATAAATTACGTGCTCTGATTAAAACTTTAAACCGCTCTATTAATTTGAAGTCGTAGCAAAAGAAATACTAATTACAACATATATTCGGACTTTTGACAAATAGATAAATCAAAAAATGTATCCGAATTAATTACTTCGAACTATACCGATTAAAGCAATTGTAAGACTAGGCCAAAAAAAATCAATTTATTTAAAGATATGTCCCTTAAGATTATTTCTAATTAAAGACCCGTACCAAATGATATCTTATTTCGTAGCTTTTTGGCTTAAGGCCGGAGATTGAATGAAAATGTATAAAACTAACGGAAAATTGATCAAAATATACGAAAAATAGAAACAATTCACCTTGGTTCATTATTAGAAGTGAGATTGTTTACTTTGGTTTTTACTATCTTCAATCCGATGTTAATTGACGAAATCGAAACTATGCGATTAAAGTCGACCTAACGTTGACATCTAAAGCATTGGCTAACTTATCTTGTTTGCTTAATTACAAATAGATTTCAAGGAAAAATCAAGTGAAGAAAACTCGAAAATGATCCCGAACATCTTATGTTAATAGCTAACATTAATCAAACTAACACTTTAAATATGCTTAAACTACTTGACTTTAAAAAATTACCTATTTAAAGTATCGAAGAGAATCTCAATCCGAACTAGCAAGCCTTTTACTTATACAGATCCGAACATTTGACAAGCACTAAACGAACATGAATGAAAACTAGTGTCTATTTTAAACAATAGTTCGAAGACAGTCCTAGTTTACAAATACAAGCCTAACGGATGTTGTTTCAAAGTATACATGCTGGAAAAAACAAAATTTAGTAGACATACGAACTATGTATACTCTTAACCTCTCACTGATTAATAGTACAATTTCTATCTCAACTAACAATCCTTAGTTTAACAAATAGCTAACAGGATCATTCATATAATGGCTTCGCGGCAATATTCAAAACATGCTTTCATTTTTATTTCCAGTAAAAGCAATAGACAATCCAAGGATGTGTACCTGGAATTCAAAAGATAAAGAAAAAGTGAGTGACTTGTTCGGCAGTGAACAAGAACAGCGAGGCAATAGCAGCAGCAAATCAGCACACCAAAATAGCCCAGATTTAAGATCAACAGCAAAACACCAACAGCAATGGGACAATTAGAATAGCCAAAACAAAGTCCCAATTCCCAAGTATGAACTCAACCAATCCAAGACTTGATTACCAACAGAAAACAGGAAGAACTAGAAGTTATGAAACAGTATTTTTCTGATTCTCAAACACTCGAAAATCTGGCAGTGTTCCTGCTTTTCAGTGTTTTCCCAAAGCTCTCTCTGTATCTGTTTTCTAAACTGCCAGAACTCTCTCTTTGTTTTCCTATGTATCCCTCAATGTGTTTCTATTTTCTTTCTGCTTTCAGTGAGTATATCTGTGAGTGTGAGTATTTTCCAGAGAGTCTTTGTGAATCGGTGTGGTTTTTTCTTCTGTATTCAATGAGTTTGAGTATTTTCCAGAGAGTATATCTGAGTGAGTGTCTTTCTCAATCTGAGTGTCTCCCCATTTTATAGCCTAGAGATCCAAAGTAACAGCTCTACCTTTTTTAGTTCTAGATCTGTCCAGCTTATGCTATTTCACCTTTTCTTCACTTTTCAGTTGTATAAGTATAGCTTTTTAATTAAAGAACTCCGAAAGGGCAGAAATTAGTGTCATAACCTGCTGTCCAGCAGGTTCCACTAGCCTTTACATGTGCATTGCACTCTTTGAAACTTGGTTGTTAGTTTCATTTCTGAAGCCTATCAGAATTACACCTATCTTCTCCTTAAAAACCTATTAGAGTTACAGCTATATTTTCCTTAAAGTCCCATTGGAAATACAGCTATATCCAATCCATATTTCCTAAGCTTAATCAACATAATCATACGACTAAACAGAACAGTTCAATTTAAAGCAAAACAAAGCATTGCCTGAGGTTTCACACAACCATTTCTACGAGATTAGACAAACATTCAATTAAACACAACATGTATCATTGATAACAAATAAAAACTGATAAAACAGTGATTCCAAGGATTCTCGACCAAAAATGTAACAATATGAAACCAATCGTCAACATCCGACTAATTGATTGCAACACATGATTGATAACAATTGATCGACAAATCAACGATTTCGACAAGTCTCGGCCAACCAAACAAAAATGTAGAACACAATCATTTGACGATATTAATTGAAGCGAATATGCATTCCAACATTCAAATAACAATCAACCGATTACGATACGTACAATCGATAAACAAACAATCTCAAAACACTGAATCAAGGAATTTTCGGCCAATGCTGGGCAATACAAAATTAATCGTTCGACGACGCTAATCGACGCGAACACGTATTCGACAACATGTGTAATCAAACAAACAAGGACAGAAAAGCAATTGACCAAATAAAGGTCTTTGAGTAGAAGAGACCGAAAATTTAAAGAGAAACAAAAAGGATAAAACATTCACACAATTAAAAACAAAAATAAGAAGAAAGAAAAAAGGAAAAATACCATGAGAGAAGAAATCAAAGCTCGAACGAACCCGGACCAATCTCGGATTTGGCTCGAATTTTGATTTTGGAGTCTAACGGACCTTAATCGACATGTCTTCTAAGGAAAACATCTTGACTAAAATCCATTAGACCCCAAATTCCTTTAATTTGGGCGAAAATCCCTATAGGGTTCTTGAACAACTTTTCGATCTGAGATTCGAAAAGGCCGGCTAAGTTTCGAGGAATGAGGACTAAAGATTTGGAATGGGGAGAGGGAGGAGGTCCTGGGGTGTTGGTTTGGGTGGCCGGCGACGCCGTGCCGCTGGGTTTTGGGCGTGGGGGTAGCCCGGCGGCGGCTAGGGTTTGGGGAGAAGAGGGGTCTCTAATGAAAGGGGGTGAATGAACGGGTGATATGGGTTTTGGGGGTTTTGGGGTAATTAAAATGGTTAATTAATTCTGGACCGTTGGATGGAATACCATCAACGGTCCAGATTAAAAATGGGAAATGGGCGGTTCGGGCGTGGGGAGACGGGTCACGGGTTGGGAAGGGTTATTTGAATTGGGCTTGTGCTGATTTGGGCCTGGACCTTGGTCCAATTTTGATTTCTTTTCTTTAATTTTTCTTTTCTTTTGCTTTCCTAATCTCTTTAATTTAATTTTCTAAATAAAACAAAAATTTCTAATTTACACTACAAAATCAATTAAATTATAAGAAACACTAATTAAGTTATATTAACAATTAACACACTTAGTTTAAACATCAATTAAATATAAATCACACAATTGGGACATTAAATACTAGAAAAGCGAAAAATACACATATTTTTGTGATTTTTTTTTTATTTTGTAAAATAAACTTAAACTACTCCTAATTGCAAAGTTAGATCAAAAATGTAAATATGACCTATTTTTTTGTATTTTTATTAATTTAAACACATATAATCATGCATATACAAATGCAAACAATTACGAAAAATAACACGAAAATTCACAAAAATACCCAACGTAAAAAATAGACAATTTTTGTTTTGATTTTGTGGGAGTAATTCATGTTAGGCAAAAATCACGTGCTCACAGTCATATTATGTTGTATGGATGCAGTGAGGGTGCGTACACCCCAGTCCGTACCGAACATCAAAGCTTGGGTGGGCTGGCTGATCCCCTTTGTAGAGGAGTGTAGTACGTGGGCCGCCTTCACTACGAAATATGGTCTTCCAGGTATGGTAGTGATTCCTGATTTGGCGAAGTTATATCTTATTTGGGTGTCATTTTTTTCTGATGCACTCTTATAATTATGTTGGCAGCTCGGAGTGCACCGTGGAGGCGGAGACGTCATGCCGCTTATTCTTCGTCGACAGATTCTGAACACGTGCTTCACGTAAGGGAGAGCGCTCATGAGGCTGTTCATCCTGAGGATGATCGAGCAGATATGGAAGCGTCTGGTGATGACGTTGCTGATGCTGCCCATCTGGAAGGCGAAGCTATAATTCGAGAGCCGGTCTTTGCAGGCGTTCCCGGTACTTCTTGTCATGTAGTCGAGTCGGTGACTGACTCGGCGTCTAGAGCAAACTTTCTGCCTCCACCTCTTCCCGTCGGAGGGGACGTTTCAACGGATGATGAGCCGTTGGAGTGAAAGAGGCTTCGATTATTCCTTGGAAAGGGGGTGGCCGTGGATTAGGGGGTGGCGATCCCTCGCCGCCCCGAGTCGAGACCGGTTTTTATGGGTGATGTCATCCGATCAAAGAGAGAGACCCTCTTAAAGGAGGTTGTGGAAGGTACCGCTCCCCCGTGTGTCGAGGATGACTGCGTGCCGGTTGTCATCGGCGAGGCTATAGACGGGGAGGAGGCTGCTTCCGAACAGACTCCAGCTCACACGGACGTGCCGCAGTAGGACTACGCCCGGGTGGACATGACAGTGACAGGCCCTACCGGTTGGCTCATGATCCCCACGGGATACAACTTGCTGCTGGAAAGCGGGCAGGTCGCAGTGGACATGTCCTTGCTATGCGGGGCTGTCGAGGCGAAATGTTTGAAGGCCGTAAGAGATTGAAATATGTCTCGTTGAGTCGTCGACGCTGCCCTACAGGTATGACTTGGTCATTGCTTTTCATAGTTTACTTATGAGTCTTGAGATATTTATGTCGTTTTGACTTGTGTCTCCTTTTCACTTCTTTCATAGACCCTCATCTTGGAGGTAGAGCGGGGCCGAAGGGAGCGAAAGAATAATGCTGCCCTCCAAAAGACGTCAAAGAAGTACTGGGAGGTCCGGAATAAGCACCAGATGTTGGCAGACGTCTACACGCAAGACCCTCAGTTTCGAGTTTTTTTGTGAGGGCTTGAAGTTGGCAGATGAGCAGTTGCAGAAGCGTACGGCCCAACTGGAGAGGGCGGACGCGAACGTAATGGCCGTTGTGTCCTGAAACACCGAGTTTGAGAGTCTTCTCCAGTAACGGGAGGGAGAGCTGGACCTTGGTCGTGTGGCGATGGTGGAGGCGACAAAGTTGCGTGCCAGGGTTGATGCCCTTACCGACCGCAATGGTTAAGGTGGCTTCCCCTTAGCAGGCGGAGCCTGTTACCCCGGCTGGCGATACGTCTTGCTAGGCTCACAACATGCTTGTGTATGCCGAGGCAAGACGTACTGTGTTAGAGGAGCTGTTGGCCACCGGTAGAGCCACCGAGGCGGAGGTCAAAGCTCAGCGTCACCTCGTCAGGGTCGCACGTGAGGCTTGTGGGTATGACCCCGACTCTTCGGACCTAACGGGCAGTTTCTTTACAGAGGTGGACCAACTGGGCACAGGGTCTTGCATCGATAGGGTGTTTCGGGATGAAGGCGATGGGGACCGTGATGACGGCGTGGCCGGCGCGGAGGAAGGTGATGGGGGTCATGGTGGTTAGCTAGGATTTTTTTTCTTTTTTGTAATCGAGACCATCTTGTAACCTTGTAATTTATTAATATGATTTTTGATGACTTCATGGGAACTTCTTGTGTTTTTGCATCTTCTTTTGCGACTTCTGTATTGTTCGTGGCTTGGCCTTTTATTTATCATAGTCTTTCCGTAAGCTGTTATGGCATTAACCCTTTATGCTTATATCGACGGTGACCGTAGTCTCTCTCCTTATGTCGTCAAGGCCTTAACCTTTCTCATTTATCGTAGGCGACCGTAGTTTCTCCTTACGTCGTCAAGGCCTTAGCCTTTTGCGTTTATTGGAGGCGACCGTAGTCTTTCCTTACGTCGTCAAGGCCTTAGCCCTTTTGTTCATATGGATGGTCGTAGCCTTTCGTTTATTGATAATGACCGTAGTCTTTCTTTACGTCGTCAAGGCCTTAGCCTTTCGCATTTACTGGAGGCGACCGTAGTCTTTCTTTACACCATCAGGGCCTTAGCCCTTTGTTCATATGGATAGTCGTAGCCTTCCGTTTATTGAGAACGACCGTAGTCTTTTTTTACGTTGTTAGGGCCTTAACCCTTTGTTTGTATGGGTGGTCGTAGCCTTCCATACATTGAAGATGGCCGTAGCCTTTCATACATTGAAGATGGTCGTAGCTTTTCATACATTGGAGATGGCCGTAGCCTTTCATACATCACATATGGTCGCAGCCTTTCATACATTGGAGATGGACGTAGCCTTTCATACATTGGAGATGGCCGTAGCCTATCATATATTGAAGATGGCCATAGCCTTTCATACATTAGAGATGGTCGTAGCCTGTCATACATTGAATATGGCCGTAGTCTTTCATACATTGGAGATGGCCGTAGCCTTTCATACATTGGAGATGGCCTTAGCCTATCATATATTGAAGATGGCCGTAGCCTTTCATACATTAAATATGGCCGTAGCCTTTCATACATTGGAGATGACCGTAGCCTTTCATTATATTGAAGATGGCTGTAGCCTTTCATACATTGGAGATGGCCGCAACCTTTCATACATTGAAGATGGTCGTAGCCTTTCATATATTGAATATGGACGTAGCCTTTCATACATTGGAAATGGACGTAGCCTTTCAAACATTGGAGATGGCTGTAGCCCCAGTCCCTGTGAGACGCCATTCATGCCGATCGCCGGTACGCTTGGGGTATCAGATTTAAACTTCTAAACATTTCCGAGCATCTCCTTCATCGCCTCATTAAAAACCTCTCCGAGAAAACACAATTGGCACAATACTCGGATGAGGGAAAAAGAGTACGACTTGGGGGATACTCATTAGAAATGGAAATGTTTGAGGTGGGAGATGTTCCAGTTGTTTTGGAGCATCTTCCCGTTCATGGTTTCCAACTTGAAGGAGCCTTTGTCTGTTGCTGCGATGATTTTGTAGGGTCCATCCCAATTGATGCCCAACTTTCCTTCGTTAGGGTCTTTGGATGCCAATGTCTTGGCCTTTAACACATAGTCGCCTACCTTTAGCGGCCGGATTTTTGCTCTTTTGTTGTAGTATCTCTCGACCTGTTGCCTTTGGGCCACTAGTCTGATGTGGGCCATGTCCCTCCTTTCTTCGGCTTCATCTAGATCTTGTAGTCTGTTTGCGTCGTTCTCTTCTCCGCTTGCATGTGAATACCTTAGGCTTGGTTCGCCGACTTCGTCTGGTATGATGATGTTGGTCCCGTAGACCAATGAGTAGGGAGTTTCTCCTGTGGGGGATTTGGGGGTAGTTCTGTGTGCCCATAGTACTTCTGGCAGTAGCTCAGGCCACTATCCTTTGGCGTCTTCGAGTTTTTTCTTCAAAATATTTAGTATGGTTTTGTTGGATGATTCTGCATGGCCGTTGGCGGCTAGATGATATGGCGTTGAAATTATTCTTTTGATGTGCCATTTATCGAAGAAGTCGGTTATTTTTTGTCCTATGAATTGTCGTCCATTGTCGCATGTTATTTCTTTGGGGATGCCGAAGCGGCATATAATGTTCTTCCAGATGAAGGTGATGACCTCTTGCTCGCGGATCTGGGCGTAGGCACCTACTTCCACCCGCTTGGAGAAATAGTCAGTTAAAACTAATAACAAGCGTACCTTCCCTCGTCCGATAGGTAGAGGTCCGACTATGTCCATTTCCCATTTGATGAAGGGCCATGGTGACGTGACCGAGTGGAGGGGTTCCCCTGGCTAATGTATCAGAGGGGCGAACTTTTGACATTTTGCGCATTGGCAAACGTATTCCGCCACGTCCTTTTTCATGGTGGGCCAGTAGTACCCAGCTCGTATTAGACATCGCACGAGCGCTCAGTTTCCTGTGTGAGCGCCGTAATGACCTTCGTGGACTTCCTCTAACACTGGTGTCGTCTAGTTGGGGCCTAAGCACTTAGCCAGGGGCTCTCCGAAAGTTCTTTTGTAGAGGTCGTTATTTACCAAACAATACCTCGCTGCTTGTGTGTGAAGCTTCTTGCTTCTTTTTTGTCGTGTGGTAGGTTTCCATCTTGCAAATATGATATCGATTGCGCCAGTCCCAAGTCAGATGCAGGGAGAGTACCTCGGTGTGGTCGATTGCAGGGTGTAGGAGGGTGACGGTGCTTTCTTTATTCATGTTCGTGGCTGCTGTGGCCAATTTAACTAGTCCGTCTGCTTCAGTGTTGTTTACCCTACGAACTTGTTCGAAGCGGCATTCGTCGAACTTGGCCATCAGTTTGCAGATCTTCGTTCGGTATTTTTGTAGTCTCCGTTCCTTGACCTGATAAGTCCTGGTGACTTGATTTACCACAAATTGTGAGTCGCAATGTAGGACCATTCGGCGAGCTCCATACCTGATGGCTAATTTTATACCTGTAATAACAGCCTCATACTCTACCTCGTTGTTAGTCATCTCGGGACATCGTATGGACTGGCGAATGACTTCGCCCGTGGGGACTTCGAGGACGAGTCCTAGTCCCGATCCCGAGGCGTTTCCGGCCCCATAGGTGTGGAGTATCCAAGGGTCGGTGTTTGAAGCAGCTTGTAGGGCTTCCTTATCCGCCTCTGGTGATATTTTGATACTGAAATCGGCCACGAAGTCGGCGAGGACTTGTGACTTGATGGCGGTTATGGGGATATAGGTGATGTCGTGCTTGTTGAGCTCTATGGCACATCTAGCGAGACGGCCCGATAGTTTGGGCTTGTGCAGGATGCTTCTCAGAGGGAAAGTGGTCACTATTCTGATGGGGTGGCACTAGAAGTAGGGTCTCAACTTTTTGGAAGTCGTGACCAGTGCCAAAGCCAATTTTTCGAGGTGTGAGTACCACATTTGGGTGTCCACTAGGGTTTTGCTAATGTAATAGATAGGTTATTGCGTACCTTTTTCTTCACGGATGAGTACCGCGTTGACCTCAACCTCTGATACGGCTAGATATGTCAGTAGAGACTCACCTGGCTTCGCTTTTGACAGCAATGATGGCGACGATAGATATGCCTTTAGTTCTTGCAGAACTTTGACGCATTCGTCATGCTAGTGGAATCTGTTGTCTTTTCTCAACACGCTAAAGAATTTGTGGCATCTATCTGACGATCGGGAGATGAAGCGAGAGAGGGCGGCTATTTGGCCTGTCAATTATGAAGCTGTTTCTTGCTGTTGAGTTCTTCGGGTATTGAGGCGATCGCCTTGATCTGATCAGGGTTGACTTCGATCCCTCTTTGAGATACGAGAAAACCAAGGAATTTTCCTGACGCTACGCGAAGGTGCATTCTCGGGGTTCAGCTTCATCCCGTATTTTTTCAGTATCTCGAAGGCTTCTCGTAAGTGGTCGATGTGGTCTTCTTTCCTTGACGACTTCACTAGCATGTCGTCGATGTAAACCTCCATGGTTTTTCCAAGTTGCTCCTTGAACATCTTAGTGACCAGCCTTTGGTAAGTAGCTCCTGCATTCTTTAGCCCGAAGGGCATCACCCTGTAATAGTAGGTACCTTGGTGTGTGATGAATGTAGTTTTCTCCTGATCTTCCTCGGCCATTAATATTTGCTTATAGCCAGAGTATGCATCCAAGAAACTTAGTAGTTCATGTCCGGCAGTGGCATCGATCAGTTGATCGATGTGAGGTAGGGGAAAGGAATCCTTAGGACAGGCCTTGTTTAGGTCGGTGAAGTCCACGCACATCCTCCATTTCCCGTTCTTCTTTTTGACCATCACTACGTTGGCGACCCATTGTGGGTATTTCGACTCCCTGACGGAGTCGTTGGCTAGAAACTTGTCTACTTCTTCGTGGACTGCCTCATTGATTGCGGCATTGAACTTTCTCCTGATTTGCCTTACCGGCGGATGTAATGGGTCTACGTTGAGCCGGTGGGTGGCGATATCTAGCGAGATCCCTGGCATGTCTGCATGGGAAAAAGCAAACGTGTCTATATGATTAGTCAAAAATTCATGATACTTACCCGGGTCGGCGAGCCCGTGGCCGATGTATGCCTTCTTTTCGGGGTCATCATGATCTAGCTGAACTGGGTCGAGATCCTCGACCGTAGCTTTGCAGGCTTCCACGACGTCTGGGTCTCTGATGGCATTGGCCGTCGGGTCCGCTTTGGTCCCCGACATGGCTGACTGCTATGCTTCTGCGCTCGCCTCGTTTAATTGCCGGATGTGGGTGCAGCCTTGTGTTATTTTATAGCACTCCTGCGATGTGTGCGGCTTTTCTTTGATGCTGAATATTCCCCATGGGGTAGGGAATTTGACCGCTTGGTACAAGCTCGAGGGGACCGCTCGTATGGCATGTATCCATGGACGCCCGATGATGACGTTGTAGGCGGTCTCCTGGTTCATCACATGGAAATTAGTTTCCAGGGTGACTCCCCCCGCGAGGACGGGTAGGGTCACTTCACCTGATGTACGCTCCACTATATTGTTAAAACCAGTTAGAGTTATGCAGCGGGGGGTTATCCTATCTTCGAGTCCCATATGTGAGAGGAATCTTAGATGGATGATGCAGGCACCACTACCGTCATCGATCATGACTCTCCTGACATCTATATCGACGATACGTAAAGTAATAACTAAAGCATCATAATGAGGGAAACACAAACCGTTAGCGTCAGACTTATCAAAGGTGATACTTCCTTCGAGGTCATCATACCGCTCAGGGGAGATGGTCCTCTTCAGTCTGTGCGTGTTGGCGAATTTGACATTATTAATGGCGACGTCGTTCATTTCTCCGACGATCATATTCACTGTGCGCGTTGGAGAGGGTGGTTTTGGAGGTCCACAGGAATGCTCTTGTCTGCGTGTAAAATTGGCTTTCCCTTTGTCGTTGAGTAGCTCCTTCAGGTACCCTTAGTTTAGCATCCTGACGACTTCTTGTCGTAGGCCGATGCAGTCTTCGGTCATGTGCCCCCGTTCTTGGTGAAACTCACACAAGACATTTGACTTTCTTGTGGAAGGGTCTAATTTCATTTTTTGGGGCCATTGCACCTTGGTGCCGAGCTTCTTTAGTGCGTACACGATTTTTGAAGGAGAGACATAGAAGTTATGTGAAAAAAGTAAAAGGGGCGTACCTCATTCATTTCTGAGTGGGGCAAGGTGGCGTTGTAGAGCATCCGCATGGCGATGAGGCGGAAAGGGGGGGACCTCATGTAAGGTTGGTGTCGCTCTTTACTGGGGTGAGGGGGAAGTTCCCGACGTCTCTCGTGTCGTCGATCTCTCCTCGTGTCCGAATGCACGGCGGCTAGCCATCGGGACGGTCAGTTGAGATCCGCCTCGTTGCCCGTACCTCGGCGCAGTAGGTATTATGGATCTTGTCCCAAGTTGTGGGGGAATATTTCATGAGCCGGCTTAACAGTTTTTTGGTAGCTCTAGAGCCGTCCTTGCTGAGTCTGTTCTGGAAGGCTGCTACCGCCATGCCCTCTGACACGTTCGGCAGGCTCATTCTTACCATGTTGAACTTGGCGAGGAAGTTCCTGAGCCCTTCGCCCGTGGTTTGTCTGATGGCGAAGATATCATTTACCCTTGCTTCTGCCTTTTTAGCACCGGCATGTGATGTGACGAACTTATCCGCCATCTCTTCGAAGGTTGAGATTGCTTTGGCGGGTAGTTGGGAATACCAGGTCAAGGCTCCCCCGATCAATGTCTCGCCGAACTTTTTCAACAGCACTGATGGTATATGTTCTTTGGATAAGTCATTACCTTTCACAGCGGTGACATAGTGGACGAGATGATCCTCGGGATCGGTGGTTCCGTCGTACACCCTCAGGTAGGTGGCATCTTGAAGGTCTTCAGGATGGTGTAGGGTGCGGCTTCTTCGGAGTAGGGTTGTTCTACAAACCTTCCTACATCCCGTTTGGGTAGCAGTTTAGGTGCTCCGGGGATCTTGTCAACTCTATCTTAGTGCTCCTTCATTTGGTCACGGAGGGCCTGATTTTCGCTTTCCATTTCTTCCATCTTCCTTAGGATGGAGGCCAACGTGTCGTCATGTGTTTGTGTTTCGACGGGTTGGCCATTGGTTCATGTTCCTTCCTGTTCATCGGTCACGGTGGTGTTGCTTATTGTTGGTGCAGCTTTTTCATAACCCCATTAAGGCTTTTCCACTAAGCCGCTCAGGGTGCTAGTTAACCATTCCTCCAGTAGCATCCTAACCATTGGGGGTGCTTCTCTTGAAGTGGATGTGTCTTTCTCCTGCGGGGTTGCAAGGTTCTCGCAGGGGGAAGGTGAGACTTCTGCCTCGGGTGTGATATTAGGGGTAGCGTTGATGGCAGTGCTACCACCGGCCTCGTTCATGGAACTCAAGAGGCTGGTAGTAACTTCTATCATAGCTTTGGATCGGGTGTCATTTTCGGCCATTTCAGGGCTCTTTCCAATGATCGGATCTTGTGGATGTATACTACGAGTTTGATTCTCGAAATCCCCGCAGACGGAGCCAAATTGTTTGACCCAAAAGCTATCGGTTGCTTTATGAGTTAGGGACAATCAAAGATTATAAAAGAGTAAATCGGAATCAATGGTAATATATCCAAAGATCGATATTTGGATTCATATAAAAGTTGTTCTTATAAAATTGTAGTAGATCTTGATGAAGTGCTTAAGCAAGTTTGTAATGGAGAGATAAAAATAGAGAGAGAGAGAATGCTAGATAGAGAGAGTTGTATTATTATTGACTAATAACACTTGCCTTACAAATGAGAGGGACCCTTCCTTATATAGAAGGATGGTCCCCTCGCCAACACATTACATCATTTCAAAGCTACTATTATTACAATGACGGTATAGGGGAGGGGAAGTCGGGGCATCTATACCGGCAAGTCTGTGGTGGGGGGCGTAACACTTTCGTCGTATAGACGTGAGAGAGGATATCGCCTAACATCTATGGCCGTATAAGAATACGTGCTCGACCCGTATTACATCCGAGTCGGCCGTATGAGGATATGTGCTCGACCCGTCTTACATCTTATTCGACCTCATACAATACTTATAATATAGTACTTCCTCCGGTTCACAAAGAGAGTCCAACTTACTTTTAGCACGTCCAATAAAAAAAATACTAAATCCTATATAAAATTACCTAGTATGACTAAACTACTCTTATTTAGTAAGTTAATACGATGAAAGAGAATTTTTTTAGGAATATGCACATAAGGGTAAAAGAGTAAAAACAAATTGAACTTTTTCTTGATTACCTAACTAGACACTTATTTTGGACCAAAATTAAAAATTAATTGGATACTTATTGTTGACAAAAGGGAGTATAATAATATAATATGAGTATATTGTGAGTTCTACTATGTTAAACCAAAAATCAGAAAAATTGTTAGGAGAATTAAAGAAACCTGGAAAATAGTAGAGAATAAGAAATATTTTGAGTCCACAAGTTTCTTGTGTCCTTAAGGAATTTTAACCCCCTCACACGTTGCCAAGGTAATGGATTAAATCCTTCCAGGATAAAATGGAATAAATCTTCCTGCAACAGTGGCAATACAAATTGTAGGATACACACTTACGAATTTGAGTGAGAGAGACACCGAATTAGGATGCAGTATATTAAAAAAGAAAGAAGTTCTGGAGTGTTTTTCGTGTGTAGAAAATGGAGCTTTGCCTCAGAATTTATAGACAATTATTAGAAGAAGCGTCTGAAAAAGGTGTCTTTTCAAAAGAATACGCAGCCTGCCGGCGGTCTCAGAGGCTCTCTGAATCTGTTTGTCGCGGTTCTACCGCAGCCGCGGTTAGAGAGACCTTCTGAACCTTCAGCACGGTTCTGGTGTATTATCAATAGTGATTTGGCATTTAATTAATTATTAAATAATTAAATAAATTTTGTCCAAAAAATAATCTTATCGATTGCCCAAGCCAAGCCAAGCGATTTACAACGACGGCGCGAGGGTTTATTCTCTTCAACTCCTTTTAAGAGTTTTAAGAAGTGATTTTATATATAAATACACAAATATAGACAAAGTACAAGACAAAAAGTTCACTTCTTTAAATTTTCATTTTCCCTCCATTTTCAATTCATATTTCTTTTACTTTAAAACTCAATTGCTTAAAGTCTATATGAATATGATGATTAGGTGGACAATTATTAAATTCGAACTTGTCAATTCAGCACATTGACTTTCGAGTTCTAGTAAATGGTTAGATTAGTTTAGCGTTATACCTTCTCCAGTTATCAATCAATTCTCAATAATTGAATTAGCTTGTGAGGCTCGTGATCTACAAAAGGTCCAATATTAGTTGAGAGAATTTCTCATAATTGCCTATAGTGTAAATGATAATCAGTGCAATTTAACATTATCTTCTTTTAAGTTATTAATTTCAGAAATCCTGAGTCACTATCTTTATTTACCAGTAAGTAAATTGATAATGTATTTTCTAATCCTATATATGTCTCCTGGAAATAGTTTCTCTGATCCTCGGGGCAAGGTAATATACCCTCCTCAGACCTACTTAGATGTCAATTGTAGAATTATATTGAGTTGTTGTTGTAGTATTATATATATATATATGCAAGTTAAACTCTAATTGAAATATTGCATTGCATCTAAAGATATAGGGTAGACTTTGTTGAGTAGGATAGCACTCTCCCTATGAAACGATTAATCAAATGCATTAAAATAAAACAGTGATAGTAGGAACTTTTTAAAAGTTCCACGTTGACTCAAGTGCACACTATCATGTTTTTGTGTTCCAAATTAGACCCTTGAAAAAAAAAACAGTTTTTTTCTTTCTTCTTTCCTTTTCAATAAGGCAGAGGTCTTTGTTATATTTCAAAATGCTAGAACATGTGTTTGCTTTTTCTATAATGAAGCCAACTTGCCAACTTGGATAATCATTTAATTTAGCCAATTTGCTTTATACATCTGGTATCAAACACTTTCATTGACCTAGAAATCCGAATTCAGTGCTATGTACATTCACTAAGATATTTAATCGCGTTTTTTTCGAGAACTTTTTTTCAAGATCTCGGACTCGAGAACTCTATTAAAATTCTCAACAAAAAAATGGTGGTAGCAAGCACCATTTTGCATCTCAAATATAGACATATGGTAAAGGTATGATCTTTATTGTCCCAAAGAAAGTCAAAATGGAAATCATTCCGTTGCATCGGATGAATTACAGCTACGCTAAAAGGGAACTCACCTGAAAATAAGTCCACTTTCCAATTGAAAATTTCAAAATTCCATTATGATTATATTGATGCAAAAAAGGTCCTACCGGGAGTCGAACCCAGGTCGCTGGATTCAAAGTCCAGAGTGCTAACCACTACACCATAGAACCCTGCTGTTTGCAAGGGAATCCAAGTTTTCGTATTTAATCAAACTCAGCTGATTTCCTTTTTTTTTTAATTCTACTAAATCTTTCGTTTGAAATAAATATTTTATATGTACAAATAGTAGTCCATCTGTTATAATTTATGTGGTGGTTGCAGATTTTGAGAGTCAAACAAATTAATTTTCATAATGAATTGTGATACATAATTTTTAATTTTATTTTAGAATAAAATTTATATATTTGAAAACTATACAAAAAATACTAATTCAATTAAGAGAATTTGAAAACTGTGGTCGAAGTAAAAGAAAAATTACTCTGAAAAAAAGCGAACACGTGCGTAAATTGGGACGAGGGAGTAGCAGCAGCAGTAGTAAGATTTTTTTTCGAACTTCTTGCCACGGGGGAGAAAGACACATCTAGGTTATCTCAAATATAGCGTAATAAGTTATAATGAACAAGAAATGATTGAGTTGTCATAATACTCTCATTATTTTCGTAGTTACTTCTCATTACCTTTAAAATCAGATAACAATTGAATTTATATCCAATTCTAAGGATACGTGATATAACTTAGTACAAATCAAGAAAACAAATTAATGACAGAAAAGTGAATGCAAACTACACAAATTAAACAGTGATAGCTTTGAAGGTTAGTCATCCTCAAACCAAGAAGTGCCTCAATCGATGTTAGAAAAGAAGAGTAAGATAATAAAAATTAGAAATAATAGTGTATTGCCTTTGGATGCGTATTACAATGTGTATTACAAATAATCAGACCCCTTTTAGATAGTGGGGAATCCTACTATAGATACAATTCTACAAAATGTAAGAAATCTCATAATTTGCTAATTAGTTAGTCACTCGTTGATGCGTACCGAGATTTCCGCTGTGATATTCGATTGGTTACGACTATTTTGGCCTTCCTTCGGTCCAATAATATTTCCTTGAGCTTGATCGGAGTCGGGGTCGGTTCCGGAGCTATGGGCTCGATGGTCTTAAAGATGCATGCTCTAATCTTCGTACCTTAGGCCGGTATAATCTGGGGTCGATCTTTAACCCATCACGTTTCAACTCTGGTTTGTCATGCAATAGATGAGCCCGGTTTCAACCGTACACAACTTCAATCATGATTTATGATGTTAAGATTGCCATCATTAAAACCATGTCCAGCATTCCATTCAACTTGTATTATATGTAAGATAGTTTGTTATGTTGGGAAGTGGGTTGTTCCCACATCGGAAGAAAGAAGGCATTTTGGAGCCTTTTAAGCACTTGATCCTTTTATGTCTTTGATTTAGGACATATATTTTTATGTGTGTGCAATTAAGTACACTATATATTTATATATTATAATCAAAGAACTTGGGTTTGGGCGCGGGGCGGGTTGGATCCTAAAATTAATTATTTTATTTTTGTGACAAAAAAAAATTAAATTTATTTGAATTTTAAATTCAAAATTCAAATAAATAATTGTGTTTGGAATATGTCTGTTTGTGAAACAAGATATCTTTACTGAAAAGGTCTGTTGGTTGCCTATAAATACTCAAGAATTTCCAACGAAGTACCATAGAAAAATCACAAGTATTATTTCAGACTTTGTTGTATCTTGGAGAGAATCATTTTGTATTTTTCTAAATTAGTATACAAGCGATAATTCTTTAAGGACAGTCGATTTTCACGTCTCAAAGCCATTTTTTATTTATTATTTTCTAACATTATATGATCTAAACAATTTCAACGTGCAAACTTTTGCTCTTCCGAAAACCCCTCTATTTCAAAGCCCTTTTACTAGGTTTTGTAAAATATGATGCCCCCTACATAATTTCCAGAAGTAGCTAGTCAGGATATGGAACTATATATTGCTCGAGAAGTAAGTTAATTTATTCTTTGGTCATAAGGGTTATAAGGTGGGATAAGATGTGATAAGATATAAGATTATATTGTGTTTGATTGACGAAGAATAAATTTATACTGTCAATTAAATACAATAAATTTAATCTTAGACTTAATCCTGAATACCCCTACCTAATTATCCCAAGTTTTAAACTTGGGATTATTTTATTCTATCTTCTAGGTGAAATAAATTAATTCAGAAATTATAATTTTGAGACTATAAATAATTTAATCCGCGTATCAAACGACCCCGAGTATATCTTTTCTTCTGAAAAGTGAATTTAAGGAGCAGGCCTCTTAAATAGTTTTTCCAAAGAACTTGAACAAAATGAGTGAGATTTTTATGCAATCTTCTCAAGAATGCTCTATTCCGAGAACTCTCTATCATAAAACCTTAAATCCAAATACCACCACCAGCCACAAGCAATCATCACCTTATAACCTACTATATTTGTGGTTATAAAATTAAATCATCTAATCAAAATTTTATATTATTAATTTTTAATTAAAATAAATTATAAATATTCAGATATTAAGAAAACAAATAGTTTTGATCATTTTGTTTTCGTCTTAATATTCATATGTATATTCAAATTCAGACATCTTATTGATTTTAAAAATTGAATTGCTCCCTAAGAGGATAAGGATTTGGCATTGACTTTAACTTCTATATACTAACCATGTAAAAGACTTTTACACTATTAGGTTACTTAAATATAATAATAAGAAGTGAGATTTGAAACTTGAAAAACAAGGCAAACTACCTACTACAACATGCATATAAGTAACAGAGAATACAATTTGGCCCTCAAATTCTAATACTAAATGCAACCAAAAAACTTAGATCCTTTCCAAATTCTAAGAATTTTGTTTCCATTAGATTCTAGGATAGGCATGCAAGTTTCAAGATGAAACATTTGTTCTTTATAACTACTACTCCCTCAACTTTTACTTACAAAACTAATGAAATCTTCCTAGTCTTCCATCCCCTGAAAAATAGATGGTAAGACAATTGAAATGTAAAATGTACAACACTATAAATTGTACTATATTTAAGGGGTTATGATAATATATGGAGTAGTTTAACAATCACTAAGATAATCTTCATGTAAAGGAGGTGTTGGCAAACAATTTCCATTTGCTGGACCAAAGAACAACTCCAAGCAGAATGAAGAACCAGTCATGGACCTACCCTTTTTTCCAACTTTATCTAGCTCTCGTAGCGAAAACTGCAATTTTTCAGAATTTCACACAGAATTAGTAGCACATCATTATACAAATTTGAAACACTGCACAAATAGTAATGCAATGAGTTGGCTCTTAACGCGAATGCTTTATCTAGATCATACTAAGTTTCTGTTTTTCTTTTATGGCTTTTTGGGGGCGGACAAAATCCTTCAATGGCACGTAGTCAAATGTTAAAACGTCCATTTCTAATCAATAGTTTTTGAAGCATTTCATCAGCATCCATGATACATCACTTGTGCTATTACAGATTGTGTTTACGCACTTCACTTTCATAGTTTTAATAACATATGATACAATATTTTTCAGTTGTAAGGTTTGAATTATTGAAAAATACCTGCAGTAGATCATTCCTAATAAAAGCAGTATTGAAGCAAGCATAGAAGAGACGTCCTCCTATGAGCTTTTCGTAGAATATGATACGTACATCTCCACTGACCTGTTAAGAGATAATCCAACTTATAATTAATAGAGAGCAAAGGAAGAAAAACATATTCCCTGCGTCCCAGTTTATGTGATAGTGTTAATTCAAAATGAAATCTGAAGGGTTAATTTGATGTATATATTACTATATTAGTGATGGTGGAAGACAATATTAACGCGACGATCAAAAGTTAGTTAGATAGAGAAAACATCAATCATAATTTTATAGAATAGGCTAAGGATTCGTACTTGCACTGGTTTGTCATAAAAATGATCCAGACAGGTTTTCTGATAGAGCATTGAACTTTCAGTATCCATTTGGACAACCAAACGAGGTTCCTTCTTTTCTTGTTTCATCTCATCTTCATTTTCCTCAACAAAGGAATAAAAATATCGAGGGCTATAAGTTCGCTGAATACCATTCTTAATTCGTCTGCAGCAACTTTTTGAGACTTCTGCTGGTGGACAATACTTATCTCCTGGAACCTGTTTGAATTGCACAAAGTGAAAATTTACCTATTGCAATGAAGAGATGGATAATGGAACCAAAATGAAGATCAACACAACTGGAAAAAGTTCAGAAATCTTGTGATTTGAGTTTTCTTTCAACTTTATTCTTTTCTCTATCAACTTATCAAGATAAATTTCTATGTGCTTGGCCATGAAAAGGAATTAGGTCTGCCCGTGAGGGACATGTTAAAGACATAATTAAGTAAACAAAAATGTGGTATTTCTAATAGCTTAAGCTTTTAGATGTCAGTATTCATCTTAGTGTAATCTTATATAACTAATCATGCATAGGCATATTATCCATTCAGTATTTTGCCATTTTGTGTCATCATTGATGCTAAAAAAGAATCTTATATGAGTAAGATGGCTTACTCTTTGCAGTTCGGATACCACGAAGAAGATGGATTCAACGTTTATAGTGTCATATAATCTAATGCGACGCAGCTCTCTCTTACATGACTTGGGCAATTTGACAGTTGGAGGAACACCTTTTGAGAAGGAAAGTGCGTGCTCCCAATATCTGACATACCTACGTTGGCTAGGAATTGATACCTGTATATGGAAACAATCTCAGGGTTGTAATCACTTCAAGAAGAACAACTTGAAGATTTGCAATGAAAAGGAACTATCCTTACTATATGAAGTGTCTCCCTTCAGAACTGCAAGAAACAAACTAACATCTCATATATCCCCTCCTCTCTTGCTTTGTGAGGTAAAAACAGACATGCCTCAATATGTTTTATTGCCTATTCTACTGTATTATTAGCACTAAAAACAAATTTCACGACAGAAGATTCTCTGTTACTTTTACATACTTTAGAGTTCAAAATCAGTCATACATTGCACTTTCTTAGGTTTGTGTTTGGCTAAATGTCTGCCTAACATAATGGAAATCAGTCTTACTGAAATATGGATATGAATGTGGTAGTCCATTTTGAATGGAAAGTCTCTATGTTTTATATTTCAGGCTCCTTCCATTGCGTTGCAAACAGTTCTAATTAGAGGATTGATATGACTTACTCCTTCATTATTGGTTGTTCGTTTCTCAGCATACACCCGAAGAGCCTCCTCAGCTGACATGCCAGTGTAAACTAGGTATGAACAAACCATTAAACCAGTTCGGCCTTTACCTGCCTACAGATGTCGAAAAAGAAAAGCTAATTACACTATATTTCAATATAGAATAAACTAAATTCTATCGTCACATATCCTATAAAAGAAAGAAAATAGCAGATCCACTTAAATGTCAGAGATGTTCTGAAATTCACAACACCATCATCCATATTCCTCAACATAGCAATTTTTAGATACTTCATTAGAAAAATTATGTGCCGGAAAGAGAAGTGGTGAAAAGGATGTTAGGCATACCATGCAATGAATAACAGCAATATTCTTGGGGTCATTTGAAAGCCATGAGTACACATCTTCACAGAATTCTTTGATCATTTGTAGAGGAGGGACATGATTGTCATCCATCGGATACCTCTCCACACGGCCATGAAAATGTGAGGCATCATAAGCTTGCTCTACACATAAGTTATAGACCTACAAGCAACAACATGTGACAGAGAGAGCAAATGTGTTTAGTGCATAAGTTAATAAACAAGCTACTATCAATGTATACATTTCTGAACATATGAGATTCACATTCAGGTGCAAGGTAAACATGTAATCTAAACTCGAGCTGTCACCTGTTAACCTTAGTGTCTGATATGTTCTCTTCGATGCAATTATTCAGTAAACTATTTAGGTTCCAAATAAAAATTGCTTGGATGATTAGAGTTTAGAAAACAATTAAGATGACAGATAGAGGAAGTATCAGTATTTGTAAGAGCTAAAGGCGAGGTTAATCGGCTAGAAGCATAAAGCAAGGTGCGAAACACATGTTTCATTAAAGTGCACAAAAAAACATATGAGTTTTGTACTATAGTAATTGTATGGCAATTATTATAACAGCATCCAATATAAAATAACGTAGATATTAATCCAGATCCTCAAAATTGAGATTCAAAGAACCAAACCATTTCTTGTTTGGATCACTTTGCGCATTATTGTTTGAAACGTGCACACTTCTCTAAAGTGCATGCCTTCACTGATGAAGGTATAACCCCTAGGTTTGCATCACTCAATCGCTTTAAGCGATGAAACTATGACTTTTAATAATGCTAAGCACAAAAGGGAAAGAAAGTAGGTTTAATGGTAAAGTGAGCTATGTACTAACCTTATAATGTCCTGCATGTCTCATATCCAATACAGACTTAACCTGCCACAAAGGGTTGCGAAACATTGCTCGCACATGTTCTGCAGGAAATGACATTGCTAAAATTCGATCTGATATATAAGTCATGTCAAGATCATACCCGCCAACAAGCATTCGCCTTCTCTGTTTCGACACCAAGTTACGTATGTACAAACTTCTTGACAGATAGTTTATCAGATTATGGTGGAGATCCATGATATTCAGATTAACAGGCTTCCTGAAACCCTGTTTTGACAATCTTGGCCCCATTTCTTTGTTCTAATCTTAAATCCCAATGCAATACCTGCATAAGATGTAAACCATTCGTTTAAGTAGGGGTGGATATAGAGCACTGGCGCCAGGTTCATCTGAACCCAATGCTTTCAAGGCAGAGCATAAACTTATGTTTAAAAACAATAATATTGGCATAAACGGTAGGTCTAAACCCATACGTTTAATGATACTATGGGTTGAATACTAAAAACGTTAAAGGTTGAACTCATAGAATTTAAATCTTGGATCCGCGTTTAAGAATACCTTTTAATTGATTGAGAGAAGGAATTATACAATGTTGTTACAAGCACAAAAAGCGGCAAATTCCATGAGGCTTGAAGAGAAAACCTAGAAATGAAGTTAACACTTCTAAATTCGAGATCCAATATACAAAAGTTCAGAACATATCAAATGATTAATTCGCAATCTCAAATATTGATTTTTCTAAGCAGTGAGCATGCAAAACCTGTCTAGTAAAACAAAAGTTAGAGAGTGAGCACCATAGTGGTAGTTATACCCATAGCTTGCAGCTAAAATAGTGATTAGTATGTCTACTATATGAGAAATTATGGCCATCCCATGAATTTGAATATGTTAATCAAGTTATAATTTTCCATTAGTAATTTTACTTATTAAGCTACAAGCTGCAGAATTTCAAACAACTTGATTAACTCTAATTAGAAGATATAAGGTGTATTGAATTAAAAAGATAAACAGATATGACCAAAAAAATCCCTTTCTGCTTGTTACAAACCATGAGAGTAAATGCAATTTGACAAAGGGAATAGCATATCAACTATCCACACAAAACAAGAAATTTAATTGTTGTACTGTTCCCACATGAGCTTGCAAACAGATAAATAAAAAACCCAAAGTTTCATCCATGCACTTCTGCATGCATACAATTTTTCTTTTCTATTATTATAAAAATATTCTTACATCTGCACTCGTTACCTAAAGCCAAATTTTAATAAGGGACTTTTTTTGTTTATAGTGTAGTTAAAAAACATAATAATATTATTTACATAGGTTTAATAAGATGTAAGCCACGTATTTACAATGTGTTACCTTGGATCTGTAAAAATATTTTTTTAGCAATATGAAGATTTAAATAGCTTAATTCAAAATTCTAAGAAAATTATTTTATTAAAATATAGACAGCTTTATACATTTATAAGAAGCTTGTACTTTTATTTTTTATATAAACTTTAATATTGTCTAAACTAAGATAAGATAGAGAATTCATAACTAAAATTATTTTTTTGGCCCCAAAATTTAGAGGGCCTAAAGCAAAGACTATACTAGTCTCTCTCTCAAGAGTCGAGCCACTGCTGTCCATGCACATAACATGTAATCCCAACACCATATTAGAAAATTCAAGACAATCTTGATTCCATTTCAACATGGATTTTTTAACCAAATCGAGACCTAACATCAAAACAATGATAAGGAAAGCCACAAGATTAAAACTGAGGAAGGAAGTACCATTCAAATTGAACATAAAGATCCAAATCAACTTGCTATTGATTGGAAGGAAGAACATAAATTTCAACAGGTATGCCTCCCTTTTGATCACTTTTCGTTAAAAATTGGTCCAAGAAACTAGTACGACTTGTACATAAATTTGGTTCTTGGACCAACACAATGGAATGGATGGTTTCTTTTCCTTTTATGATTTTATGGGGGCCAAGAAGAGGAGTAAATGGAGTTCATGTCTGGTTCAGGAAGAGAGAGATGGAGAATTGGGAAGATTCTTAGTATAACTATCATAATGATGAATTAGGAATGAGTTTTGGACAACCCCAAATTGGAGAAAAATGAGCCGCAATACATGCTGCATGGTTGCTCCTGTGGCCATATATATAGTTTTCCCTATAATAATCTCTCTTTTTTTCCTCACATATTGTCTGGTACTTATTTTGGACGTCTGACTAATTAGAATTCGTGCCAAAAAGTCCAATTGTAGGGTAAAGTACTCCAGACATCCTCCTTAGGAGTACGAACAAGCGAGTCATCGGTCCGAGGAAAGAAAAAGACCCCCCTTGTCACTTAAAGGAAAAGCCAGAGAAGGGGGCCTGCTGGAAACCCTCGCCTTCGCCAAGTAGTAGAAAAACCGTTTTCCCGAGCTGGCTTTATCGAGTTGACGAAGTAACAAGCGGAAAAGAGAGCCAAAGAAGGAAGAGAGATTCCAAAGCTGGAATTCGAATTAGAACAGAAAAGAAATTGATTAGAATTCATGCCAAAAAGTCCGATTTTAGGGTAAAGTACTCCCTCCCAAAGACGACTCCATTCTCAATATATGAACCCGAGATCTTTGACTAAGGACAAATGATATTTACCTGTAATTATTTAAAAGTATATGATTGTGTAGGTATGTTTTACATTATCACAGAACTTAAACTCTATGTGACATTTGGTTTAGGACGTATATAGTTACGCAGGACAAAATACAACATAGAAATTGCTTATGTGATGAATAGTATACAAGAATTATGATGCGGTGGATAATGAAACATGAATTGTTATATGCTGAATAATAATACGGATTGTAAGGTGGTTGGATCATTTTATGGTTCTTTACAAATTTGTTTTTTGTTTTATGGTTCTTTACAAATTTGTTTTTAAATTTATGATCCTACCTCTTTTTTTACACATGAAAGATTTACTTTTACGCGTACGAAATCTGTTTTTTACACATAAGATAAGATATCTAAAGGTCATTTTCTTAAATTATAAATTGTAAATGGGCATGATGTACAAATAACACTACTCCCTCCGGTCCAAAATAAGTGATTTTTTTGTCTTTTTCTTATGGTAAAAAATAAGTGATTTTTTCAGATTTCAAGAATTAATTATTTATTTTTTTTCTATGTCCTTGGAGTAAATAGTGTTGGAATATGTGTTAGGAGTGTTTATGTGAGGTAGTAAAGATTATATAATATGGTCAATTTCATTGCTAATTAATGTTAAAATGTGAATTTCTTAATTTGTGTGAAAACATTTTACAAAATCACTTATTTTGGATAGGGAAAGAGCATATAAAAATAATCCACATATTCCGTCCTCATTTGTTTTGTTTTTTTTTAAGATTAAAACGTCTGAATCTGAATACATATCTGAATATTAAGATGTGTATTAAGATTAAGACATCCGAATCTGAATACACATCTGAATATATTAAGATATGTATTAAGATCGAATACTAAGTAATTAAGACCGTTTGATTTTTAACATCTGAATGAATAAAATTTATCTTTATTAGAAAATTAATAAACATAAAATTCAAATGAAATACTAACTAATCTAATATTCTACCAATACAATATATAGTTTTTTAAAATATGATAGTTGTTGGTGGTGATGGCTAATGGGTGAATGCTGACTAAAGGCGATGGTTGGTGGTAGTTTTGATTAATGATGGTGGTTTATGCTAGTAGCTAGTAGTGATTGGTAGTGATGGCGATTATGATTAAGGATGATGGTGGTGGATGGTGATAGTTAATAATAGCGGATGATGACACTAGTTGTGACTGAGGAAACTGTTGGGTGGGTGGTGGTAGTTTATAATGATGGGTAGTGCCAGCTGTAGTTGTTGATGGTAATTGAGCGGCCAGTTGTGGTAGTTGATGGATGAGTATTGATTTTGAGTGAGAATGATAGTGGTCGAAGTGGTGGGGATAGTGGGTGGCGATGGTCGATATCGGTGGCAGCAATGATTGAGGATGATGGTGGCATGGTGGTGGTGGTGGAGGTGGAGGTGGCGGTGGTGGTAGTGGGGTGGGGGTGGTGGTTGAGTATGGTGGTGGTAGTGGTAGGTGGTAGTTGATAATGGTAGACAATGACGATAGTTAATAATGAATATATGATAACATCTTAATGAAATTAAGTCTCTGTTATAGATATTAATCATACAGATCTATTCAGACTCATTAAGTGGCTGTAAAGTAAAAAAAAACACATTTAATGATGAATAATTAAGATTCAGACTTTAAAAACAAACACACTTAATATCTGAGATCTGAATAATTAAGATTCAAACCCCCATTAAGTGCAAACAAATGAGGCCGTCATATCGGATTAGTAATACAATACTAATTGATTTTCTGTACTAATTAAAAATCAGCAAATTTATGTTAATTTAATTCAGTATTGAAAACGAAACACTGGTAATTGCACGAAAGGTATATACCAGAAATGTAAGCTGCATGAGTAATGCAAAGATTAAAATTTACGCCATTACACATCAAACCAAACGACTCCTAGGCCGTATTAAGTGTAATTCGCCGAGGTAGCTTTAATTAATAATATAGTTGCATTATCTGGTTGAAATTCAAGGTAGGAGGTGAGATTTCTGGAAAGTTCGTTAAATTTTCCGGCTATTTTAATTTATTATCGTCCACAGAAAATTATTTAAAATTCCAAGTAGGACAATCTAACATATATCATCCACGTGTCAAAAACGTGACCATCAAGTCTATACACATAATAACAGGACCTCTAGTAGCTCTTTTTACTCTATTGCTAAGTTTAATTTGAGAAAAAATGGTAGCATCATCTATGGCTGTGGCATCAACAAAATCTACATTTTTCCACTGCGCGTCATCTTCAAGGGAATTTGGTTCTAATTTCAGTAGTGGGGTTCCAATAAAGAGTCTTAATTTTCAGTTAAAAGGCAGAAAAAGTAAAGCTAGAAATGAAGTTTGTTTGGTCGTAGCTGCTACTGGTGCTGGTAAAATTTCTGAGGAGAGCAATGATGTTGGTGGGGGCAGATTTTACCTCAATTTTACTGGATTTCCTTTCCCTCTTGGCCCTTTCCTTAATAGACGCACCATTAAAACTGAGGTAACCATTAGTTTTTTCTTGCAATTATGCTGTTGTTTAGTGTTTATGTGCCGTAATAGAATCATCTGATTGATCTTATTTCATGATTTTAATGGTAATTTTATGGATTCTTTTTAGACTATAGTGAGTATTTTAACCTGCTGTAGTAGATAATGTGCCTTATTTTGCTGGTCACTAATCTCACTTTTTATAGGCAGTTAGTTACCTATAATTATTTTTTATGGTGTAAAATTTCATTTACACTCTCAGTTTATAGAAGTTAAAAACTAGTTCTGATTGTCTTTTTTCATACAACTCTGACTTACTTCTCTTTGGATTCTTTTGAATTTGTTGAGTCCCACATAGGTGGGTGTGGGAGGCCATTTGTCTCGTGGCAATCCTTACCTCGTGAGCTAGCTTTTGGGCTGAATTAGGCCTAGTGTCTAATTATCCTGGTATCAGAGCTAGGTCCAACCCAACTTACCCCAACTTATTGTTACTGATGTTGGGCCTTATTATGTTGTCCACGCTCCAGTTTGCGAGCCTACGCGCCAGAAGGGTGTTGAGTCCCACATCAGCAGGTGTGGAAGGCCATTTGTCTCCTTATATGGCCTTGGGCAATCTTCGCCTCCTGAGCTTGCTTACCTCATGAGCTAGCTTTTGGAGATGAGTTAGGCCCAAAGTATATTTTATCAGAAATGAAGTGAGTGTCCTGGTTTGATTTTAGAGATCTTTAAGAGAGGAAGATTAACTTAAAGTATGAGCTATAGCTTAAAGGAAATGAATCTAAAAGTGGGTTATATCCTGTGATCACTTCATCTAAAAGGAAGGTTAAGCTGGTACGGAAGGGACACATTTATGTAATGTCAGGTCTGCAATACGTCCCTTCATGTTTAGGGTTGACTCTTTTTCCTCGATCAAGTATGTAGAAATTCATTTTGATATTAAATAGCGATGAGACATGGACTCGGTATGTCTCTCTACTATCTAACTATTTAGTAGTGTTTCGTGGCTCCACATCATTCTTTTTGCTGCATTTCAGATTAGTTCACCACATTGTAGGATGTCTCCTATTAGGAGTAACTACCAGACTGTACCACTAACACCAACGTCAAGTGTTACTTCAGGAATTATGTTGTTCTCGGAACACGGAAATTACGACATTAGTAAACCTAGATACTGAAAAACAAAACTTCGGATTGAGGTTCTGTGATGGTTATTAGCTCGTATACTCCAAGCCATACTCGTGCTGGATCCTCAAAAGTAGTGCATTTGGAGGATCGACATGGGTGCTCTGAAATCTTGGTGGATCCGAGCAACACAGGGTGATGGAATGATGTGACTTGGGGAAATATATCATGTTTAACTAGATTTCAGAGAGAGTACTTCCGTGTTCTGCTACTAACACTTTTTCATCATTAGTATCTCAGGTTGTCAAAGACAGCATATGGTTATTTGAGCAAGAGCAAGCATTGGGATTCAGCAGTGTTTCAACAAACATCAGAATGACTGTCATTAAACTTAAATCTGGTGAGTTGTGGGTTCATGCTCCTATTGCTCCAACCAAAGAGTGTATTCAGGTAACTCTAAAGCCATCATCATCAACTATCCTTGTTTTTTTCAATAGATTGGGTTTTGGATGATATTCTCAATATTTCAAGGATTGAAATGACTAGAAATTATAGGGTTCTTTTTTTGATGAAGTTGATAGGTGTTCCTGTTTACTGGTGGTTTGATCTGCGATTGAATATACATGCTTTATTGTTAAAAGAGTTTAAGATTTGTGTACTAACAGTCATAGATTTTTGTTGATCTACATAAAATGTAACTTTTCATAGTAAGCCCGATATGTTTAACCTGACAAATAGAGTAATCACCTACTGTAGCCAGTTAAAACGAGTTGATCAGTTTATACAACTAAAATCCAAAAAATGTTGATATTTACAAGTGTGTTTTCCTTTTGCAGCTCGTGAAAGAGTTAGGTTATCCAGTGAAATATATCGTCCTTCCTACATTTGCTTATGAGCACAAAATATTTGTTGGCCCCTTTTCCAGAAAGTTCCCGAAGGCTGAGGTATGGGTAGCACCAAGGCAATGGAGTTGGCCTTTAAACTTGCCTCTTGAGTTTTTTGGGATTTTCCGCTCAAAAACACTAAAAAATGAGGATATGTCGACACCATGGGCTGATGATATTGAGCAGAAGGTTTTGAGCTCTCCAGAAGTTGGTAACAGATTCAGCACTCATATAATTTTGAATTATGCAGCTGTACCTTGTATTTCAAATCTAATAAACTTTTGCCTATTGGTTTTTAGGAATTGGACCATATGTTGAGGTGGCTTTCTATCATAAACGGTCAAGGACGCTGCTGGTGACAGATGCTGTGATATTTGTCCCGAAGACTCCACCTGAATGTATTAGCAAAGAATCCTTGTTAGCATCTGCAGAGAATGGTTTGGCTGTTAAACTACTTAGTAAAGGAAAAGAAGTCTCTGATGAACCTGTTGTTGACAACAAAACCAATCGACAGAAAGGTTAGTCCTCTATTGATAACAAAGAAGTTGATGAATACCTGAATTGTGTGACAACCTCATCTAAAAGCATATTAAGTTGCCTGCTCGGATATTAGAGAGGCTACACTTTATATACTTAATAATAATATTTTCAACATGACAGATCCAAGAAATTGCTAAGTAATTTGCTTTATCTGTATTTTCTGCATTTTTTCAGGATGGGAGAGGATGGTTCTTCAGATTTTGTTTCTAGGTCCATCAAATCTTCTGGAGCCAAATGCTAGCTTTGCTCAGATGTCACAAAAGCTAATTGTTTCACCAATTGTTAAAACATTGGTTTTCAGCAAAGTTCCTGAAAAGGCAAGTCACCTACTACTCTCTTCCAATTGTTAAAACATTGGTTTTCAGCAAAGTTCAGTATATATCTAGGCTTATTGTGTAATCAATATGCTAATCTCTGGTGCAGCCTAACACTCAGCATTTTTCTAATTGAAATCAATGCAACTGTGTTCCGAGAGAGCAAAATTTTATTTACTTAAATTATATTACGTCTCAAAAACCTTATTAAAATATTGTTTTTTTTGCTTTTCGATAGTCATGAGATTGGAACTTAGGATCTCTTCTGCTACCATATTGAAGTGTATTATCATATCATCTAAAAACTTAAACTGTAAGAGCCAGCACACTTTATTTACTTATATATATATATTTCTGAACAGCTACCACATATCTTTAGAGTGGCCTACAACAGTTTGGTCCATTCATCATCCGAGGAGAAACAACTAAGATCCTTTTTCTGTTAGGAGAAAGTGTAGGAGTGTCTGCCTTCGGTTTGTCGTCTTCCTCTGATTATCTTGCGTTTTCCTTAAAACTTCAGGTTAGAGATTGGATTGACAGCATAGTTCGAGACTGGAGATTCACGAGAATTATCCCTGCTCATTTTGCAGCTCCGATAAATGCAAGCAGGTCAGATTTGTTAGCAGCGTTTGCATTTCTTGATGATCTCTTGGGCGAGCGCTATGTCACTCGACCTTCTCTCTCGCTTCTCTTCACTTCACTATTAGGAAAGGCTGCTAGCTATTTCCCTCCAGATGACATGAGGACCCTATCATCCCTGGATCAATTCTTAGTGTCTGTTGGAGCAGTGAAGAAAACCGTCTCAGGTCGTAAAAGATGACAGAAAATATACAAATGTACACAAATTGTTAGTATTGGAAATGCTTTAAACGATGAAAGCAAAGCTTTCTACACTTATGAGTAAAGAAATTGTAATCATAGCGTAATAGTAATCACGAGAGTTTAGCTTGACTTTGTGCACCATATATTTACAATTGAGCTCTGAGCTCGAATCCCCCAGTATGACATTGTCAACACTTGGCAATACATCTTAATCTAAAGTGAAAATTAGCAAAACCTATAGTAGCTTTTTAAGTAACTATAATTACAAGAAATGGCATAACACCAAGATAATAAGCCTGAAACTACATGACTAACAAGATAAATACATCCCGGCTCAACTTCTGAAATAGTTTTCAAGTCAACTGCTCGAGTGACACAAGGTAGCAGATGAGCTGCAGCTCAAAAGGATAGGACTACAGGAATTGGACGCGTCAAATATGCTGCTGGTTATCATCTCCATCTCCAGTTTCATCAGTGAAATCTAAGCCTACGATACTCATCTTGCCAACGTTAACTGCAAGTTCTAGCTGTTAGGAATGCAGCAGAGAAGAAAAGAAGGGTAGAGAAAAATCACGTCTATGCAACAATAAAATAAGCTTATCAGTGGATTTGCAAATAAAACACCAACCAGACGGTTAAATTTGTATTTGTACCTTTCCGTGAGGAAAGATGGCTGAAGTAGGGTCTGGATGTAATCTGGTCAAATTAACACACAGTTTTGTTCGCCTGATTCTCAAAAATCAAAACCAATTCCATAAAAGCTTCATATCTAATTAAGTAGTCACAGAGATTTATGCAGAAGGTCTTCATTTAGCCAGTATTCAGGAGGCAAAAGAAAAAAAAATAAAGGACGCATTAACAGGTAGATAACTCAAAAGATACCCAAGGATCACCAAGAGTTGCAGGAAAGAAGGAAATATAAGTCAAGCACAGAACCATTTCGATGAGATCAAGAGAAAATTGTTTATCCGTGATAAGGCAGTCGGAATAAATATTTCATCCATTCTTAGCATGCTGCAGATCATAACAGGGTCCACACTTTCAGACCATAATACTACAAATTGGTGCAAATAATTGTGAAATTTCCAGGTTGGATGTTTAATTGAGGTAAAGATTTGAAATGCCTCCTTCCCTTCTTTGTGTCCCTTATTAGGAAAAAGAAGGTGCAGGAGAGACGGTTAACTTTGAACTGCCACAAGGAGCAGCAGCACAGAAAAGTATACCCAAGTCAAGAAACCTGGCAGTCTAAAACTGTTGTTTGATATACATATAAGAAAAATTATTTGACATAAAATTGCTGGGCCATAACTAAAATGATTAGAGAAAGGCAAACACCATTATCAGATTCATATTACGATCAGAAAGAGAAATCTTGCAAAGTATAAAATGATAGCAATATGGTAACTTTACCAACAGCATCAATCCCGGCTAATTTGGGCATGAACTTGTTGATATGGTCCTCAGCTGCTTTACCCGCTTTCAGTGTCTCACACTCGAAAGAAACAAGAATCTTGTGCTTCTGATCCTTCTGGTCAACCATATTCACAACATCGTCCTCCCATCTTGTAACAAAGAAATACAAGACAATTAGGAAAGTAAAATGGAAAGAAGCCTTTAACTCATATAGCCAGCCATAGCCATAAGTTTGATGATCATTTCTGCTACATGAATATGCTTCTTTATTCCCTTGAACCTATGGTAATCTTTTGAATAGTCTGATACATGGTCCTCAAAAGTTTTATCTTTCTGAAATAACATTTTTTTTTTTAAATAGAGAAACGAGGGTTTAGAGTTCTAAGGTATGCATAATGGGTTCAGAAGATGACTCTAGTCCATACACTATCAAATCCTAGACAAAATTTACACCCAAGTCACAGCCCTCTACCCACACCTTATGCCTCAAGTCAAAATCGCATCGACCTCGGCAAAAGCATTACATGGTGTGTACAGGTTTGCCAATAAAAAAATTTTGAATGGATTCGAGTTTTCTCAAATGCAAAAAATTGCTACCATTTCCATCCTAGTCCAATAGCGAGTACTAGAAGATTAAAAATATTAAATGGACTCAAATAGAGTTTTCCCGAATGCAAAAAATTGATTCCAGTTCCATCCTAGTCCAAGACAGAGAACTAGAATATACACTAGAAGAACTCTAGAAGGTTTCACACAAAAGAAGGTATATATATTTTTTGCTACAGAGAGACGCTTCGGATTAAAGCAAGAACTTTCATTTCTAAAACATTCTTCAAAGTAATTTCCAGGCTACTCACCCATGAGCATGGTCAACATTGTGAATTCTTGCAGCATCATGTCCTCTGCACTCCACTATGACGTCCCTTTCTCTCTTTCTCTATGATACACCACAAGTAAGGAAATAAGAAAGATGAAGCTTTGCTGATCACACCCTGGTAAAATCGCTAAGCTAACAAGTTAATTACAAAGAAATAATGGTAATATGATTGGAAGAGAACCAGAGTTAATGGCTCTTACATTGTAATCAATTATTGTGAGCTTGACCAAGCGGTAGTCCTCGCCCCTGCTGCATTCCCTTTCGCAAACCATCTCTTTCAAGGAGAAATAGAATTAGTTCAAAATCCGGTTGAACACCCCAATATTTGATAAATAGATACACTAGAAGTGATCTAAACCTATATCAACCACGATAAAGGAGGGCCACACTAGGTTGATGACCAGTATAAAATAGTTTAACCATGACAAATCCTACTAATACAGAATTTGTCAAGAGTCAGAACGTGCTTATCTAGACGCACGCTGCATATAGTGTATAGATGCAAAAGATTTGTATGACCGAAGGCTTAATTTGGAATTGAGGCATAGTAGATATTTATAAGCAACCTCAATTAGTAGATTGATTAGTGATATAGTAGAAGTAACTAAATTAGGTTCCAGAAAAAAGGTGAAATAGAAGGGAGAGTTGGAACACAATTTAACTTCACTGTTTCACTTTAGTCCATAGAGAAGTTCACAAGTAGGATATAAGAAGATTTCAAAGTTAATGACATGTGTTATCAACCCAAACACTATTTCATTTTATCATAGAAGTGGCCATCTCGACTATTCCATTGGGTACCTGTCACTTCCAACCAGCATAAGTACAAGGTGACTCTATCCAACAAGACTTAGCATCTCGACCGGGTACTTACTACCTTCCCCAACAAGACTAAGGCAAGACTTAGGCAGATAGAAATGAAACCACCCAGCATAGTTATAATCCCAATATTTAAAGGACCCAAATGTACTTTTTTATTTTATGGTGGTGATTTCTGAGCCGTTGCGACTATTACATTACATCACAAGTCTGCTACCTCCCACCGGCACAGGTACCAAGTAACTTTGTCCACCCGAGACTTAAGCAGAACGGAAGAAATCAACATGTGGAGTCCAAACCTAAGACCCTGCTGTTTTTCACCCACTTTATTGACCAATAGGAGACACACTTGGGTGCAGAAGAACCAAATGTACTTAACCCAAAACAGTAACCCTCATTAGTGGACAGAGCTAACCATTTCATTTTACGTACAACTCGTGAGAGGTAACAAGTATCCAATAGATTAGTCGAAGTGCACACAAGTTATTTCGAACAAAAAAAAAAAAATAAAATAACAACCTATGCATTCCAAATAAGGAAAAGCAGATATATGATTTGTGACAAATTGAGTAATTATACCCGTTCCATGGAGACCATAACAGATAGAATGGGGAAGATGAATGAAGTGACCCGAAATTGACCCATCTTCTAGGAGTGCTATTGATGCTACCCCTTCCATAACTTTTCCTTCCATTTCTTCTTCACCTGTAAGTATTAAAACGCTGTTTATATGAATAATATTAACTTTATAAGAGCAAAACTTATGCACATACAAAGTTGAATAAACTTTTTAGTTTTTACCCATTACTGCTGCTGGAGCTATGGTGAATGTGACTGTGTCACTGTGTGACTCTGGGGGACGGAGCGGTGGAAGAGGGCTTTTGGTGGGCCTGTAGAGAGAAATGGGCTGGATCTAAAAGCAAGATCCACTAGTGAAAGCCCGTTACGGCCCACCAGAAAAATACATGCAAACTTAGCAAAAATATAAAGAGCAAATATCATTTGTAGTTCATCGGATCAAACATATATTATCTAGTAATCAAAATTGACCATACGATTCATAATCTAAAAATAATAACAATGGTAGCCATCGCCTCCCATCCCTATCTTTCTTTCTTACTATCTTTCTTCTTCTCTCTCGCGCCAGCAACCCATGGTTGTGAGGTCATGGATGCTTTTCTCTCTCTCTTTAAAAAACCTCTTTAGTTTTTCTTATCTCCCTTTTTATGTATTTCGGAGTTTGGATCCTTTATTCGGTTCTAAAAAATCCAAAAGCCATTGTAATTTTTATTTTATATTTTAACTTTGTGTTTGCAAGTCATGATTTTGGGCTATATTTGGGTTTTGAATACAAAATTCTATAATCCCAATTTATTATCGTCGCAAACTTATAATCTCAAATCTATTATGGATAAGAAAGCATGCATCATGTTGTGGACCACACATGTGAAATGTCAATGAGCTATGAGAATGTTGTGTTTTGCATAATACTATGTTGGATCTGATGATTTGTGCTTTTTTTTTTTTTCAATTTCAATTTTGTGCTAGTTTTTCTAAATCTCCATTAGTTTATATTTTGTGACATAATTAATTGATGATTCATAATTTTTACTATTTATAATATTGTGGTTACCATTTTCGGCGACTGTGAGGCCATGGACGCCGGTAGCTTGTTTCTCAATGAAAGGAAGAACATAGAAGATGACTATGAAAAAAGTTAAAATATCTACAAAATTGACTATCATTATACAAAAATTATACAAAATAAATTGCTTCTATACAATTTATATACAAATAGAGTATCACTATACTAAATATATATAAAAATAGAATATCATTATACAAAAAATATACTGAATAGACTGTCACTATACAAATATGTACAAAATAGACTATCAATAAAAATATACTAAATAGACTGCAACCATAGAATTTATACAATTAGCTCTCACTAAACAAAATATATACAAAATAGACCGTCACTATACAAAATATATATAAAATAGATTGTCACTATACAAAATAGACTGTTAATATACAAAATAGATTGTTATTATACAAAATAGAATGTTATTGTAAAAAAATATACAAAATAGACTGTCACTATATAAAAAATATATAAAATAGACTGTCATTGTACAAAATAGATTGTAATTGTACAAAATAGACTGTTACTATACATAAAATATATAAAATAGACCGTCACTATACAAATAGACTGTTACTATATAAAAATATACAAAATAGACTGTCATTATGCAAAAAATATATATAATAGTTTGTTATTATACAAAAAATATACAAAAGTCAACTGTTATTATACAAAAATAGACCATTCGTATATGACATGCATTATATATTTCATTCAATTGTTAGCTAATACTTATCAGATCCAGAAGTACATTTAAAAGGGTAAAAAAAGGTTGCTTTATCACACCAGGTAAGAGTCGAACTTGCGACCTTTAGCTTAGGAAGCAAGCGCTCTAACCACTAAGCTAGAGGCCCTTATGCTGCCATGCTTATTTCTTTCGGCTACTATATGCAATACGTTTGGGCCGAAAGGGCCATTTTTTGTAAGTAGGACAAAACATGGGCTATAAAAATTTTGAGGGGCTATAGACGGTAGTTTTCTCAAATATAAAGGGAAACTACCACTTATGTTCTCCCATAAGTAAATTGTTACAAAAATTGGTCAATTCATAAAATATTATCAATATTACTTAAATGCCACTAATATTAGTCAATTCGTTATTTGTACCAAAAAAAGCCAATTTTTTGCTTTTCTAGGGGGAGTTGCTGGAATGATTGGGTACATCTTTAAGAGTCTGAATCTCAATTTGGATGATTTGGTGGAGTTTAGGTGGTTATTAAAAACTTAAAGTAGAATATGAATATGAAAAAAAAAATGTGTATCAAACTCTGTGTACCATTTGTGTATCACATATATACTATACGTGTATCAAATATGTATATACATGTATACATGTGTGTGAGATCCATGCGTGATACATGTTTGATATATGTATTGCAGAAGAATTTTTTAAACTCGATTTTAACTACACTCAGACATATGTATAACAACATTCCTATATAATAACACCTCACTATAAAAGCCAAGCTAAACTGGAACCACTTTTCATTTTATGTTATAATATATGTTTTCTATAACAACACTTCGTTATAACATCCAAAAGTATTCAGAACAAATGAGGTTGTTATATGATTGTACGTATTTTGATACCAAACTAGTCCAAATCACCTCCAATCTTGCTTAAATCTTGTATATTGCCTCATCTATATATTTCAACGAATTCCAACCATACTTATTGAAACAAATCATATTTTGTCATTTTCTAATATAGTGAATTGTAATTCCAAACTAGTCTGATTCACCTTAAAGCTTTCTCAAATTTTGTATATTATCGCATCTATGTCATTTTCAATGAATCACCATTGAAAAAGTTGCCTATATTTTTTCAATGTTGTATATTATTGGAATTTTTTTGGAGATATTTTTGGTAACATGACTAAAATGACTAGTTGTTAGTAAATATTGTCTTTTTGTACATTTATGTAAGACTCCTTATATAAAAGCACAATTAAGGTGAAAAAAGATACACATAGCCAATGGCAGATCCAAGATTTATACGTCGTGGGCGCTTCACTAATTTTAGTATAAATTTATTGTGGTCAAACATGATCATAGTGGATACTCATGTTCAATTATTTTAAAAATTAAATATTATCTATAAATACACAATACAACTTGGCCAAAGCCAATCTCAAAACGTAAATCTGCCACTACACATAGATGATAAAACCTAGTTGGAATAAACACTCAATCGGGTTGGTAAGTTTACTTTAGGTCCTAGGAGTTTTTAATGTTTTTTAAAGATTTGCATGTCTTTGAAAACTTAAAATATTTAACTTTGGAACGAAATCGGTTCACATAGAGCAAAATGGATAGAAAGAATTCAAAGTTGTTCACAAAATGCCCCCACAAACTTGAGGGATAATAGTTGTGAGACCTTCAACATAGTATTAGAGCTGTATAGGGTAAAATCAGTTACTATTAAATGATCATATAATAGAATGACACGTGAAACTAGAAACAAATGAAAAGCAAGATAGGCGGAAGGCAAAATCGAGGGCAGCAGTCTCGATTGGCACCAGGAAGCCCCGAAGGGAATGTTGCTCCTGAGGACAAGTGGATGCCTATCACCCGGTAGCATTCAATGAGGAATATTCTACAGCATTAATACATAATATGTTATATAGAATATGACATCCATAGCTTGTCGTTACACATTCTTCAATGGCCCCAATAAATATCATTTAAGAGGGGCTTGATCCTAGGACCTTGTTCCCTAGGAACCACTATAAATAGGGATTTCAACAACCATTGTAGGGAGGAATTTTCAGACAAGCTTATACTCTATATTGTTCAAAGCTCAATAATGTTTTTATCTTCGTGCTTATTAATATCGTTATTACTGCCTCCGGAAACTCTCGGAACCGAGATTTCTGCTGTCTTAGCTCGATTTCAATGCTAAGTCTTACATTCTTGTTTAATTTATTTATCATTTTGGGATCAAATTGATTCACTTGTCTATAAACACATACAAATTCAACTGTACCATTTTACGGTAAATAGTTTGACGCCCACCGTGAGGCATATACAGCTGTGTAATTGAGTTGATCTTTGCATCTATCACTAACCTATTTGATTCTGTGTTCTTAAAAAAATCCATAGAAAATGATAGACAACAATGTCAACATCGCACACAGTATTAAGGCCCAAGGGAATCAGCCTCGGCACGATGATTCAATCAGTCATATCCGCAATGAGGGGGTTGAGGCCACGTAGGTCCACAGTGTACAATATCCACAACATATTTCAAAGGCAACTCCTGATGCGATGAAGACAAGTACGTCGTTGAATTAGTAAGGATCATGAGGAAGCAACAAAAAGCCATTATGGGATATCTCTTACGACATGATCAGGTCATGACAGAGTTGAGGCAGGAATTGTTTAGCGCTTCCAACAATACAAATGAACGAGGTCTAGTTCCTCCCGGTGCTCCCACAAACCAAACTACATAGAGGGTCGACAACAACACCCTGAGGGGCAAAGTCGGGTTCGACAGGGGACGGGGGAATGGTAGCTGATCCGGTAACAACAATGAGAAAGATTTCATAATTCAAGAACGGATTGAGTCGTGGTTGATATGTTGTCCCTGGTGTCAACTGCAATGAACCTCTCCATCTGTTACATTTCGCATTTCGTATGATAAAGTTTCGTTGTAATTAATCGATACAAGCTCGGAAATGAGATTATTTGAGGTTACAAATATTATGCTATTTCAAATAAGTAATAAGTAAATTCGAGAAGGTGGGTGGGTAAACAAATCAAAGAAAATGAGTTTTGTCGAAAGTTGTCATTTTGAGATAAAATACAGTCCGAGCTATAATACCAGTATTTATGGACTAGTACCCTACAAGGTACCACATGACCATGATAGTAAGGTGTATAAAGTGTGTTAAAAATAAGTAGTATTTTAAGTAATTTGAGATAATTCTTAATTATATCGGTAATTGGTTAATTATTAGATTAGTGGAGAATTACCAAGTCAATTAAGAAATTGGTAATTAATTAAGACATTTTGGATAAGATTCTTGAAGCCCAACGTGCCAGCTTAGTAAGATGGCCTAATTTGAGTCATTCAAGTGGGGCCCGCTCAATAAGATAAAATTCAATCTTCCTAATTCATTAATGGGAGATTGGTTAAGATATTCAACAAAGAGTTTATATGAAATTTTCAACAAGGTAACGGATGGAGCTCCTAACTTTAAGAGATATTCTAATCTCATTAATGTATGATGCTAAACTTAATGAGATATTTGTTTGGTGATGCTACCGGATTTTTCTTGCCGTTACATGTTATTGCAATTGACGTATGTTGCAATTGATGTATGTTGGAAGGATTATCAAAGAAAATTGGCTCAGATATGTCAAGGCTATCCCTTCTTTCCTTTTGACATGATCTATAAGATACAAGCGAAACGAGCAAATGCACAACTTTCATAAATGACTCTATTCATAGAAGTATTAGAGGTGCCTAAGTTCTTGAATTTTCATATGTCTTATTATCACATCTTTTGTTCATGGGTCTTAGAAAAATATGTATGTTGAAAAAAGTTTACTTCATGATATTACTGAAAGGCATAATAGTCTTATGACATTCCGAGAGATTTTGTTGACGTACTTCTCTTGCATTGAATTCATTATACATGTACATTGACCCTTGACTAGATGGCGTTATATATATATATATATATATATATATATATATATATATATATATATATATATATATATATATATATATATATATATATATATATATATATATATATATATATATATATATGTGTGTATGTGTGTGTGTGTGTGTGTGTGTGTGTGTGTGTGGAAAAAAGTTATGGCATTATATATGCACCACCACCTGGTCAGCTGGTATACATTGATGATTTACGCACATTGGCATAGATGATATGATGGGATGCCCAAAGAGGCTTGATGATGTTATGAACACATGTACCTATGCACGACATAAAATTCATATGCATATGAATGACACTATAAGTATTTCATTATTTATAGAGTTATCTAGACTTACAGGTTGAGTCATTTACTCCATGTTTCTTCCATGTCATTTATAACTTATTTATGTGCCTTACATATTCGATACGTTATTCACAATGACGTCCTTTTATTAAGGACACTACATCCATGCCTGCAGGTAAAGAAAATCAGTTTGACAATCTCTCATGGTAGACGAGGTTAGCATTCAGCAAAGGATCGGTAAGACTCCACCCCATTCGGGGTGCAGCCGAGTCTATGAGTCATCGTGTCAAAATATTGCTACAGACTTATGGGTAGGCCGGTACCCTGTCCCATTTGATGTCAAATACTCTTAGAGGTTTGTAGACAGATGTCATGTATAGGGATACTTGTATGGCCTTGTCGGCATATGTTTTGAGTATATACATGTTAATGTCGGCCTTATAGTCTTGTATGTAATGTGCATAAGTTTCTATATCATGTTGGATCATCCCATGTCCAATATTCTGTTATGTTTAATTCCGGTTATTCCAGGCGGCCCTTCTGGACCACTTCCACATAATAGTACGATAAGAAAGATATGTTACGTTAGTACTAGGTTGAGTAAGGCACCGGGTGCCCATTGCTTGCCATAGGTTTGGGATGTGACAAAAGTGGTATCAGAGCAGTTCTGTCCTAGGGAGTCTACAAGCAGTGTCTAGTACAGTCTTGTTTATGGGTGTGTCGTGCATCACACTTATAAGCAGGAGGCTACAGGGCATTTAGTACTGTCACTCTTTCTTATTACTCTAAATCGTGTGGTAGAGCTCACTTGTAAGAATTCAAGTTGCTAAACTCTATGTTATTCGTAATAAAATGATACCAACATCTAGAAAGACAGTTGGTAAGAGATATAGCTGTGGAAGAGTTGAGTTAAAGGAACTTGATTTATGCATCATGCTTGTGATGGATAAATATGAGGTCTTCATCAAAACATGTTTGTACTAAGATGTGTAAGCTTCTTGTTAAGCCCTAATGCATGAATAGCTATCCACCCCTATGGTGAAAGGCAATGAGAGATTCAGAAGATAGATACACGTTTGAACAAGTAAAAGAAGCCAGATGAAGAAAGGTACGAGACGCCCGGTTAATGAAGATTATCAGTATTTTCAATTCATGTAGAAGAATATAAGCCTTTTGAGTTACCTTCAAAAATAATATAGGTATGTAAAATCGGCCACACCTATCTTAGTTATGCCCAACGGGAGCTAACAAATATAGTTTAAGAGAAGGACGGGATAGCGGGATACGGTTGGGGTTAGAATAACCCAAAATGGTGGATGGATTGCTTGAGTTAGCTGACGTTTCCAAAGGATATTACAAATGTGATAATAGATCTCCTTGTGAGATACCCAGATGGTGCACTCTAGAATAGTTCAACCGGAAAAGAATACTCGAATGTTCAAAAAAAACTTTTTACAAAGATAGGCACTGAAAGCTTGGAACGGATAAATATTACTTTAGTGTGGTTCCCGTACATAGTAGAGAAAGAATATTAGGCAACCCCAAGAGCCATTAGATAGAGCTAGGAGAGCTAAAAGCAAAATTTCTTGTTAAAGTTTTCAGAATAAAATGATAGATAGAAATATTAGTAGAGAAATAAGAAGAGAGATAATGAAGCATTATGAGTAAGATGTGATACATGGATGACAACGGTATAGTATTACAGAATCTGTAGTCAAGTGAAGGATGACAAGTCTTAAGAGAACCAAAGAGTATTTGTCAGAAAGTCACATCCTCATTTCGAGAAATGACTCTAACATAATTACCAGAAGGAAAAGTTAGACCCCAGAGTAATAGAAATCAGTATAGACTAGTGAACAAGATAAACTAAACATGAATTAGGGACTGAGTAATTTGATAATAGTCGGCATCATGAGAATTTCACAGATTGCATTTCGGCGATAATAGAATGGACGACAGAAAATTAACCTTTAAAATTCATTCAGGAAGACGCTTCCTAAAGGAAGTAATGTGAGCAAAGTTAAGTTTAAAGGACTGTATGTGTCAGTTACACTAAGTGTCACCCTTGCGAGTAAGGAATTTTGTTATCCTTGGTATAGAAGGATTACCGCAAGGCGAGTAAGGGTCATCGATGATTTGAAAAGATGCTAAAGATGAAGAGGTAAAACATCTACAGGTAGATCGTCGTAGCACTAAATCTTAGTACTCCCCTAAAGGGGAATATGGAGTAATGTGACATTAAGTTAGAATTAAGGGGTTCTAGTTACTATGGAATAGTATAAGAAGATGCAATAAAAATGAGAAAAGGTATGAGACTACACTTCTTCAAAGCATGCAGATATGCTAGATTCCAGAACATTATGCAAACACGACGTCAAGGAGAGGATGTAAGGGTTCCGACCCAGGATGTTTTTGATAAATAAGGAGCTAATGTGAGAGGTTAGTCAAGAAAAAGGAAATACCCCAAATAAAGATAACGCATAACATTGATATGAGAATGGGCTAACGAGTAGTTAGTAGTTGATTCAGGAAGAGCCTAGTTATGTCTAGACAAGAGGATACAAGAAAATGAGCAGATCGTTCAAGATAAAAGTAGTGAGCCCCAACATGGGGAATTCAGTCTCGCAAATATGACATCGTGACCCTTGAGAAATATTCAGATAGGAGCTGGATAGATAAATATACCATATGAGTGATACAGAAATAAAAGTGAGTACCATTGGGAAGTCACTCAAAATATTAGTTCAGAAGCAACCCTACAAGCATAAGGGCGTGGAGATAAGTAACTACAGATAATTATAGGCGAGGAAGAATATCAAAAATTCTATCAAGCATATGATGTGATAAGCTCACAGCTTTACAAGAGTCAGAAGATCCGCCCTAAGTACTACAATGAAAGACTAGCTGAGAAATAAAGAAGCAGGCTTCAACCTAAGCATAGTGACCTAAAGAGGAAATGTCGTGGAACAACAGTCTCACTACAAAATTGTATGCACTCCAAAAGAAAGTGTCACCTACCATGGCTAATGAGTGGGGAGTAAAATTAAAAGTAATATTCAAGACCATATGAGTTGTACAAAAATTTTGGGATGCGTGAGAACTCAGATAAGCTAAGTATGCATGCAACAAGGGACAAAAAGACCAGGAAAAGCAATTGCTTACGTTTGAAGAAAGCTGAGATGGAGTGAAAAGAATAATTCGATTAATGATTAGTCATAGAAGAACCAGTCTTCTTTCTTTTCTTAATCTCTTTGCCTAGTCAAATGAGTTCATATAAATTGAAATGGATGGAGTAACTAAATACCATAAGCCGCAGACCGGAAGATAGCTTAAGCCTACACGAAGGTTGATCAGAAGGAAGAGCAAACTAAAGAGTTACATCAACCAAGTAAATCAAAAGTCAGGCTATTGGACCTAGACAACTATTGAAATTGTGATTGAGATCGTTGCATGATCATCCTTAATATCAGAGGGACAATACAGATAGTACAACAGAACCACCATATCCATAAAGGTCCTACGATATAGCTAGTTTGAAGAGTACCAGCCTCATAAAAACAATAAAAAAGTTAGTATGGAGTTACCACCAGATTGTGTATGCATCAGAGGTGCAAGTATTATAATAGAGCTTCAAGTTGTGGATGTGAATTATGCCTATGTGGAAGGGAAGTCATGAAAAAGATAGAATATATGATACGAGACTTTATGATAAGTAAGGTAAAGGTGGACAACGTACGAGATAATCAAATACAGAAGGTTGTGAGTCCTTACTTCGGATAGTAGGCTAGAAGTGCGAGGATTCAGTATCCGAGATGATAGCGTCACGCATGTCTTCCAGCCTATGGTTTCTAGGTACTGAGAGGTCTAGTAAGAGAGTAAAGAAGAGTTTGAGAAAATGTGATATCTCGCTTGATGTTCTAGAATAACACAAGAAAATCTATAGTGCAAGCAAGTTGAAGGAAAGTTGTGAGTAATATAAATATATATGTTAGGTCGCAAGCTAAATTATGGTAAAGCAACAAGGTTTTAGTAAGACAGGAGTAAGTATAAGAAAGGGCGAGTGAGAAGATGTCGAGAATAGATAAGTCCTCAATATTAAGCCCATAAAAATAAATGAGCTAATGGTTTCTCTAAGTTATAGATGGCTCGGTATAGCCTGAATAAACTCAAAGGAGTCTAGGACTAGTAGCATTTAGAAGAGATGGAATGTTGTCCTGGTAGTGGAATGAGGGTGTAATTGTGATAGATAAAGGATAACGTTTGGGCCTTCGATTGAGTAATGATTTAATGAATTATACAGGATTAAAATGCCCACGTCAGGTGAATCACACTGGGATACTATGAAATACGATTATGAAAGTATGGTATCACCCCCAAGTGGATCAGTCTAATCATTATAGATGTTCTATAATGAGACGGAGCCCTAGTGGCAGTGTTACATAAGAGGGAAGGTTATCAATGGTAGATTATAGATCAGCATTAAGGTGAATAAACAATAGATAGATAAAGTTCCAATGTATGAGAGGAGATAAAGATTTCGTCCTTTAGATGAAGTGCAATAAGGAATCATTGAAGGACTTGGATTTATACATCTATGATAAGAAGCAGCGAAATTAACCTGGATTTTGGTAGCATACCTCAGTAACGATAAATCAAAGTAAGAGTTATGGAAGTAAAGTTATGCGGATAGATAATTGGGTTTATGAAATAAGATATAGAAATATTTATAAGTTCGACAAAGTATCGAGAGAAGAACTTGTGTATACCTTTAGACATCTAGAGGGACAGTTTGTCATAATTATATATATGTTCACAAAGTGAAGCCTAAAGATTGGCCAAAGCTCGAAGAAAAAGGAGAGAAGAGTCGCATAGGTGCACATACAAGAAAAAGTCAAACGGACTACATTACAAAATATAGCAACAGTTACGACATTGGAAGAACACTACTGCGGCATGCAGTCCGATCCAATACATGTATATGTATATACTGCTGCGGCATGCAGCCCGATCTGGTATATATAAAATACCCTCATTGTGGGTCCTGGACCCGTCTCAGTCAAAATAGACTTGGCCTCTCGGGCCCACTCAGCTAAGACAGGGTATTCAACCCTAGGTATTCATCTTCTCATATTTGTAAGTTAACCCTAGACGTAAGTTAATCGAGGCAAGCTCCAGAATGAGATTATTTTGAGGTTACAAATATTATGATATTCAAACAAGTAATAAGTAAATTCGTGTAGGTGAGAGGGTAAGCGAATCGAAAAAATTTGAGTTTCATCGAAAGTTATCATTTTGAGATAAAATACGGTCCTAGCTATATATCTGGTATTTATAGACTAGTACCCTACAAGGTACCACATGACTATGATAGTAAGATGTATAAGGTAGGTTAAAAGTGAGTATTATAAGTAATTTGAGATAATTCTTAATTATGTGAGTAATTAGTTAATTGTTGGATTAGTAAGAAATTACCAAGTTAATTAAGAACTTGGTAATTAATTAAGACATTTTGGATAAGATTCTTGAAGCCCAACGTGGCAGCTCACTATGCCCATATAATGACTCTTGAATTATGGGGCAAGGTGGCCTAGTTAGGGGTCTTTAGGCAAGGATAGTCACTCAAGTGGGGCCCACTCAATAAGATAAAAATTCAATCTTCCTAATTCATTAATCGTTTGGTACGAGGTATAAGAAAGTGTAAGGGTGGTATAAGAATTTAATACAATATTAATTTTCTGTTTGGTTAGCAAATCAGATATAAGTTATCTCGGTGTTAATTTTAACATTGGGATAACTTATACCTCATAAAAGGTGGGATAATTAATATCGGTACACTTATACCTTCCTCTTAAAAATTATTCAATTGTCATTCTTAATACAACATACCAAACAATGAATAAAAAACAATCCCAGCACAACTAATCCCAGCATAACTTATCTTATTATAACTTATACCGGTATAACTTATATCGGTATAACTCATATTTCAACAAAACGACTCCTAAAGGGAGACGGGTTAAGATATTCAACAAAGAGTTTATATGAATTTTTAACAAGGTAACAGATGGAGCTCCTAACTTTAAGAGATATTCTAGTATCATTAAAGTATGATGCTAAGCTTATTGAGATATTTGCTGGGCGATGCTGACGGATTTTTCTCTACTTCAACCCGACGTTTACATGTTATCGTAATTGACGTATATTGGAAGGATTGTCAAGAGAATCAGCTTAGGTATGTCAAAGTAACGAAACGAGCAAATGCACAGCTACCATAAATGACTTTATTCATAGAAGTATTAGAGGTGCCTATATTCTTGAATTCCCTTGTGTCTTATTATTACTTCTTTTGTTCATGGGTCTCAGAAAAATATGTATGTTGAAAAAAGTTTATTTTGTGATATTAGTAAAAGTCATAATGGTCCTATGCTTTCCGAGAGATTTTAATGACGTTCTTCTCTTGCATTGCATTCATTATACATGTACATTGACCCTTCACCATATGGCGTTATATACGTGTGTGTGTATATATATATATATATATATATATATATATATATATATATATATATATATATATATATATATATATATATATATATATATATATATATATATATATATATATGTGGATATGGAAAAAGGTTACAGCATCATATACCATTACCTGATCAGCTGGTATACATTGATGATTTGCCCACATTGGCATAGATAATATGATGGGATGCAATCAGAGGCTTGATGATGTTATGAACATATGTACCTATGCACAACATGACATTCATACGTATATGCATGACACTATAAGTATTTAATAATTTATAGAGTTATCTAGACTTACAAGTTGAGTCATTTACTCCATGTTTCTTCTATGTCTTTTATATACTTGTTTATATGCCTTACATACTAGGTACATTATTCGTACTGACGTCCTTTTGTTGGGGAAGCTGCATTTATGCCTGCAGGTAAAGAAAATCAGTTTGATGAGACCTTATAGTAGACGAGGTTAGCATTCAACAAAGGATCGGTAAGACTCCACCTCATTCGGAGTGCGGTCGAGTATATGAGTCATTGTGTCAGAATTTTGCTACAAACTTATGGGTAAGCCGGTACCCTATCCCATTTGATGTCAAATATTCTTAGAGGCTTGCAGACAGATGTCATGTATACAGATACTTGTATGGTCTTGTCGGTCTATGTTTTGAATATATGAATGATAATGTCGGCCTTATAGTCCCGTATGAAATGTGTATAAGTTTCTACATCAAGTTGGGTCATCCCATATCCAGTATTCTCTTATGTTTAATTCCGGATATCTCTTTACGGCCCTTCTGGACCACTTCCCTATAATGGTACGATAAATAAAATATGTTACATTGGTACTCGGTTGAATAAGGCACCGGGTGCCCATTGCAGCCCATAGGTCTGGGTCGTGACACCATCCATCCATGATCGTTGTCATTATTCTTGCTGGTTAGCAAAGCATGGTGCCACGTTTGCTGAAAGTTATCATTCTCTTATAGAAAATATTAGGGGAATAAAGGTTCATCAGTCGAGCTAGGGAATGCTCTTTTCTTGTCTCCTGGGTAGACGCCGAAGACAAGCAATAGTCTGCCACACAAAAGGGCTCACCTGAGCCACGCAAACTTAGTAATGGAGGAAAAACTCCAAGATGACAAAGTCAAGTCCCCCGCTCAATGAGAACGAGACCAAAGTGAAAAGGGTACGTATAAACATACGAAAAATCCTTCTTTTAGAAGGTTACCTGCCAGGTTAGGAGTGATGATGTTCAAATCTTGAATAGCACAGTCTTCCTTCACAACAGAGATGCCAGAAGGACGGATGGAAGAAGGATACATGCCAATAACCCTTGCGGGGGTTAATAGAAGGGTACTTCTCTTCAAAGTCCTTAGTTGTAGTAAGCTTTCTGGGAATAATGGTGCTCACCGTGGGAGGAGCAGCATAATTAGTACTTTCTTTGTTCTTTGAAGCACTAGAACTTTTGGAAGTGGAGGCCTTTGTTATCAAAAGAGAAAAAGAGTTTTTTCTCTAAAGAAGAAGATTAAAGGAAGTGAAAAACAAGTGTGAGTTGAGTAAAGAGAGTTTGAGAGAGTTTAAAAAATTATGAAGTGCAAAAGGAGATGCGTATAAGTAAAGGAATATGCGGCTAAAATCGTGGCCATAATTACCACGATAACCAGCAAAAGTTGTTGATTCATGGGATGACGTGCGTTCGGGGCATTAGATGCAGAGAGATATGCATCTAATCAATCGTCATACACTTTTCAGAGGGAGTCAATAAGTTTCCCGCCATGAAAGGTATCTTTACCAGCTTTCCGATGACACAAGGATGTGACACCAGAAAGCAGGGGGCTTATCTGTATAGGATAAAATATGTTCCTATTAAATCCTCATATAATAGAATGACACGTGGGCCTAGAAACAATTGGAAAGCAAGACAGGTGGAAGGCAAGATCGAGGCAGCAATCTAAGTTGGCACCAGGAAGTCTCTGAAGGGAAAGTTGCTCACGAGGACTGGCGGATGCGTATCACCGATAGCATTCACCGAGGAATGTTCAGTAGCATTAAATACGTAATTTGTTATAGAGAGGAATTTTCGAACAAGCTTATACTCTATATTGTTCAAAGCTCAATAATTTTTTTTATCTTCTTGCTTATTAATATCGTTACTATTGCCTCCGGAAGCTCTGCTCCCAGAACCAATATTTATGTTGTCTTAACTCGATTTCAATGCTAAGTCTCACATTCTTGTTTAATTTATTTATCATTTTGGGATCAAATTGATTCACTTGTCTATAAACCACGTACAAATTCAACTGTACTCTTTTACATGAAAACAAGAGCATTTAGATATCTCAAAGCCCGTTTGGCTAAGCTACAAAAATCAACTTATTTTGAGAAGTATTTTTTTTAAAGTGCTTTTCTTAAAAGTACTTTTGGTGAGAAGCAATTTGCGTTTGGCTAATTAGTTTGAAAAGCACTTCTGAGCAGCAATTAGTGTTTGGCCAAGCTTTAAAAAATTGCTTCTACTTGTATTTTTTTCAGAAGTGCTTCTAAAAAAGTGCTTTTGGAGAGAAGCTACTTTTTTCTGTTTCTCCTCAAAAACACTTTTTCTCCTTCCAGAAGCTTGGCCAAACATCTCAATTTTTTATCAAAAGCACTTTGGCGGAAAAAACACCACTTTTGGCCAAGAAGCTTGGTCAAACAGGCTATCATTCGAGTCTCATTGTCATATATCAACAAAAATATTTGTACATTTTATGTGCATGTCAAATATAAAAAACTAAAATGAAAATGTTAATTTATTTGTAATAGTTTAAACTGTATTTTAAGTCTTGAATTCGCCTCTCATATAACCAAAACAACAAAGCTGGGATTTTCTGTTCAACAAGGCATCACTTAGGATTGCCCAAGTGAAAGTGTAGGACTCACTCTTTATTCATACTCTCATTTTGTTATGAAAGGGAAAAAAGTTGTTATACATTTTTAGTTTATGTTGTATTGTACTTGTGATGCAGCTCTACAAATGTTCCATGAGTTTGCGAGCAGTGAAAATACCAGAGAAGTTGATTTTTTTCTGCACAAAAGTAGGAAATCCTATGCAAAGGAAACGACTGGGACTAGACACTTGGAATTTTGATAGTAACAATTGATATAGCTGACAGAATTCAAGTTACTATATTATTGTTTTCTTTTATTTTATTTTGTTGACAAAATATAAGTTACCCCTGAACTATGGATTCCATGTTACACACTTTCAAAGCACAAAAATTATTATACACACTTAAACTTTTCATAGTGTGTCTAATACACACATCTTATTTCTTGACCAGTTTATAAAAATATGTGTAATGTCACGCACCAATAAAATAATGATAGGTGTCATTATTATTTTTTTTTTAAATATTTAAAATTACTCTTATACCCCCAATTTAAAAAACCTCTAACACCTCCATCTTCTTTTGCCTTCCGTTGTTGCTACCCACCGGGAAAAAGCCATAACCACTATATCTTAACCTTCACACAAATTTAATTTTGCAATGATTTATTCATAACAAACCCAAGACCAAAAATGGAAGAGATAAAAATTAAAATTGCAACTCCTTCGTTCTCCATTTCCCTCCTTCATTTTTAGATCTAATACACAACCAAATAATGAAAATCAAAATCAGTTTTCGTTTTTATTAATTAAACAACTCCATCGTGAATAAAAATCTCAAATCTTCCCTTATATGAAAGAAGCTGAGTTGAAAATTTAGAATTTTAGTCATTCTCATAATATATTTTTTTATTATTTAGGTAAATTAGATGTTTTAGTGGATTTTAATGATTGTAAAGAAGTAAGAGAGAAGTTTAAAGAGGCAATTTTAGAGAAAATTTACAGCACATTCTTTAAATATTTTATTAGAGTTTTGGTGGATTTTTGTAATAACGAGGAAGAGACTATTGAATATATAATTATTATTTTATACATTACAATGTATTCAATAGGTTAGACAGTCAATGTATGTACAGTTAGTCATTCATAGTCAATGTATATAGATATATAGACATGTACTCAGTTCAGTCAGTTAAGACTTCTAATAACATTCATTAAAAATATTGTTGCTTCTCCATTCTCTCTCTCTCTCTCTCTTCCTATTCTCTCACAATGTTCTAGATAAACTCCATGGGAGCTCCTCTATCCAAGCTCTCATACAAATCTGATATGGTATCAGAGCCAGATTTGAATTCTCTCTGTTTCTCCTCTTGAATCAATAGTAAGAAAGCCTGTGCCATAGAGGGCAGTGGCTTCATCATGAGAATACTCCCTCGCACTATTGTGTAGACCTCATTTAATCCCATTAGAAACTGGATAAGACGTTGATCATGTTCTGCTTTGTGCATGGTTTCTTTTGCTCCACAAGTGCAACTGCAAGTGCACTGAGATTTGGCACTCAAGGTATTAACTCTTCCCACAATTTCTTCATCCTTGTATAATATGTAGTGATATCTAGGGAACCTTGCATTACATCATTGATCTTCTTTTGAATCTGGTACAATTTCGCCCCATTTGACTAATGATATCGATCCTCTAATTCTCTTCAGAGTTCTACTGAATCATTCACATACTCTACACTATCAGATATTTTCTTAGCAAGGGAGTTAAGAATCCATGAGGTTACCATATTATCGCACCTCTCCCATAATCGAAACTGAGGTGAATCAGAACTAGGTTTTCTAAGTTCTCCGGTGATGAACCCTAATTTATTTTTAACTGATAGGGCTCGCAAAGCACTTCTTCTCCAGGAACGATATCCAGTTCCATCGAATGGAACTGGCACCAAAGTCATCCCGAGACTATCTGAAGGGTGATACACCATCCTAATATCACTGAACCTGGTATCACTGAACCTCCTTCCATCAATGAAACCAATCTACAGCTTTCACCTTCTAATGATGCACACACCTATACAGAAATACCGCATCTCAGGAAATCCAGCAGAAGTCACCAAATCCCCACTTATCTACAAGACTATGTTTACCAATTACCCAATAACAATGCTTCTGCTCAGCCTTCCAGTTCTTTCTCTTCACTAAAAGCCTTATTTTCCAATCATCACCACATTGCTCCTGCTTCTCTATCTTCTGAAAGTCAGCTCTTGATACAAAATGTATGCCATGATTGTGAGCCTTCTTCATATGAGGAGGCATCCCTCAATCCTGCTTGGCAGGCATCAATGACACTAGAATTTAAGGCACTTCATGCTAATCATACTTGGGATTTAGTCCCACTGCCAGTTGGCAAGCAAGCAATAGGTTGTAAATGGGTATATAAAATCAAACATAAAGCTGATAGGAGTGTTGAAAGATTTAAAGCTAGATTAGTGGTAAAAGGTTACACTCAACAGGCTGGGATTGACTATACAGAAACATTCTCCCCTGTGGTGAAAATGACAACTGTTAGAGCTTTACTTACAGTAGCTGTCAAGAAGGGATGGGATATATTCCAGCTAGATGTGAACAATGCATTCCTCCATGGAGATTTGAATGAGGAAGTATATATGGAACCTCCACCTTGGCTGGTAGTAAATCAGCAGGGTTCAGGAAAGGTTTTGTGTAGATTAAATAAATTCCTTTATGGGCTTAAGCAGGCTAGTAGACAATGGTATGCTAAATTGACCGAAGCATTGTCCACAAAATGGTACCAACATTCTGAAAATGACCACTCTTTGTTATGTAAGAAGACTTTTACTTCTGTTATATTTGTGGGTGTGTATGTTGATGATATTATAATTATTGGGACTGATCCTGCAGAAATTGCACACTTGAAGGCCTTCCTAGACCAACAGTTCAAAATTAAGGACCTAGGTAAACTTCATTACTTCTTGGGATTGGAGGTTCTGTACAAATCAGATAGGATCCTTATTTCTCAAAGAAAGTTTGCCTTAGACTTGTTGAAAGAATATCAAGTGTATGACTATAGCAGTGTAACTTCACCCCTTGATCCTACCATAAAGCTAAAAGCACAAGAAGGAAACCTATTACCAGATCCTTAATATTGTGAGCACGTGATTTTTGCCCAACATGAATTACTCCCACAAGATCAAAACAAAAATTGTCTATTTTTTACGTTGTGTATTTTTGTGAATTTTCGTGATTGTTTGCATTTGTATATGCATGATTATATGTGTTTAAATTAATAAAAATACAAAAAAGGTCATATTTACATTTTTTTTGATTTAACTTTGCAATTAGGAGTAGTTTAAGTTTAATTTACAAAATAAAATAAAAATCACAAAAATATGTATTTTTCGCTTTTCTAGTATTTAATGTCCCAATTGTGTGATTTATATTTAATTGATGTTTAAATTGAGTGTGTTAATTGTCAATATAACTTAATTAGTATTTTGTATAATTTAATTGATTTTGTAGTGTAATTAGAAATTTTTGTTTTAATTAGAAAATTGAATTAAAGAGATTAGGAAAACAAAAGAAAAGAAAATATCAAAGAAATCAAAATTGGACCAAAGTCCAAGCCCAAATCAGCACAAGCCCAATCCAAAAATACCCCAAACCCGGTCCAAACCGCCCAGACCCGGTTCCCCCTTGATCTAATCTCAACCGTCCAATTGCTTTAATCCAATGGCCAAAATTAAAACTCACATTTTAATTACCCAAGCCCCCCCCCAAACCCTAATTCACTCTCATTTTCATTCTCCCTCTTCACAGACAAACCGCCGCCGCCGTGCTCCGCCACCGGAAATCGCCTCACGGCGGTTCAAGGTGGTTCAAACACCACCATTTTTACACCGTAGCTTCCCCTTCTCCCCCTCAACACGAATCCGACAACCATTAGTCTCGAATCGTTCCCAAACGTTTCGAATATTAGATCGAAACTTGCCGGAAAATCGAGAATCACCCCAAATCACTCCAACTTTGCACCATAGACTCACCTCACCTTCCTCACACACTAACCATCGTTAGTTCCCTTCGAATCTGGCCAGAAATTATTGAGCCCCAAAATCAAGGTTCAAGAACCCTAAACTCCAAATTTGGGCCGCCGGGTTAGATTCGAAGAAATTGGGATTAGAATAGACTTTAGTTTAGATGTTTTCAATTGAAAACATCTCAATTAAAGTCCATTTGATTCCCAAAGTCCAATTTTGAGTCCAAAACCGAGAATTCTCTCCAAGGTTGTTGATTTTCAATTTCTTTTGAGGTAATGTTATTTTCCTGTTTATTTTGATTTGTTTTGTGTGTTTGTTTGGTTTAAATTTATTGAACTCTTCCCAATTTTTTCTTTTAGCCGTATCTATTTCATTTCTTCTCAAAGACCTCTTTATTTGGTCGATTCTAATTCCGTTTGTCGATTGAATTGCGCATGTTGTAAAGTAAGTATTTGCGTCGATTGGCGTCGTCGAATAGTTAGCTTCGTATTTCTATTTTCGTCTTTGGCCGAGAATGATGAATCACTGTTCTGTCGATTTGTTTGTTGCCGATTATACATGTTGTAATCGATTAAATGACGTTGATTAATTCTATGGGTTCGTTTTGATTCGAACATTGGACCTTGATTAGCCGTTAACTTATTGTAGTATCACTGTTGGTTATAGTTGTTCAATTGTAGTTGTTAACTATATATAGCTTCACTGTCTGATTCATAGTAGTTGTTTTGGTAGCTGTAATTGATATGATTGCCTGTAGGTCTGAGTTTTTGATTTCATATTAGGAAATGTTGAATTGGATATAGCTGTTTAGAAATCTGAAAAACCATACTCAAGGTTTCAAATGTGTTGCACATGGAGTGAGTTGCTGGAACTGCTGGACAGCAGTATATTCCAGTGATTTTGCCTTTAGTTAGTTGTTTAATTGTCAAAACCCATAACTAGACATGAGGTTAATGATGAAAAGATTAAGGGGTGCACATGGGAATGAATGAACAAGCTGGAAAAGTGAACTGCTGAAATTGTAAAAGAAATCTGCTTTGTCTATAAAAGAGAAGTAAAAAACAGACATGGACACACACAGACTCACACTCACAGAAGACTCTCTGAAAAATAAATTCTCACACTTTGAGAAAGATACAGAACATTCATTCACAGCATAGACATTCACGTACACTCATACAAATACACATAAGTATTCACTGCTTGTTGTGGTTCTCCGGCTGTTGCTATCATTCTTCTGCTGCTGTTGTTTTTTTTTGCTGCCTGTTATCATTTTGTTGCCTGCTGGTTGTGGTTGAACTGCCTGCTGTGTGTATCATTCTTCTGTTGCTTCTGTTGTTGTTGTGGCTGTTTGTTGTTGTGCTGTTGCTATCATTCTGTTGCTGCGGATGTTGTTGTGGCTGTGGTTGTTGTTAGTTGCTATCTGCTGCTGCTGACTCGCCTCTCGGTCCTCTTGTTGTGATTCAATCTCCAGGTACATATCTTTGGACTTGGCACTCTTGTACCAGGAAATTTGAAATGAAAAGCTATCTTTGAATCCTTTTAGTTGAAACTATTACATAGATAGTCCTGTTTAGCCATTTATCAAACTAAAGACTGTTAGCAAAAATATGATATTGTGTATTTATTTGTTTAGAGGATTAGAAATGCATATAGTCTTGTATGTTTACTTAGCTCTTACTTCGGCATGTATGAATTGAAGTAAAATCCGCCGGGCTTGTATTATTTATCATTGTAAACTCGGTTTATTTTGAGATTGTTGACTCAAATAGACATTTTTATCTATACTTAATTAGTTTCTTGTTAGTACATGTTCGGGACTCGTGTAAGTTAAAACTAGCCAATTCGGCTTGGGATTGCTTTTGATATTTTATAGGTAATTGTTTAAAGTCAAAGTGATTTAAACATATTTAAAGTGTTGGTTTGATTAATGTTAGCTATTAATATAAGATGTTTGGGATCATTTTCGAGATCTTCCTTGAAATCTATTTGTAATTAAGCAAACAAGATGAGTTAGCCTATGCTTTAAATGCCAATGTTAGGTCAATTTCAATCGTATAGTTTGAATTTCGCCAATTAACATCGGATTAAGGATAGTAAAAATCCAAAGTAAACATTTTGCTTTAAATAATGGACTAAGGTGAATTATTTCTATTTCGCATATTTTGATTAATTTTTCGTTAGTTTATTTTTTTTAATCTCCGGCCTTAAGTCAAAAAGCTATGAAATAATACATCATTTGGTATGGGTCTTTAATTGGAAATAATCTTAAGGGATATACTGTTCAATAAATTGATTTTTAGCTTAGTCTTACAATGACTTTAATCGGCATAGCCGCAAAGTAAGTAATTCGGATACCTTTTTATTTGTCAAAAGTTCGAGTCTATGTTGTAATTAGTTTTGTTTTTCTTTGGGTCCGTTTTTCAAATTAATAGAGCGGTTTGAAGTTTAATTAGAGCATAAAATTTATAAACATGTATAAAATCAGGAATCTTTAGCCCTTTATAATAATTGAAGCGACCGTGCTAGAACCACGGGATCTGAAGGTGCCTAACACCTTCCTTCGGGTCAACAGAATTCCTTACTTAGAATTTCTGGTTCGCAGACTTCATTTGGAAAGTCGAAATTTCCTCGATTCGGTATTTAAATAAATCGGTGACTTGGGACACCTTAATTTATTCCAAGTGGCTACTCTTAAAAAATAAATAAAAATAATACCGTTTCAAACATTGTCATTTAAAGTGGAAAAACTTCGGCGCGCTTCTACCCTCGGGTAGAGGGCGCACCAAAAGGGGGTGTGACAGCTCTGGCGACTCTGCTGGGAATAAAAAAAAAATAAAAATGGGGAGATTAATAACAATAAAGTTTTCAAGGATAAGAAAAGAAGAAAAAGAAAAGCTGGAATGACGCATGCGAGGAATACATGTAGAAATGGTTAATTGGTTAGGTGCATAACATCCAACGTGCGATAACATGCCTGTTAAATTCAGTGAGCTAACAAGTTTGTTGCAATCTCCAGAAAGTTTAGCAGTGACTTGACAGAGTATACTGGCCGATCACCCTTACCATACCAGATCAAAAGGTCCAATTCCAGCGAGCATGTCTAGTTCCGACAAAAGTATCGATGGGGAGAAAACAGAGATACAAATCATGAAAGAGGAGATGGACCGGTTAAGACAGCAAATGACAGAGATGCACCTAGCCTGGGCTAGGGGACAATCATCACCAAACCTTCCTACTTTTCCACCAGCACCAGAGCATCCGTCCATTGACCCCTCGACCAGTGCACCAATCTATCCTTATTATCAAGGGGAAAACCCATATATCCCCCCGGTTTCACCAACCAGGCAAAATCCTCCTCCCCCGGTTACCCCTGTTTTTGTGGCACCTCCACCTGCTCCTTTACAAAAATCGTCCAGTGAGCCGCTTTTTCAAATCCACGACAATCATTGTTATTCTCCCGAGCCTACCTTTAAGGCTCCTGAACCGCATTCACACACCCCTCACTGGGATAACCCGGCAGAACCGGAAAAGCAACTCCCAAGTTTGGAGCATGAGGAAGTTATTCGAAAAGTTAAAAGCCTGGAGCAGTCCTTCAGGAATATGCATGGTTTGGGCAACCAGGTCAGTGTCGCTTACAAAGATCTATGTCCATTCCCGGATGTACAGTTGCCGGCCGGGTTTAAAATGCCCAAGTTTGACCTATACGAGGGACACGGTGATCCAGTAGCCCATCTTCGAGGGTTTTGTAGTAAAATGCGAGGAGCCGGAGGACGGGACGAGATTCTGATAGCTTACTTCGGTCAGAGTTTGGGGGGATCTGCACTAGAGTGGTACACTAGGCAGGATCCCAGCGGATGGTTTACGTGGGATGATTTGGCTCAAGCATTCATTGGCCAGTTCCAGTACAATCTTGAAATAGTCCCAAACTGCTTATCATTGCTAAAGTTAGAAAAGAAACCCGCCAAAAGTTTCAGAGAATTTGGGTTCCGCTGGAGGGAACAGGCAGCAAGGGTAGATCCGCCTATGAGAGAGAACGAGATGGTGGATTACTTCTTACAGACACTAGAGCCAACCTATTTCGGACATCTGGTGACATCCGTCGGTAAGTCATTCACCGAGGTGATAAAGATGGGGGCTATGATCGAGGAAGGCTTGAAAGCCAACAAGATCATGAGCTACTCAGCGTTGAAAGCCACCACTCAAGCTATTCAAAGTGGCACCGGAGGGGTGCTTGGAAAAAGAGGAAAGAAGAGGTCGCGGCAGTTGATTCCGGAGCATGGTTCAGGAACAGAGGCCCCGCACCCCAGTATAATTCGCCACAGCCCCACCAACAAAATTACTCTCACAATCCATACAGCCATCCACAACACTATTACCCAACACCAGATGCTCACTTCACCGTCCATCATGCCCAATCATATGCTCCACCTCCCGTCCAGGCACCATGGCGTGCGCCAAATCCACAGAATAATTACCCACCCCCAAGAGCCTATAGAAATCCCACGGGTGCGGGCTTTCGTCCGAACCAAGCATTCAAGAGCGACAGGGCACCAAGGCCAAAGACTTTCACCCCCTTGGGAGAGTCTTACACCAGTTTATTCCACCGTTTGAAGCAAGTAGGGCTGCTAACTCCGGTTGAGGCTAAGCTACCAAACCCTCTTCCAAAGAATCTGGATCATTCAATAAACTGTGCATACTGCTCAGGATGTCCGGGGCACGACACAGAAAAGTGTTGGCGATTGAAAACTGCCATCCAAGAACTCATTGACACTCGCCGAATTGAAGTCCAGACTCCAGCGGAGCCCAACATCAACCAAAATCCACTTCCAACTCATCATGAGACCAACATGATCGAGTTGGTACGGGTAGAGGAGGGAAAGGAGAGAACCTCTCAGACTGTAATGATGATCAAGTCTAGCGAGGTAGGAATGAGAAAAGGGCCAAACCTTGATGGGTCACTCATGTGCAAGAAGGACGTACAAGAGGGGTCGGAAGCAGAAAAGGGAAGCGTGAACAAAGTGCCGGTAAAGTCGGGGGAAGTAAAAATAACTGTACCAGGGGTAGCAACCAAACCCGTCTTGACGGTAGCAGGTGTTCGAATGGATCATTTCATCATCAAGCCAGCAATACAGTTGCCAATAGTTGATAGCAAAGCCATCCCATGGAATTATGATCGGGTCACGATGACCTACAAAGGAAAAAAAGTTAAAGAGGAAGTCTGCGAAGCGCAAGGGTTGACCCGCTCAGGGAGATGTTTTGCCCCCGCGGAGTTGAGGAAGACTGCTCCGGCAACACTGAAAAAGCCGGTGACTGACGAAGAGGCAGAAGAATTCCTGAAAAAGATGAAGATGCATGATTATTCTGTCCTAGAACAGTTGAAGAAGACTCCTGCGCAAATCTCATTGCTGTCTTTGCTGATACATTCCGAAGAACATCGGCAAGCTTTGATGAAAGTTCTGAATGAGGCCCACGTACCTGATAAAATCTCAGTGAGTCATTTGGAGAAGATCACCAATAGGATCGAAGCGAATCGGATTACCTTCACCGATGACGAGTTGCCTGAGGAAGGCACCGAACACAATAAGGCTTTATATCTTATGGTAAAGTGTGAGAAGTCGGTGGTTACCAAAGTCCTTGTCGATAATGGGTCCAGTGCTAACATATGTCTTCTCTCTACACTGAACAAGTTGAAAGTGGACATCGGCAGGATACGCAAGAACACAGCATATGTGTTCGAGGGTTTGATGGAGGAGGCAAGGCGTCGGTCGGGGACATAGTGTTAATCTTGACAATCGGGCCAGTGGAGTTCACCATGGAATTCCAGGTGCTGGACATGGTAGTGTCATATAACCTTCTGATAGGGCGACCGTGGATCCATGCCGCAAGAGCGGTTCCATCCAGCCTACACCAACTCGTCAAGTTTGAGTGGGACCAATAGGAGATCGTCGTCCACGGAGAGAATGATCTACAACCAGGCACTGTCGTCCCCTTTGTTGAGACAGAAGAAGATGTTGGGCCATGGGTATACCAGATCCGCGATGTGGTATCCGCCAACCGAGTTCCAGAAGGGGAATGCATTCCAAATGACAGAATAATTACTGCAGACGTCATGGTGGCTCATGAAATGTTGAGACACGGTTTCATACCCGACAAAGGTCTAGGTGCATCTCTGCAAGGAATCATACAACCGGTATCTGTGGTCGAAAACGTGGGAACCTTCGGCTTGGGATTCAAGCCAACATCAGAGGACATCCAGCAAGCCAAGAGGAATAAGCAGAAGACATGGGTGCTCACGAAGTCTGTTCCACGCCTTTCCCGATCTTTTGTCAAGTCCGGAGTAAGAGGACATCCAATGACAAAGGTTCTCAGTCCTATGGTTAGGCCAGACGAAGAGTTCTTAAGAAAGTTCGAGGACCTATTCGCAGATGTATGCATGCTCGAGGATGGCGAAGGATCCAGCCATGCCGAGATACAGTTTGTGGGATCGAAAGCAAAATTGAATAATTGGAAGGCTACTCCTCTCCCTGTCCGGAAGGAGTCTTGGTAGTTTGTTTTGGATTGTTTTCTTTTGAAATTTTGTGTTGGGATTGTCCCCGAAGTAAAATCCATTTGTTTCACTTCATTTTGATTTGAGTTCGCAAGTTTATTTTTCCTTGTACTGTTCCCATTAATGAAATTTTGTTCCTTTCGTTTCTAATTTTGTTTATTTTCCTTCTTTTTACTTTTCTGAACAACTTTCTTTCAACTGATCTTAATGATATGGCGTGCTTAAAGATTAATCAACCCAGTCTAGAAAGTCAATCGGGTTTGGAAATAATAACGCATGAAATAAGAAGTGACGAGAGTGAACCGGAATACGGCGATGATGAAGCCGTAGAAGAAATCGGTGAAGAGTTAAGTCACTTCGAGGAAAAACCCAAACCAAATTTAAACGATACTGAGGCTGTTAATCTGGGGGACACAGATGACGTCAAAGAAACCAGAATAAGTGTCCATATTGAACCCAACCTGAAAGAAGAATTGATCAAAACACTCATGGAGTTTAGAGACATTTTCGCATGGTCGTACGACGACATGCCAGGACTCAGCACTGACCTAGTGGTCCATAAATTGCCTACTGACCCGGCATGCCCGCCCGTCAAGCAAAAACTGTGGAAATTCAAGACGGAGATGAGTGTGAAGATTAAGGAGGAAGTAACCAAGCAGTTGCAGGCGAAAGTCATTCGTGTCACTCGATACCCTGAATGGTTGGCTAACTTAGTACCGGTGCCAAAGAAAGACGGAAAGATCAGAGTATGCGTGGACTATCGCAATCTCAACAAGGCAAGTCCTAAGGATAATTTCCCGCTTCCCAATATCCATATCCTGATTGATAATTGCGCCGGACGTGAAATCGGATCCTTTGTGGACTGCTACGCGGGATATCATCAGATCTTGATGGATGAAGAGGACGCAGAAAAGATGGCTTTTATCACACCATGGGGGACCTATTGCTACCGGGTGATGCCGTTCGGTTTGAAGAACGCATGGGCAACATACATGAGGGCGATAACTACGGTATTCCATGACATGATACACAAGGAAATTGAAGTGTACGTGGATGATGTGATCGTGAAATCTAGACATCAGGAAGACCACGCTGCCGATCTCAGGAAGTTCTTTCAAAGACTTCGAAGATATGATATCAAGCTCAATCCGGCCAAATGCGTATTCGGAGTCCCATCAGGAAAGTTGCTAGGATTCATCGTCAGCCGACGGGGCATTGAGCTGGAGCCATCCAAAATCAAGTCCATCCAAGAGTTACCCCCGCCAAGGAATAAAAGAGAGGTAATGAGTTTGTTGGGAAGGTTAAATTACATCAGTAGGTTTATTGCTCGGCTCACAGCAACCTGTGAGCCCATATTCCGTCTGTTGAAGAAAGACGCTGCGATAGAATGGACGACGGAATGTCAAGAAGCGTTTGACCAAATCAAAGGGTATTTGTCAAACCCACCCGTATTGGTTCCGCCCGAACCGGGTAGACCCCTGATTCTTTATCTAACGGTTTTGGAGAATTCGTTCGGCTGCGTACTGGGGCAGCATGATCTTACTGGCAGGAAGGAACGGGCCATTTACTATCTCAGTAAGAAATTCACAGTCCACGAGGTCAAATACACTCATTTGGAAAAGACCTGCTGTGCTTTGACTTGGGTAGCCCAAAAGCTGAAACATTATTTGTCTTCTTACACCACTTACCTCATTTCACGTTTGGATCCGTTGAAGTATATTTTCCAGAAACCTATGCCTACAGGGAGGTTAGCAAAATGGCAAATATTACTTACAGAGTTCGACATCATATACGTGACAAGGACGGCTATGAAAGCTCAAGCCCTAGCCGATCACTTAGCCGAGAATCCTGTCGATGACGGATACGAACCTTTGAGGACGTATTTTCCGGACGAAGAAGTATTGCAAATTGATGGGTTGGAATTAACTGAGGAGCCAGGTTGGAAGCTTTTCTTCGACGGAGCGACGAACGCAAAAGGAGTCGGAGTAGGGGCTGTGCTCATCTCTGAAACAGGACATCATTATCCTGTTACTGCTCAACTGCGTTTTCATTGTACCAATAATATGGCTGAGTACGAGGCATGTATCTTGGGGTTACGATTAGCGGTAGACATGGATGTACAGGACGTCTTGGTCTTGGGGGACTCGGACCTTCTGGTACATCAGATTCAGGGAGAATGGGAAACCAGAGATTTAAAGCTTATCCCGTATCGTCGGTGTTTGCATGATCTGACCAAACGCTTTCGATCAGTAGAATTCAGGCACATCCCAAGGATGCATAATGAGGTTGCGGACGCTCTAGCTACTTTAGCGTCAATGCTACATCACCCGGACAAGGTTCGTGTCGATCCGTTACATATTCAGATCCGGAATCAACATGCTTATTGCAACATGATAGAGGAAGAGATGGATAGTGAGCCATGGTTTCATGATGTCAAGGAATACCTCAGGTTAGGAATATACCCAGAGCAAGCAACTGGAGATCAAAAGAGAGCTATTCGGCGATTGGCGAACGGATTTTTCCTTAGTGGAGGGGTGTTGTACAAAAGGACCCCAGATTTGGGATTGTTGAGATGTATAGATGCGAGTCAAGCCACAACAGTGATGACAGATATACACTCCGGAGTTTGTGGACCACACATGAGCGGATACGTATTGGCAAAGAAGATTCTTCGAGCAGGATATTACTGGCTCACTATGGAGCGTGATTGTATAAGTTTCGTGCGAAGATGCCATCGGTGTCAGATACACGGAGATTTGATTCATTCTCCACCGACCGAATTGCATACAATGTCGGCACCATGGCCGTTTGTTGCGTGGGGTATGGATGTTATCGGACCTATAGAACCTGCGGCTTCCAATGGTCATAGGTTCATTCTGGTGACGATCGATTACTTTACCAAGTGGGTGGAGGCCAAAACCTTCAAATCAGTGACCAAGAAGACGGTGGTGGACTTCGTACATTCCCACATCATCTGCAGGTTTGGAATTCCAAAGATAATCATCACGGATAACGGTGCAAATCTTAACAGCGGATTGATGAAAGAGGTATGTCAACAGTTCAAGATTACACACCAAAATTCCACACCATATCGTCCCAAAGCAAATGGCGCGGTTGAGGCAGCAAACAAGAATATTAAGAAGATATTGAGGAAAATGGTAGAAGGGTCTAGGCAATGGCATGAAAAGTTACCATTCGCACTATTAGGTTATCGCACTACTGTCCGGACCTCAGTAGGTGCAACTCCTTACTTGTTGGTGTACGGGACTGAAGCAGTAATACCAGCAGAAGTTGAAATCCCATCCCTCCGAATTGTCGCCGAAGCCGAGATTGATGACGACGAGTGGGTCAAAACCCGATTAGAGCAATTGAGCTTGATCGATGAAAAGAGATTGACAGCAGTATGTCACGGCCAATTGTATCAAAAGAGAATGGCGAGAGCATATAACAAGAAGGTACATCCCAGGAAATTTGAAGTTGGACAGCATGTGCTGAAGAGAGTTCTACCACATCAGGCCGAAGCGAAAGGCAAGCTCACTCCAAATTGGCAGGGACCATTTGTGGTGACTAGAGTATTATCCAACGGCGCTCTATGTCTAACTGATGTTGAGGGAAGATGCACCGATATGGCTATCAATTCTGATGCAATCAAGAGATATTATGTGTAATTCTTTAATGCATTTGTCAACGTTTGGTTTCGTTTGTGTGTATTTGGCATTTTTCGGAGAATGAAATGACGGAGGCAATTTTTCTACTACCCAGACACTTTAACCCTTGTTTTCCCCGTTGAGCCTTAAATATTCTTTCATATACCCTCTTTCGGAATCATCAAGGAAGATGTGTAAAAAAAAAATCACAAGAAAGAGTGAACTACGTTCGACCTGATTCCTCAAGAAGGATACGTAGGCGCCACACGGCTCGGTCAAAATAAAATAAAAATCAAAGATTCCCCAAGCAACAAAATTGGGGCAGAAGTCATTGTTTCGTTTGAAAAGATGGTATGGATTCAGAAAGTTGTAATGAGCTAACCGTTGAGGCGAAACCTCTTTTCTTTAGCCTCACGCACAAAAGCCACATTAATGACCGAAAAAGACCTCTCGATCAGTATTTGAGAAATGCCAAGTCATGCGAATGAAAGCCAAGAGCGACACTCCGATCCTCGATTGAATCCAGGATGCACAAGCCGAAAAGGGATAATGCTTTAGAGGGAATCTCACGGGCAATACCCCAGCCTGGAAAGAAAGCAAAATGAGAGAGAGCCTTAACGGTGAAAACCCTCGCGGGCACCTTGAGGCGAAGAAAGTTGAGAGAAATAAAATGAGAGAGTCTTACGGTGAAAACCTTTACAGGCACCCTAAGGCGACGGGAGGTCGAGAGAAATGAGAGAATCTCATTAGTTGAAAACCCGTTGAAGGGCACTATGAGGTGACAAGGCAGGAGGGTTATAAGGTATCTGCATGAGACAAGGTCGGGACATTCGTTTGCTTCTAGCAAAACGCAGCCACCAGAAAGTGATTGACACAAATAGACTGGATAGATTAATCTCAAAGGCACGGCATAACCATTGGATCAGTTACACATTCGGATAAGTTTTTCCCAGTTTTTGAGTTCAGAAAAGTTTTCCTTTGTCATTCGTGGTCATCATTCTTTATATATCATTTTTTCTCTTTTGTTTTCGAAAATTGACTTTTCAAAGCTTACTATCAAGTCTCCTAAAGCGGTACAATGAAGATGAATAGGCGTGGAACGAGGCAATAAGGCAAAAGTCGTTCCGATATTAAGGTTGGAATGACAATTTGATTGAAAGGTTCACGGGAATTACGGAGTACGATGGACACATATTACACATCCAGAAGACGATTTCTCACAACAGATCATCGACTAAAAGGGTCGGACCAAACCGAAGGTTGGAATAAAAGGAGAGATGAGGGATCATCTATGGAAAGAGCAGCATCCCCAGCAAGTGTCAACGTCGTCCCCAAAAGTTCGAGGAAGGCCAAGCAGCTGAAAGAGAAAAGGAAAATGGCCCCAGCAAGAGTGGCACGACCACTCGCTGCGTTTTGAAACTAACAATTTTTCTTTGATTTAAAGCAGGAAAAGAGGGTTCGTCGGCGGAAAAGCATGCCACGTAGAAGGTCATCAAACTGGGGCAGAAAATTTTCTCCCATTGCGAAAATTTTCTTAAAAGCAAATACCCAGTGGATAAGGATAACGAGATTTCGGGAAATACCATTTCCGAGCAGAATCGTTTTGAGAGAGGCCAGACAACACGAGGGGGTGATCTTTGAGCCTGGTATCATCCCCAGCAGTTGTTGGGAAAATGAAACACTAATTCCCCCCAGCAGCATTATATCCCATAAGTTTTTCAAGGAAGCAAAAGCGTGAGTCCCGGAGGAGGTCTGGGAAGAAGGAAAAGGAAAAGGGGTCCCCCGCTAGGGTAATCCTCAGTTAATGACATTTCAACCCCTGGCGAATCCGAGAGAGAACGAAGGGTGAAAGAAATAGAAAAATAGGAAAACAAAGAATACTTCCCCAACAGCATCATCCCCAGCAGGTGAGTAAACAGTTTCGAAGGTATCTCCAGTAGCCAAAGGAAAAGTAACACGACCCAGGGGAAAGCAATTCCAAGACAAGGTAATTCAGAAGAAAAGGGTGGCCCAAGAGACGAGGCAGGAAGAAGAAAATGGTACAGGAAACAAAGGAAGGCAAAAAAGATGGGATGAAATTAGTGAGTCGTAATTGAAGTCAGGGAGCCCGCCCGAAGAATGGAGTGGCGATTTATTTTTTTTAAAAATCGTAGTTGAAGTCAGGGAGCCCGCCTGAAGAATGGAATGGCGATTTATTTTGAAGTTGTAGTTGAAGTCAGGAAGCCCGCCTGAAGAATGGAGTGGCAATTTAATCTTGAAATTATAGTTGAAGTCAGGGAGCCCGCCTGAAGAATGAAGTGGCAATTTAATCTTAAAATTATAAGTTGAAGTCAGGGAGCCCGCCTGAAGAATGGAGTGGCAATTTAATCTTAAAATTAAAAGTTGAAGTTAGGAAGCCCGCCTGAAGAATAGAGTGGCGATTTATTTTGAAGTTGTAATTGAAGTCAAGGAGCCCGCCTGAAGAATGGAGTGGCAATTTAATCTTGAAATTATAGTTGAAGTCAGGAAGCCCGCCTGAAGAATGGAGTGGCGATTTATTTTGAAGTTATAATTGAAGTCAGGGAGCCCGCCCGAAGAATGGAGTGGCGATTTATGATGAGAGTTTGTCGATAAAGTCAGAAGACTGCCGGAAAAGCAGAACGGCGTCTCAGTTTCTAGGATTTGATAAGGATAGTGAACAATTGGAAAGTGACGGAGTCTAACGAGAATCCCCAACATGAATCCAAGTTCGTAATCGGAAGGAAGGCAACAAGAATCAGAAGGATAGATTCAGACTTTGAAGGAGAATAGTTCGAAGTTCACAAGGAAGGGACCAATGGTCAGAGTTCGGCAATCAAGATAGACCAGAATAACAATTGTTAGAAGAGAAGAAGCATGTGAAAAAACATCAGAGCCAGCAAGATGGCAATGAACATGACAAGATCAAGCTGAATAGATAGATAAGAATTTGCAATACCATAACTTAGTCTAGCTTCTTATTTTTCGTTTAGCACGATGTAATAAGGAGATCAGTTAAGCAGTAGCAACAGCAGTAACAGCAAGATCACAGCAGTCATGGTAATCCCAGCTACCAAAACTTCCCGAACTACATTGACCTGATTCCTGTTTAGCCCAGGATATGTAGGAGGCCTCTCGAAGCGAAGGCTCGGTCAAGATCTTTCAAAATGCTTCACACGGAGTGCTCGGACGGGCAAAAATCGCTCGTATTAGCTCATTATCTTTGCACAAAAACTCTTCGAGTTTACACGCAAAGAGGGGCAGCTGTGAGCACGTGATTTTTGCCCAACATGAATTACTCCCACAAGATCAAAACAAAAATTGTCTATTTTTTACGTTGTGTATTTTTGTGAATTTTCGTGATTGTTTGCATTTGTATATGCATGATTATATGTGTTTAAATTAATAAAAATACAAAAAATAGGTCATATTTACATTTTTATTATTTATTTAACTTTGCAATTAGGAGTAGTTTAAGTTTAATTTACAAAATAAAATAAAAATCACAAAAATATGTATTTTTCGCTTTTCTAGTATTTAATGTCCCAATTGTGTGATTTATATTTAATTGATGTTTAAATTGAGTGTGTTAATTGTCAATATAACTTAATTAGTATTTTGTATAATTTAATTGATTTTGTAGTGTAATTAGAAATTTTTGTTTTAATTAGAAAATTGAATTAAAGAGATTAGGAAAACAAAAGAAAAGAAAATATCAAAGAAATCAAAATTGGACCAAAGTCCAAGCCCAAATCAGCACAAGCCCAATCCAAAAATACCCCAAACCCGGTCCAAACCGCCCAGACCCGGTTCCCCCTTGATCTAATCTCAACCGTCCAATTGCTTTAATCCAATGGCCAAAATTAAAACTCACATTTTAATTACCCAAAATCCCCCCCCCCCAAACCCTAATTCACTCTCATTTTCATTCTCCCTCTTCACAGACAAACCGCCGCCGCCATGCTCCGCCACCGGAAATCGCCTCACGGCGGTTCCGGTGGTCCAAACAACACCATTTTTACACCGTAGCTTCCCCTTCTCCCCCTTAACATGAATCCGGCAACCATTAGTCTCGAATCGTTCCCAAACGTTTCGAATATTAGATCGAAACTTGCCGGAAAATCGAGAATCACCCCAAATCACTCCAACTTTGCACCATAGACTCACCCCACCTTCCTCACACATTAACCATCGTTAGTTCCCTTCGAATCTGGCCAGAAATTGTTGAGCCCCAAAATCAAGGTTCAAGAACCCTAAACTCCAAATTTGGGCCGCCGGGTTAGATTCGAAGAAATTGGGATTAGAATAGACTTTAATTGAGATGTTTTCAATTGAAAACATCTCAATTAAAGTCCATTTGATTCCCAAAGTCCAATTTTGAGTCCAAAACCGAGAATTCTCTCCAAGGTTGTTGATTTTCAATTTCTTTTGAGGTAATGTTATTTTCCTGTTTATTTCGATTTGTTTTGTGTGTTTGTTTGGTTTAAATTTATTGAACTCTTCCCAATTTTTTCTTTTAGCCGTATCTATTTCATTTCTTCTCAAAGACCTCTTTATTTGGTCGATTCTAATTCTGTTTGTCGATTGAATTGCGCATGTTGTAAAGTAAGTATTCGCGTCGATTGGCGTCGTCGAATAGTTAGCTTCGTATTTCTATTTTCGTCTTTGGCCGAGAATGATGAATCACTGTTCTGTCGATTTGTTTGTTGCCGATTATACATGTTGTAATCGATTAAATGACGTCGATTAATTCTGTGGGTTCGTTTTGATTCGAATATTAGACCTTGATTAGTCGTTAACTGATTGTAGTATCACTGTTGGTTATAGTTGTTCAATTGTAGTTGTTAACTATATATAGCTTCACTGTCTGATTCATAGTAGTTGTTTTGGTAGCTGTAATTGATATGATTGCCTGTAGGTCTGAGTTTTTGATTTCATATTAGGAAATGTTGAATTGGATATAGCTGTTTAGAAATCTGAAAAACCATACTCAAGGTTTCAAATGTGTTGCACATGGAGTGAGTTGCTGGAACTGCTGGACAACAGTATATTCCAGTGATTTTGCCTTTAGTTAGTTGTTTAATTGTCAAAACCCATAACTAGACATGAGGTTAATGATGAAAGGATTAAGGGGTGCACATGGGAATGAATGAACAAGCTGGAAAAGTGAACTGCTGAAATTTTAAAAGAAATCTGCTTTGTCTATAAAAGAGAAGTAAAAAACAGACATGGACACACACAGACTCACACTCACAGAAGACTCTCTGAAAAATACATTCTCACACTTTGAGAAAGATACAGAACATTCATTCACAGCATAGACATTCACGTACACTCATACAAATATACATAAGTATTCACTGCTTGCTGTGGTTCTCCGGCTGTTGCTATCATTCTTCTGCTACTGTTGTTTTTTTTTTGCTGCCTGTTATCATTTTGCTGCCTGCTGGTTGTGGTTGAACTGCCTGCTGTGTGTATCATTCTTCTGTTGCTTCTGTTGTTGTTGTGGCTGTTTTTTGTTGTGCTGTTGCTATCATTCTGTTGCTGCGGATGTTGTTGTGGCTGTGGTTGTTGTTAGTTGCTATCTGCTGCTGCTGACTCGCCTCTTGGTCCTCTTGTTGTGATTCAATCTCCAGGTACATATCTTTGGACTTGGCACTCTTGTACCAGGAAATTTGAAATGAAAAGCTATCTTTGAATCCTTTTAGTTGAAGCTATTACATAGATAGTCCTGTTTAGCCATTTATCAAACTAAAGACTGTTAGCAAAAATATGATATTGTGTATTTATTTGTTTAAAGGATTAGAAATGCATATAGTCTTGTATGTTTACTTAGCTCTTACTTCGGCATGTATGAATTGAAGTAAAATCCGCCGGGCTTGTATTATTTATCATTGTAAACTCGGTTTATTTTGAGATTGTTGACTCAAATAGACATTTTTATCTATACTTAATTAGTTTCTTGTTAGTACATGTTCGGGACTCATGTAAGTTAAAACTAGCCAATTCGGCTTGGGATTGCTTTTGATATTTTATAGGTAATTGTTTAAAGTCAAAGTGATTTAAACATATTTAAAGTGTTGGTTTGATTAATGTTAGCTATTAATATAAGATGTTTGGGATCATTTTCGAGATCTTCCTTGAAATCTATTTGTAATTAAGCAAACAAGATGAGTTAGCATATGCTTTAAATGCCAATGTTAGGTCAATTTCAATCGTATAGTTTGAATTTCGCCAATTAACATCGGATTAAGGATAGTAAAAATCCAAAGTAAACATTTTGCTTTAAATAATGGACTAAGGTGAATTATTTCTATTTCGCATATTTTGATTAATTTTTCGTTAGTTTATTTTTTTTAATCTCCGGCCTTAAGTCAAAAAGCTATGAAATAATACATCATTTGGTATGGGTCTTTAATTGGAAATAATCTTAAGGGATATACTGTTAAATAAATTGATTTTTAGCTTAGTCTTACAATGACTTTAATCGGCATAGCCGCAAAGTAAGTAATTCGGATACCTTTTTATTTGTCAAAAGTTCGAGTCTATGTTGTAATTAGTTTTGTTTTTCTTTGGGTCCGTTTTTCCAATTAATAGAGCGGTTTGAAGTTTAATTAGAGCATAAAATTTATAAACATGTATAAAATCAGGAATTTTTAGCCATTTATAATAATTGAAGCGACCGTGCTAGAACCACGGGATCTGAAGGTGCCTAACACCTTCCTTCGGGTCAACAGAATTCCTTACTTAGAATTTCTGGTTCGCAGACTTCATTTGGAAAGTCGAAATTTCCTCGATTCGGGATTTAAATAAATCGGTGACTTGGGACACCTTAATTTATTCCAAGTGGCGACTCTTAAAAAATAAATAAAAATAATACCGTTTCGAACATTGTCATTTAAAGTGGAAAAACTCCGGCGCGCTTCTACCCTCGGGTAGAGGGCGCGCCAAAAGGAGGTGTGACAAATATTACAGGAAGTTAGTGGTAAAACTTAATTTTCTCACCAACACCAGGCCGATATAGCTTATAGTGTGCAACTCCTTAGCCAATTTATGCAAGCACGAAGAGATACTCACTTAACAACTGCATTTCACCTTCTTAGATACCTAAAGAAGGAACCTACTCTAGGTGTGTTCTTCTCAAATAATCCTGACTGTATAATCAAGGCATTTTGCGACTCAGATTGGACAACGTGCCCAGATACCAGGAGATCTGTTACTGGTTACATAGTATTGGTGGGAGACAGTCCTATTAGCTGGAAGTCCAAGAAGCAAGAAACTGTATCTCTGTCTTCAGCTGAGGCTGAATATAGATCCCTCAGAAAGGTAGTTGGTGAATTAGTTTGGTTGAATAGGTTATTTGCTGAACTCACTGTCATCCAGTCATGTCCTATACAGGTGTTTTGTGATAGTCAATCAGCCATACACATTGCTCACAATCCAGTATTTCATGAAAGGACGAAGCACATCGAAGTTGATTGCCACTTTGTTAGGAACAAATTGCAAGAAGGCTTAATTTCTCTACATCATGTACCTACTCACCGTCAGTTGGCTGATCTTCTCACAAAGGCTCTCACAGGGATAAAACACTCAGCTGTCCTGAGCAAGTTGACTGTGAAGACCTCACTTCCAACTTGAGGGGGGTATTGAATATATAATTATTATTTTATACATTACAATGTATTCAATAGATTAGTCAGTCAATGTATGTACAGTTAGTCATTCATAGTCGATGTATATAGATATATACACATGTACTCAGTTCAGTCAATTAAAACTTCTAATAATATTCATTAAAAATATCGTTGCTTCTCCATTCTCTCTCTCTCTCTTCCTATTCTCTCAGAATATTCTAGATAAACTCCATGGGAGCTCCTCCATCCAAGCTCTCATACAAATCTGATAGAGACAATGGGAAGGGAAGACCGGTGGGGGGGGGTGCTGATTGGTTTGGAAGGATCTGAGACAAAAGAGAAGTTTGGCGGTTTTTTTCATTTGATAAAATGGAAAATAAGGAAAATATTATTATTATGACAGGTGGCATTAAAATACGGGTTTAGATAAAATATTTGCAATTTTACGCGCTCATATTTTTTTTATTAAGCACGCAAAAGCCACGTAGCAAAATAGATGTGTACCATATACATTTTGAAAAGGTTGAGGGAGTAAGATAATTTTGGTGCTCAAAAAGTATGTAACAGAGATTTGGTCCATAATTCAGGGATAACCTATGTATTTTGCCTATTGTGTCCAATCAATTGATGTCACATATTTACGACGTTAGTATCCAACATATTATTACTGGTCGGGATCAACTTTAGAATAGGTTATTGACCTGGAATTATTTGTTGGTGAGATAAGAGATAACAATCCTTTGATTGCATAAAATTTTTTGTCGTAATTGCCTTGTAATTCACATGATTGCATACATATTTTTAAACTGAGAACGTAAAACTCAAGCACTTAAATACAAGTAAAGGTCTGCAAGTGGAAAACTTGGTACAAAAAAAGAATTTCTGCATATAGCAATTGCATCTCATGAATCATACAAGTACAATAGAACCTAAGTAGTACCCCACTATGTGGGACATTATGACAAAAATCTCCGTAAGTCGAATATGGGTTATGACAACAATATAAAGAAAAAGATTCAATATTTTAAGATAAAAGAATTATCTCTAAATCTAAGGGGGGCCACAGTAGGAGCTTTTCAACATGGCATGCATCCTAGTTTTTCTTCTCATATCAGCTCCTATTACCAATGGCAAATGAATTGAGCATTTTCTGCCCCCCTAAACAATTGTGACAATAAGCTACACCCCAGCTATGAGGCCAAAAAGAATGTCCTTTTTCTCCGCTCGACGAAAATAGATGAACTTCTTACAGACTGAAAGAATGAATCTTATACCAATGCTAGAAATGCAGTTTCTCTTCATAGAAGTGAGCCAAAGCAGCAAATCCGACAAAACTGAATATACCTGACCAAAATTCAGCCAGTCTAAGAATCTCCTTATCAATATGAAGTTTCCTAGCCAAAAGGTTCTTTCGGATTCCTGCTTTGTGTCTTGTCTTGAAGTATAATCCATTAATTACTCCAATATGTGGCAATTCTTAATAAAATCGTTGGAGTAGTCTACATACTTGGTCCAAAAAGGACGGAGATGCTCGAAGCCTAACTCCAGCCAAGGTTTGGACTGGCCATTGTAATGAATTACAGCAGCCTTCTTTACGTCCTCAATGTTGGACTTATTCTGATAGCCCAAGCCAAGCATGTGCCATGAGGGGTCAATGGGGTGAACGTGACCTTTGAATGCGATCAAAGCAGGAGGTAGTGTTCCAAGCTTCCACATTGTCAATTTTGATTTCAGATTCTACAAAAGATAAAGAGGTCAAGAATGTCCATTTACAGCACATGCTTACTATTCTTCACAAGAATTTAAGATATTTATAATACAAGATAGTCCAATCACCCAAATCTAAGTATACACCAACCCCATTAGGGGGGTGATATGCAAAGTGAAGATTCCATGTCCTGCTTTCATGCAGCTTGTATCTTCAATAGTTAAAGACAGAGACAATTACAAACAACAAAGAACTCTTGAACATAAAAATTACAGCTTTTAAACCTATTAATTAAAAAAAAAAAGTTCTAATGTAAAACAGGAAAGTAGAATAGTAAATTTAAAAGCATACAAACCAAGAAGTGAATGCTGAATTAGCACGTGCTAGTGTGATCGAGAAGAAAATTTCAGGAGGAAAAGCTGAATAAGTCGCAAATGAGACAAGATACATAAGCAAGAGCCAAGAAGCATACAAGAAATGAAAAAAGTCAACTCATTGAATGATAAATAACTACACCTATTGCATGATTAGAGAACTAATCCATAGGTATTGGAATTCATCCAACTGAAAAAATTAGTTAAAAATCATGAAGCATGTGGGATTGGACTACCTCTTTAAGCCATGAATGGTAAGTGTCTCTTATATTTGTCTTTCTCCATGCATGTAAGTCAAAGATGTTCATCCCATAAGCCCATGCACACTCTTCAGGGTTCAAATGTTTTGCTATGAGAGGATGAGAAAAGTTAAAGTAGTTTCTGAATCGCTTTGACATCACCCACTCATCGTCTCCTTTACAGGTCTCAATAGCTCCATTCACCTTTCCCTTAAGGTCAATGTCCCACAATGGAGACAAGTCGCGCTGAATTACAACATCGTCATCCAAGAAAACCACTTTATCAAGGTTTGGGAAGAGCTGCATATAGAATCTCAGATTAGTATTGGAAAAAAGAGAGACTGTTTATCTACACAAACTAGAGGTGGGAAAACAAGATTACGTGAAAGAACTAAATAATAAAACCTGCTAATAGCATGGAGAAAAAGGAGAAAAGAAAAGCATTGCTTCTGCATAGAATAAAAAGGAGCAATTGGGGCTGCAACACTTGCAGTCTTAGGGGGCATTTCAAAATAGCATTTCACAACGTAAAATTACGATATTGGCTCAACAACAAATTCAGATCCGGGGCTGATAGTGTTTGTCCATACTGCTTCGGGATCGAATCTGACATACGCCTTGAAATTGCTAGTTGAAGACATGTGTAATGTCGTTCTATACAAAACTAAGAAATTCCAATCCTATTAGCATGCACAATTGCGCATGTGAATGATTTGTGGAGCACAAAAATCTGTACCCTTTAGCTATACAATTTGGATAAGCATTAAACTAAAGTTCTACAGGCTCCAGTCATGTATCTATAACAGACAATAAAAATAAAATAAAAAGATTAAAGAAGCATCAAATGTCAGATAACATATGTAAATAAAACAAAAGAAGAACATCCAAATGTCAGATAAAATTAGCTAAACCTATTTTCTTGAAAACTGATCGAATTAGCTTAGGTGGATTTTATAAAACAAAGAACATTCAAAAGACCAAGTCTAAGGCCCTTGCTTAACCAGTTAAAACTTTCTCGGTTTTACTTTTATCTTGGAAAATCTTTTCGTGGGTGGATTAGACCAAAACCAGTGGTCACCCAATAGAATACATATGTACATGTGCCAGTGAAGGAGGAAGGATGTAAGGCTTTTGGAATTCACTATTTCATCCTTCAAAAAATTCCATTGCAAAATAGAAGACAATAATGTCGGATGACAAAGTGTTACCTCTGGCAAATATATGCGAATATGATTGAGCAAGGAAATATATTTTGGGCTTCTAGCCTGTAGTTTTGAGGCAAAAGATCGTGGACTAGTATCACTGAGATTGGCTCCTAGTACATGATTTCCATGGTAGTATTTCCGAATCCCATAATGGCCCTCAACTGCTTCAAGCACTGGAATATTTTCTCTGGTTAACCAGTCAAACTGATGAATACCTCTAACTTCCACAATAGCGGGAGAGACCGGATTCAGAGCAAACCAGGAGTGCATCCCTGCATATGTTTTCTTGTCAGTGATGACGTGGAAAACAATCTTTTCAGGCTTTAGAGATGACCGCACGGCAGAATTGACCACAACTGAAGCAGCTAGGATGTTATCAGTTGATAATACAAAATGGTGCAACAACTTCTCAGAAAGCAGAGGGAGTAGTTCTGGCGAAGGCAACTGTCTGCGTGCATGAGCATTGGATGAGTACTCATCAGTCAACCGCAGCGAAAGACAATGAATGCCTTTTGGAACTGCACTTGCAGCAAAGTGTTTATTCATGAGCTCCGCAAATTTTGATTCCCTGATCTCCCTTTCAGATCTATCCATCTGCAAAATAGTAAATTATTAGATGGAGCAAAAATGAGCTATGAGGTACATACACTTCTTCACAATGCATACAAAAGCATTAAAGGAAACCATACTAAACATCAACCTAAAAGTGATTCACAAGCTCATTGTACAAAGGGAGATAACAACACGAATCATCACGAAGCATGAAAAGGAAGATAACACTATGAATCATTTTGCTCAATCACAAGAACAACAAACCCATGCCTAACAAGAAGAAGGGATTCACCGCAAATATTGTGCCACTCAAAACCAAAGTGGGGGCTGGAGGCAAGTGTGTCATAAAGCCAAATGAACAGGCCAAGTTAATAAATCAATTGAACATGAAGTCACGAACAATTGAAAAATGGAGAAGAACGGTTATTTGCACATACCATTCCCTTCAGCATCAAAGCAAATTCTTTTGCATTGTACTTGTTATTTTTCATTTCAGAAACAAGTTGACTATAAGACTCTGGGAGCTTCAAGCCAGCTGGCACTTCTTCAGAATTCACTTGATTGAGTATCTTAACAAAATCCTTAACCAACCTCTGCTGACATAGCAAAGAACGATAAAGGCTTGGATTAAGGAAATGTATTCTGCATTACTAGATAAATGCTTAATACAGGATTGAAAATCATTGGCACTACAAACCAGCAACAAGTGATACAGAGGGAAGTTTATTTACCTTTGAATCATCAGTACGTCCAAGAAGCTTTGGTCCCAATCGTCTGCCTAAACAATCTGAATATATCAATGAATAAAGAATGAAGTTAAGATTTGTCACGATGTTAGTTAAATTGTAACAATGAAAGGTGGTGCTGTGATTTAACTATACAGAAGTAAAATTGAGCAACCAAAAGAAGCAGCAAGAACAAGCATCATAACCAAATCCAACAACACAGACCAAACAGGATTCTTACACACACTGGTACTTTAATGTGGGTCCCAAACCCCAAAAGAATCTGATTAGGAAAAGCTTCTTTTTTCTTCACTATAGAACAGAAAAAATAGCATTCAAAGACATCCAAGAGAAACTGAAAGACAAGATTAGTTGATGCGATGAGCAGATACTTAGGCTACATGTGCCAGAAACCACCATTTTCTAGACTCTAAGAAATGCAGATAGGTAGATACCACGTATGCGAACTACTAAAAATAGCACTAAGCACCCCCCCCCCTCCCCACCACCCCCAAAAAAACAAAAAAAAAACAACCCTCACTCCTCTTGCCGCATAGACATCCATGATTTGAACTCAATCAAGTCTACGAAACTCGAAGAACAAAAGTACATACACAATCCTTTTGAAATGGTAAACATTTGTAGAATGACACAAAAAGAAATGTCAAGGATTGCAATAAGTTTTTACAACTCATTTATGAGTATCTCCATCCTTTCCTTTTAAGGGTGCATTTGCCATCATGCTGAAGACTTGACTAAGCTAGGGAATAAAAGAACTCAACTTTCCCCATTTTTTACACAATCCAAATGTCAAAGTAATCAACACAACTTCAATATCATCCAAAACGATCCAAACTAAAAAATAAAAATGACTTTACTACATCATTGATGAACAATAACAACAAGAAGTCTGCCTCAATCCCAAACTAGATGGGGTCAGCTACATTGCTGATGAAAGTAGTCAACAAAAAAAAGAAAGGAATCCCAATTCAGCTCTACAAACAACAACAATAACAACAACGGCTCAGCCTCAAACAAGTTGGGGTCGGTTATATGAATCTTCACTGACCATGTTACTCCATTTAAATCATCTCATTCTAAACGTATAGGTCTCCGAAGGTTAAACCATTCCTAGAAAGCATAATCCCAATTCAACTTTAATAAGTTTTAAGCTAACCACAATCAGAAAAGGAAATCAAGTCCAATCAAAAGGAATCAGCAACGGTGCAAAATACATCAGGATCAGCAAGCTAATTGCAAGGTCAATGGGTGATCTAGCTCATATTGTCATAATGGAAAGAAATAACACCGTCATCATCAACAACAACAACTAAAACAACTATACCTCAATCCAAACATTATCATAATGGGAAAGAGAGTAGTTTTTAAGTACCAAATGAGGAGCACTTGTTGACACCTTCAAGGGTAACAACAGCGGTGAGAATGAAGACAAATGGCAACAAGAAAGCTAAGATAAGTATTGTATGAAATAGTGTTCTGTAGGAGAAGTGGCGAGCTGCTACTTTGATCTTCATCAATTCACCAAACCCTCCATTGCTATTGCTGCTCGATATTGTTATACTTCTCATGCTAGGTGAGAAGTGCAGCTGCATCTCTTCTTCCTCCCTGCTTCTCCACTTTAACTTTCCCTATTCCTCTCACCACCCAATCCAACCACCTCAATCCTTAAACAATCCAAATATAATGATGCTGTTTTTGTCAACATCAGATCCAACAATACAGCAAATTTAACAATCTTTATACTATTTTCAGACACCCTTTTTCCCCCTTTGCCTAAAAATCAAAATTTGCTAAACCCCATAAAAATGGAAGATAAAATAAGGATTCTTGAATAATATAACGGTGTTGTTGTCACTATTAGATCCAAAAATACAGCAAATTTAAATATGATAATATATTAAGAGACCCTTTTTTTCTCCTTTTTCCTCAAAATCAAAACTTGCTGAACCCCATATTAAATGGAAAACAAAAAAGGGATTCTTGAATCAGTCTCAAGGCAAAAACACGCACTTTTGTATGTGAAATGAATCTGTATAGCTATATTCTATGTATGTAATGAATGAATTAATGAATGAAAATTTCGAAATCTGATGAATTGGTAGTCTCTCCCATTCCCTGATATTGAAGGATTGAAGAGAAAGAGAGAGGGAGGAGAAGGTAATTGGAATTTTCCTATTTCTGTGTGTTTTGTGTGTTCTTTCTAATTTTGATTTGGTCAATGGTAGTACTATTTCCTCTCCATGTTAGCAAATATAATTTTTTTTTTTATGAAAAAAAAGGGAAAGAAGAAGAAGAAGGAGAGGAAAAAGAATTATAATATGCTAATAAGTTGTTTAATGTGAATTTTCATTGCATAAATTTACTTAAAAAAATGTGAAGTTCTTCCAATAAATTCTTTTAAAAAAGGAAAAGGTCTAAATTTGTTATTCAATTTTATTTTTTATTACATTTTTTGGTCACTATAACTTTATAACTAGCAAATTATTTCGTATTTATTCTTATCACTACAACGGAGAGGCTCCATGTGTCTATATACTTCGAGAAAGGCAGGTTAAAATTCTGTTAGAGGGTGAAGGGCAAAAAGAGATTTTCCTAATAGCAAGAATATATTACATTAGAAATCAAACAAAGGGCAAATATGATAATTACAAGTAGTACATGAACAAATTTGATTTTTTTCTCTTTAAATATTCAAACTTCTTTTGAAAAATAAAAATTAAATTACCTCTATTACATTTTGAGATTACTCGCACATCACACACTTTTGACTGTAATTTATAACTATCAGGTTGGTGCTCTATAAAAATTAAAAACGATATATATTAACACTAAAATAGAATGATTTTAAAGTATGATGGAGTATAAAATTAAGATATTTCGTATAGTAAAGAAGAAAAAATATGTAATAAAAGCTAAAAGTGAGAAGAAAAAAGAGATACTAGACATTACTGAAGAAAGACGGAGAGGAGTATTAATTCACTCGTCGATTAATAGAGAGAAGGTGTTGAGTTGGAATGAGAAAGGACACTAAATTGGGTAACTAGAAGATTAGGTATATCATGTTTAATTATTTTCTAGTTTAATTACGAAGAAATTATACTATCCTAACAAAATATGGTCCATATTTTCCCTTTTTATCGGTATGGCCCATTTCTTTAATGTTGAAATTTCTTTTTCACTCATTAGCCCTCGCCGCCCCCACTCTTTTTCTTTATGCAAAGGACACTTTTCTATTTCCAAATTATCTTTCCGACTTTCTCCCCACCTCATTTTCTCTTACATTTTCAATCTCTTGCTCCTCTGTCTCTTTCTCTCTCTGGCAAAATAGTCGAATTCTTCTTCAGATTTCTTGCTCCGTTTATCCCATTTTGTATGCAAATATGGGATGCTTCGACGGTTTGGAAATGCAAATAGATGGTTGTGCATCTTGTGGTGCCTAGAGCAAATATGCGAATAATCAACACTTCCTTCTGTTTTCCCTAAAGGTTTTCGTGTGAATCTGTTTATTATCTTCCTCTTCCACGCCGGATCTATCTTCCCTCTGTATAGTTATGAAATTTCCCCTTTTTTTGGTAATTTTAATTCTTCTTCTTCTTACTTTAAATAACTTCTGAAGGAAGGAAGAATGATGTATATGTTGTATATACATATACACTAGTATACGTACCCGCGCGATGCGCGGATCATTTAAAAGGGAAAAAATAATACAGTAAATCTATATTGCAGATTAAATTTAGTAATGGCATTGAAAAGAATTAAAATAAAAAATAAATATTTGAATTTCCATTGGATTGTATATATGCTAGGGACCAACAATTTTGCGCACTTACGCAAAGGTGAAGGATAAAACTTGTCTCAAATTCAAAATAAAATCAATATAGATAATTAAGAAAAGAGCAGTAGTACAATTCCCTTTGGAGCGATTGAAATTTCTTTCATGCACAAATTAAGGATAATAAAAGCTTCTGGCCAACATATTCAGAACCTTTCCCATCATTCGAAGCATAATCAATCACCGCTTTTGCTCTTGCTGAAAAAATCTATACTCTCATTGAATTTTTTACAAAATGATGCGCCTTGCACAAAGTTTCATACTTGTGCAGCTCCCAAGGGGAATTACTGCTTTTTTGTTCAATGTTTCAATTACTTTCCCTGCAAATTCCATTTCATCTTTTCCTGTTTCCATTGTAATATCTTTAACTTTAGCATATTTTTTTTTTCCAACATAGCTTGCTGCACTCTTGGTCTGTTCTGGAATGCTCTATTTTGCAATTGAAGCTATCACGTCAGGGAAGATGTTTTTGTTTCATCGGTTGTATTGATTTTCTCCTTAATCTCTCATATTTTTTGGGCAACAAAGAACAAAAAGGAAAAATATAATATTTGCTTTGTCTAAAGGAAAAATAATTATTTGAAGTTTGAAAAAAAATATATAACTCTTATATAAAATTGATAACAAATCTGCCTGAAGGAATGGTGCTTTCTTGTACCAATATCATCATTGCCCTCGAATACAAGCATGAATTCAGATTTTAGTGCCTTCTTCAGTTTGTCAATCCATCTTGCATCAAATCACCACTAAGAATCCATGTCTTCCACTTCCCATTAACATCTCAACATGAACTTATAATAAGCAAAAGTGATGAAAATAATTACCACTAAGAATCTATGTATTACACATTACGGTAATTTTTTATATGTGAACAAATTATTGAAAATGATCACCAAATTGAATATATGTCTTCCACTTCCCATTAAATATCTCATCATGAACTTATAATAAGCAAAATTGATGAAGGTGACACATTACAATAGTTTTTATAATGTAGCAAAATAGGTGTTTGATAATAATTAAGCACTTGAAGGTTAAAATTTAATACCTTCAAAGCGTTATAATACTTTCATGAGAACAAATTGAGTTTGCAAAACGTTGTCAATTGTCAATCAATGGTCTAAATTAAATTATACATTGCACTGTAAAAGCTTAAACCTATTCAAAAATTTGACAAACCATGACATTTAAACTTGTTTTACTTACCAGTCAATGCTACATTTACAACTTGGCAAAAATAAAAAATAGTGCAATAAAATTTGGCAAACAACATACCTTTAATATAAGAATGATACTGGTATTTCCTCAGTTCCAAAGAGGCCGATTAGCCGGCATTCGAGGGTCATGAGGTAGTTTACTTCTCATTGTGATAGAAAGATATTTCTGCATAAAATTAACGAAATATTTTAACAAAAATAAATTATGGTAAAATATAAAAATATAAAATGCAAAATTTTAAAGGGGAAGACTTCAAAAATGTTCTTATGTATATAAAATTTTGTTTTAAAGTAGAGGCAATAATATGCATAACCTTCCTAATGGACAGTGAACAGAGAACTTATGGACTATTAGAATAATAAATTAATAGTATGCTTCTCATTATTTGGCATGATCAATTTTCTATATTACTTGGTACCTTTCCTCAAACAGAATGAAGAATTTGGAAACGACTAAAATAGGCATGTATAATGTTTTACTCATATATTAAAAAAACCAAACTATCATTCCCACCTCCCCCAAACCTCAATTTTACAATATCCCGCTAAAGAAATGAATTAAATCGAAGAGAATATCTTCTCTACTTCTCTCGCCTTTTCACTATTTCAATATCTAAGTATAGATATGCATGTTAGTCACTGAACCATGTCACAAGCCCATAGATTAATTCATAATTACATTTCACTTAGCGTTTCTAAAATATTGTACTTCACAAAGGATTTGTTTAAACATATATGTAGATGATCAAGACTTCCTTAAAGATCAGCAAAAATTGCTAGTGCATCCAGTCCTTAATAGAACTCAAAACTAGGTTTCTTCTGTATATAAACTATATCTTTCTCTTCCAGACCAAAGAAATTCGTGATTTTGACTAAAGTTCAAGAATAAATCAATCATTTTAAAAACTAATCTTAGTACTTGACTATCGATTGGAAAAAATCTACCTTTCTACATTTTTCAACTTTTGAATTGGAATGTAATGCTAAGAACTCGATTACTGTTGAACTTATCCAAGCAACTTCATTTGATCAAGTCCTTTAAAAAGCTAAATTTATACGATACATTTTTTTTTACTCTTTTACAGTAGATGTTTCACTATAAAGACTTCAAAACTTATACCTAAATTTTATATACCGTCATTATCGTCAAAATTATTTTTTTACCCATTTATATACAAAATAGATCAACGATTAATAAATTTTCTACTCTAATGCTCTCATTACTTATAGCTTGCAACTAAAATAAAAATATAAAAAATATTTCAGAGATGCTAGTGTAATCAAAGAACATACCTTTCATAAAAAAGTTTTTAAGCATTATTTCTGATTCTGTTTATGATAACGGCTTGTGAAAAATGATTTTTTTCATGGAAAAGGATCCAAAAATCTAGATTTAATATGCCCATTGAGAGACTTTGGAAGAAAGATGAAGTGTATTGATGATAGTTATTGTCAGATAAAAAGTGGGATTGTGGGAGTTCCAAAAAAGATAACTTATGTTTAGAATCGAAAACGGTTTTCGAATTAGCCTCTATCGAGTATTATGAATATTAAAAGCAGTTTTAGTTTGCAGAGTTTATATATTATTATTTTTTTGAAATTCAAATACTAATTTTACCTAGCTTAACTAATTTATCCTAAAATTTCACATGGCATTTTCTTAATGCAACATTTGGCAAATTGTCATGGCTGACTTCTTTCTTTTTAATAATAGATAGATATTTTGTATAATCATGTATAACCATGTGTATTTGTGGGTATTCTCATAGTTATACAGAATTATACATGATTATACACAAGTATACAAGATTATACATAACTATACATTTTTATATTTGTATGTATAACAATGTATATAAGGTGTTTAATAATGTAAATTTTTATTTTTTCCAGTGAAATAAGACTTTCCCTTGTAAAACTTTAAATTTTGCAAAAAAATATAAAAATAAAATTATAGACTCTAAGGATGAATATATTTTTATTTTTTGCTTCAACTTTCTGATATTGTTTACTATACAGATGGAAGTGAAAAATAAATAAGAATGAAACTGGAAACAAGATAAAGATAACAATGAAAGAAAAAAGTGAAATCTGATTTAGGCGTGATTTTAGGTGTAGTTGATAAAGTTGTGGATTAGACACTGAAAATTATTTATGGGCTACCGCATAAAAATTGAATTTGTGGGTTAGATAACTGAAAAGTACTTTTCCCAAATATACTTACGTGAAATTATCCCTTTAGTTATTTCATCTTCTACTCCACATAAGTAACACATAAACTAACTCATAACTTGTGTTTTATTATGTCACAAATTGCACCATGTGTCTCCCTAAATGTCCGTCTTTAAATATTTTTTCCCTTTTTGTAAATTTGTTGCAAAATAGGCTTCTTTCATAGTTCTTTAATTTTGAAAGCTTAAAATTATTAGTTGGAGGGTAAAAATTAGAAAGATTGTGATTAATTAATATTAAAATAGTTTGAATATTGATAATTCATACTTAAATGTTTAGTTCACGCACTTTAGTGTGTTGCTTTAAATATCTCAAAACATCATTATTGATCATTTGAAAATGTTGAAGAAGAGGAATTAGGTATTCTTGATTTGATATTATTTGATTAAATTGGTGTGAAGAAGAGGAAATAGGTATTCTTGATTTGATATTATTTGACTAAATTGGTAACTGCATAGTTTATGTTGATATTTCAAGAGTTTGTTTTTAATTTGAGATTATTTTGAGCAAATTTAAGGTGGTTTGATCGAAATTAAAATTACAAATTCAAAAAACTCTTTGTTGGATGGCACAAAAAAATCATTTCAATCAAATAGACTTTGATGAACAGTTTTTTTCTATAGGTCAATTGCAAATAACACAAATCACGATAACCTGGTATAATTTAGTGAATGATTGAATATGCACAAACGAATGAAATAATTAGCCTGCATGCATAGAAAATAAGACAACATGTTAAAATTATGGGTTCAAGTTTTAGATTTTTAATATTAAATTTATTATATTCTTAAAATTATAGGCTCGAATCTACGAAACTTTGTATGTACACCAAAACTACGTAATTGAATCTAGGGTGTGTTTGGTATGAAGGAAAATGTTTTCTATGGAAAATATTTTCCTAGAAAATGTTTTCATGGAAAATGAGTGATTTTATCACTTATTTTCTCTTGTTTGGTTGGTAAGTGGAAAATATTTTCCGGAAAATATTTTCTATGTTTGGCTAGAGAGTAAAAAATAGTTTTTTTAGAAAAATATTCTTTTTGCAACTCTCCTACCCCTCCCCCTCCCACCTCCCCACCCCTCCCTTCCCGAAGTCTCTAAAAATTGACACAATCTAAAGGAACTAATGTGATGCTTTACTTTTTAACGCAAAAATTGCGTATTTTCGAATCGGTAAATTTATAATTTCTAAACCGTAAACTTCCGAACTCATAATTTTGGAACTTGTAAAATATTGAGTCTTTAAATGATAAATATTAAAATTAAAAATTGAAAAATATATTTTAAAATTTTTTCGGGGGGGGGGGGGGGGGGGCTGGGGTGGGGCTAGGAGGGGGGGCAGTAAATCGAAAAAAAAATAAAAATTTAAATTACAAAAAAAAGTAATTTTTTTTGTGCGGGGGGGGGGGGTATGGGGGGAGGGGGTAGGGGTGGGGGTGGGTGGTGCAAAAAAAATAAGAAAACAGAAATTTAAAATTATAGAAAAAAAATTAAGGTAAAAGAAATTTTTTTTTTTGCGGGGTGGGGTGGAGGGGTAGTAGGGTGGATGGTAACGGAAAAACTAAAATTTTTCTAAAAAAAAAACTGTTTTTTGGAGAGGGGGTGGGGTGGGTTGGTGAGGGTGAGAATGATTGAGAAAGAGCTTTGGAAAATGTTTTCCCTTCTTTTGACAAGGAAAACATTTTCCTCCAATTGGAGGAAAATGAATTGATAAGGAAAATGTTTTCCAAAATATTTAAGCCAACCAAACATGGGAAAATTGGAAAATATTTTCCAGAAAATGTTTTCCTTCATACCAAACACACCCCTAATCTCAAGTTCATTTGAGTATCATAAATCACTTTAAAGAGAAACCGTTTTAGTTGTAAACTTTTAATGCTAATTAAGTACTAGCAATTCATCTATGGTATGTGCGGGGAGGATGAAAGAATTTAATTAGCTATATCTTATATTAAAGTCAATGCAGGCATTTGGCAAGTCAAATTAATTTAGTGTCTGTTTGGAAAGCCACCATGTAATTGGAATTGGTGTAATTACTAGTGTAGTAATTACACAGCCTAGTAATTACTCAGTTATGTAATTACGATGGCCAATTTGTTTGTCATAGTGTAATTACAGTGTAATTACAAATTTACTGTTTGGTTGTACAAGTGTAATTACACAATTAGATTAAATTTTAAATTAAGTAATTATCAAAACTTAAAAGTTAATATACTAAATATATGCCTATAAATTTTTATAAGTATAAATAATATTATATTTGATATTTAAGATGTATATTTTTCATGAATATACATTAATAAGTAATCATATATAAACTAATATTGTAAAAATTGATCTATATATTTTAAATTAATAATATTTAGTTTAGCTATGTACGAAAATTAAAAATATACGTTATTTTGTAAGCATTATGGAATTCATATTTGATAAAATAAATTAATATTTATAAATATAATGTCATAACATTATCAAATGTTTGCCAAAACTGATGTCACGACCCAAATCCGATCGTGATGGCGCCCAACAATTAAGCTAAGCCAGCCAGACCAACAATAGTTTATTCCAAAAGGATATCAGTCCCAAATGGACATCTCAAGAAGAATATATGAGTCAAAGAACTTCAATAATAATAACAACGAACAAAATACTGAGAAGTACGAAAACAACTGACACTCCCAAAGATCAGGAGTCACAAGTTTGGAGCCTCTAAACAAAACCGAACAAAAGTAGAGAATACTGTATAAAAGTTCTCAAGTGTGAACATAAAGTAACAACTGCAAAAAGGGATGAGAAGCTAGGTTCTGCGGACGTCGGCAGCTACCTCAGCAACTCGGTATGACTCTGCAAAAAGCTGGAAATGCTCGTCTATCCCTCCTATGTACCTGAATCTGCACACAAAGGTGCAGGGAGTAGGGGTGAGTACTAAGTACTTAGTGAGTAATAAATATATACAAGTAGCTGAAAGCAAGAAATCCACAGAATACCACAAAATGAAGCTAAACTACAGTCCGATCCTCCTACGAACTAGCAATAACAGTACAACACAATTATCAGAGATAATTCAATAGATAAAGATGCAAAGCAATGCACATAACCGCTACGGCGTGTAGCTCGATCCATTTAACGTCGACGACGCTCACTAGGTTGTGTACAGACTCCGGAGGGGCTCCTACTGCCCAAGCGCAATACCGCTGCGGCGTGCATCCCGATCCGCATATCATATCAACTGTTGAGGCGTGCAGCCCGATCCATCCTCAGTCCACAATAATCAGATAAGTCACAAAACAGCTCAAATTACTTATTTCCAGGTTCCAGTTCATAATTTATGAAAATACTTTAACTTTTATTTAATTTTTGCAAAACAGGTGACTTAGCATTTCAATACCGTGATTTCAAAACCAGGACTGAGATCAGTGATTAAGCAAGTATAGCTATAACATATATACTATCCCCTAGGGATACTACAGGTCGGCACAAGGCCCCAAACCAGGCTTATAGCCCACAAATATGTCAAACACAGTGTTTTTCCATCACTAATAGCATATATTCATATCCGGGTTGGACCAAGTCTCAATCCGCACCTACCACGGGGTGCGAGCCACGCCCTACTAGCGTCACAATGTGCTAAGCTGGGGTTTCGAACCCTCAGGCTACCATATACACAAACTACTCACCTCTAACGACTCGTCTGCAATGCCTTTTCCTTTAGAATTCGCTGCCTCGCGCGTAGAATCTATTCAAACTACAATAATTATGTCATTTACGAGTCAAAGAAACATAACCTAATGCAATTTATATGAAAAACGCATGACTACACTAAGCTGGTAAAATCCGACCCCGGGCCCGCTGCCTGAAAAATTCTGAAACTTATACCACCGCGATCCTTGTCTCGCCACGAGTCCGTGCGTATAAAATTTATCGAAATCGGAGTTCGAATGGCCTTTCAAAACTCAAAAATTTGTTTCCAATACCTAGGCCACAATTCTTCACAGTTTCCACCCAATTTAATGAACATTGATGTTAATTCTACCATAAAATTACGTTTTTGAGTCAAGAAACTTACCTCCGATGATTACCGGATGAAATCCCAGCATTTTCCCGTGAGTTCTTCTCTCTAGGGTTCAAAATTTGTGTTTTTTGGTGAATGAACCTACGACTAGACTGTTTCTGCAATTTAATTTCACTAACAGACCCGTTACTCTACGCGTCCGCGATGGCTCGCTCAGTCAACTCATCGCGAACGCGACGTCCAGTCACGCGTCCGTAAAGTTCAATTCCCCAGCCGCCAGATTTCTTCTACTCGAAGGCGTAGGTCCTCACGCGAACACGAAGCTTCGCCTGTTTCTCCTTCGCGAACGCGACCCTCTCTCACGTGAACGCCATGCATTAGCGTGCTTGGCCTTCGCGAACGCGACTGTCTGTACGCGAACGCGAATGCTTATTTCCTGCTGCACAGACCTGCAATTTTCTGCAGGTTTTTTCCAAGTCTAAAATGCTCAATTGATGGTCCGAATTCATCCCGAGGCCTCTGGGACCCCAACGAAAATCACCAAAATACTCCAAAACATAATACGGACTTGATCCAATCACAAAAACACCATCCTAAACATCAAAATCACCATTTTCACACGAATTCAAGCCTAAGTTTCTTCAAAACTTTTGAAACTAACATTCAATCCAAAACCCGATCAAACGACATCCGAATGACCTGAAAATTTGCAGACATATCCAAAATCACATAACGAAGCTACAAAAATTGTCGGAATTCCATTCCGACCCCATGGATCAAAATCTCACCTACCGTCCGGTTTTTGCCAAAATTCAACCTTAGCCAATTCAAGCCTAAAACTACACCGAACTAAAAACACCATCCTAAACATCAAAATCACCATTTTCACACGAATTCAAACATAAGTTTCTTCAAAACTTCTGAAACTAACATTCAATCCAAAACCCGATCAAACGACATCCGAATGACCTGAAAATTTGCAGACATATCCAAAATCACATAACGAAGCTACAAAAATTGTCGGAAATTCCGTTCCGAACCCCAAATCAAAATCTCACCTACCATTCGAATTTTGCCAAAAATTCAACCTTAGCCAATTCAAGCCTAAAACTACACCGGACCTCCGAATTCGATTCCGATTGCTCCTCTAAGTCATAAATGATCCCCCAAAACTAGTCGGATAATCAGAATCCGATTCCGAGCACTCTAACTAAATAGTCAACTCCAAGTTGACTTCTCATATTCAAGCTTCCTTCAAAAAGGCTATATGCCTCATTTTCAACCCGAATCGCTCCCAACTCACCCGATAACCTGTAACACTGATATAAAAGCATAAAACATGTAAATGCAAGGTAACAGGGTGGTAATTCCCGTAACGATGGGCCGGATCGTTACAGCTGATCTATCAATTTTAACTAAAAAATAAACAACATGTGAGCGAGTCAATACCACTAAAACAAGTAAATTAGAACCATGAATGTAACACAATTTAAAAAAAATTAAAAAAAAATATTTAGCATATGTCAAATTCCAACAGAATAATAGTAAGTTCCACTATAATTTTGAATTACGAAACATAATAAGTTTATAACCACATTCAATAATAAAATTCCACTTTAATTACATCACTCGTTGTATGATAAGTTTGTAAATGACGCGTTATTTATAATATTAGAAGGTGAAGTTTCAAAAAATAGAATAATAAAATAAATAAAAATAAAATATAAGCAATTACATGAAATAACAAGAAATAAAGGAATAGAAATAATGTACAAAGAAAAATATATTTTATAATTTTAAAATAAATTAAAAAGTAAAAATAAAAATAAAAAATTAAAATAATAGAAATAAAAAGTTATAAAGAAAATAAATTAGAATAATATAAAAAGGAACGAAAATAAAAATAACCTTGTAATTACAGAGTGTAATTACCACCAATTCTCACATCCCCTTGAGAATTGGAGAGTGTAATTACACCCAATTTCATGCTGACCAAGTAAATACTTGGTCAAACAAACATGCCAAATTGTATAATTATACCTAATTATATCCAAATCCAATTCCTAAGTGGCTTTCCACACATACTCAGGAAAATATTAATCTTCTATATCATCAAACTCATCTTCTTTTTTCCACAAATTGAAGTTGACCAAGAAATTAAGTTATTACTCTATGGACATTATATTCAAACAAAACACGTCAACCTGGCGGCTCTTAACTTACAAAATAATAGTAATAATAATGACGAAAAATTGCACATTTCTTATCATCGTAATTGTGTCATCTAATGATTAGCTTAAAATTAATGATCTTTGAAAAATGAGAACAAGGAAAATATATATTTTTTTTAAATGAAATTCTTGGCGTCTCAATTTAATTCACCACTTGAATATTTTTATAAAGGCTTAAGGCTATCTCTATATAAATGAGATGTTATGTGAAAACTTCATTTTAATTAGGTTCTAACACAAGCCTTTTCTTCATGGCTACCTTACATAAACATATTACTCTTCAAATGGCTGCTATTATACTGCTAGGATTACTTGTTGCCAGCACAGAGATAGTAGGTATGCCACTCCCTCTCAATAAAAATTGCAAAAGAAAGTCTAAAATTTTGAATTTTAAAGTCAATAATAGTCTTATATTTTGTGTTTGCAAAATATACATTAGCCATTTTGATGATAGCTATTTCCTTATTTTTCATCTCCAATTTGTGTATATCTCCCATAATTAACTTACAAAGTATTCATTTTAGTGAGATTATTTGCTATTCTTCTGGTAAAACTCATATGGTTTTCCAATTAGAACCCACTATTTTTTCCAATTTTACTTACCAAGTCTTTTTTAAAAGAAAAATATTCAGAACTATTTTAGTTTTATCATTCATTATATTTTGGTTCATTCATATATTAGTCATTAACAAATCATCTCGTAATTGTCCTTGAATTTAGTTGAGCTCGAGTGTGGACCAAGTGGATTTCACGTGTTAAAATATTAGTAACAAAAAAAAAGTTCAAGTTGACATCTCTATTTTTTACTAGTGTTTAAAGTTATCCTCTATTATTCTAACGCTATAGATTCATTAATCTCGAGGATAAATACAAGACGATTTGCTAATGAAAAAAAATATGATTAACCCCCGTACAATGGAGGGTAAAATTAAGATATTTTGTAAAACAGGAAGGTATTTTGACCTTTTCCCGAATATTTTAACTTTGCAAGAATTACATAACTAATTATAATACGTAACACTATTTTTTATTTTTATGGAGAAGGGGCTCAATCAGTAGGTGTTTGCTATGGAATGCTAGGCAACAACTTGCCACCAGCATCACAAGTTGTACAGCTCTACAAGTCAAGAAATATAAGAAGAATGAGGCTTTATGATCCAAACCAAGCAGCTTTACAGGCTTTAAGAGGCTCCAACATTGAAGTTTTGTTAGGAGTTCCCAATTCAGATCTCCAAAACATTGCTGCTAACCCTTCAAATGCAAATAATTGGGTACAAAGGAATGTCAGAAATTTCTGGCCAGCCGTTAAATTTAGGTATTGTCAATTTTTGTGACTCTCAACTAAAGTTATTATAGAGATTATAATTTATTTATTTAATTATGTCTTTAATATGCCCCTTACGTGCGTCATAGGTGCTGCTAAGTAATGGGGTGGGTTGATTAGGCAAGACATGCACGTAAACAACGTCTCTACCTTCGTTAAGTAGGGGTAAGGTCCAATGGCGGAGGTAGCATATATATTAAGGGTGTTAAAAAATGGATTGTAGCTCACGAGAATCAAACCTGCAGTCATATACACATTCTGAACACCCTTGACCACTGAGCCAAATATTTTCCTTGTGTCAAGGGTGTTCAAAACTTAATATATAGAGATAAAAAATAAATTTTTCCTTATATAACAGTGTAATTTTTTGGCGAAGGGTGTCCTCCTGCCTCCGCCCCTGGTAAAGTCTGCGTACATCTAACCCTCCCCAGACCCTACTTGTGGGATTTCATTGGCTTGTTGTTGTTGTTGTTAAGTCTCAAATTCAGAAAATGTGACTGATCTAATATCGTATTGAAGTGTATAATCATTTTATCTAAATGTATAAATTGTTAGAGAGTGTACGTTTTATTTATTTAATTATATCTTCAACAGGTACATTGCCGTTGGAAATGAAGTCAGCCCTATAACAGGCACATCTTCACTTACTAGACATCTTCTTCCGGCCATGAGGAACATTCGGAATGCAATTTCTTCAGCTGGTCTGCAAAACAATATCAAAGTCTCAACTTCTGTAGATATGACCTTGATTGGGAACTCTTTTCCACCATCACAGGGTTCATTTAGGAACGACGTTAGGTCGTTCATTGATCCGATTATTGGATTTTTAAGGAGCATAAATTCTCCTTTGCTCGTTAATGTTTATCCTTATTTTAGCTATGCTGGTAATCCGCGTGATATTTCTCTCCCTTATGCTCTTTTCACTGCACCTAATGTGGTGGTACAAGATGGTTCACTTGGATATAGGAACTTATTTGATGCTATGTTGGATGCTGTATATGCTGCCCTGTCTCGAGCTGGAGGGGGCTCGATTGAGATTGTTGTGTCCGAGAGTGGCTGGCCGTCTGCTGGCGCATTTGCAGCGACAACAAACAATGCAGCAACTTACTACAAGAACTTAATTCAGCATGTTAAAAGGGGTAGTCCAAGAAGGCCTAATAAAGTCATTGAGACCTATTTATTTGCTATGTTTGACGAGAATAACAAAAACCCTGAATTGGAGAAACATTTTGGATTGTTTTTCCCCAACAAGCAGCCCAAATATCCACTCAACTTTGGGATTTCAGACAGATTTTGGGACATTTCTGCTGAAAATAATACTGCTGCAGCTTCTCTCATAAGTGAGATGTGATGAGAGATTACTCTTAAAATATCTTTAAATGAGTAATACATGGATGGAAAACTTAGTACCAATAACAACATAGTTTGTTCTTTATGCAATTTTCTTGTAATGAGACACTAGTACTTGCTCTATGTTAGTCCTCTTGGATTTGTTAACTAGAGGCAATTAAGCAAATAACATAAATAATTGAGTGCTAATTCTGCAATGATAAATGAAAATTAGTAGTGGCGTTTTTAACTTCCTGTTCTTGAGATGTTGTAGTCTACAAGTAGCATTTTGTAAGTTAATATTAATTAGTGCCTTGTCTTTTGCAAGATTCCCATTTATTAGTTTATTGAACCAACTCCTAAAGTTTTAGCCAAATGAATCGGTATTTGATTGTCTACAATTTGAAATCATCTACCAGAGTACTGAAAAAAAAGATGAAAGCAATAATTAACATGAAAAACATATATACATGAAACGGAAAAGGTCCAAATAAACCCATGTACTTTGCGAAAAGGGCCAATTATAACCCTCGTTAAAAGTTTGGCCCATCCACCCCCTTACCGTTACATTATTGGGCTATATACCCCCTGATTTCAGACGGAAGCCACACTGGATTAGTCATCCACTCAACAGCTGCCATGTGGAAATTAATATCCATATAATCAGGTTTATTAATTGCCCAACCCAACCAACTAACCCAACCCTGTAACCCGACCCATTTAATATAACCCAAAAACGGAATAACCCTACCCCCATTATCTTCTCTTAAACAAGAGAAAAGTTGCAGAAACAATAACCCTACCCCCATTATCCTCTCTTAAACAAGGGAAAGTTACAGAAACATAGCTCGGCAAACGTCCATAGCCCCATTATCGTCGACTCCATACAAGCAAGTAAGGTTTAGTGTTCCCACCATCTTTCACCATCCAATTCCCAAAATATGAGCCATGAATCTTTGAGTTCATCATATAGTTCGAGGAGGAAATGTTGTTGTGGAGTTGTTGTTAGTCAATTCACTGCTTGTTCTCCAAATAATGCAGGTAGACGATTTAACAAGTGTTCAATGCCTAAGGTAAATTTTATAAGAATTGTTTGTATATTTTTGTTTAGATAATTAATGCCAGCAGACACACTAACTTGATATTTTTTTGTAATTGTTGCGCAGGGACAAAATTGTAAGTTTTGAGAATGGGTAGATGATGAACTTCCTATTAGAGTTACAACATTGATCAGTAACTTAAAGAATGAAAATGAAGCTCTTAGACGAGAAAGGAATCTTCTCCCGATGAAGGTTGTCGAGATTGAAAGCGTATTAGCAGGGGATGTTGCAAAATTTGAAGATTTCAAGGAATTAGATAATTTTAAAGGAGACAATGATGTTTCTATGGAAAAAATTGATGGAGGTTTAGTATTTGTGAAGGAAAATAGCCCGAAAAAATAGAAAATCATTGGTATGGTTTGGTGTTGCTTAGTTGGGTTTGTCTGTGCTTGAATGATTAAATAGCTAACGGAAAATCAACCAAAGTTTAGGTGTGTTTGACATATTTAGGTGATTATGTAACCGAGGTTCAAACATGGTTTATGTATAATTGACATGGTTAATGTTTAGTTTATGTTTTATGTTTTGGAGCGGAGTTTATGTTTTCCTTCGTTTCAGGGATTAAATAGCTGTTATGGCTTTCTTGTTATGATGTTCAAATATGGTTTAATATTTTATGTATAATTGATGATTAAATAGCTGACTTTTATCATGATTCTGTGCTTCTTAGAGGGAGAAGAAGCGTAGGCTTCTCAAAAGGAGCTGGCCATATTACATTGTGCATTACCATATTTAACTCGTAAAAAAGGTCCACATACCCCCCTATACTTTGCGAAATGGGTCAATTATACCCCTCATTAAAGGTTTAGGACAGCTTCTCCTATGCTTCACGTGAGACAAGGTTTAAGGTGCATCTGCCTGCAATAAATGATTATGACAGCTTCTCATATGCTTCACGTGAGACAATGGCTTAGCATACACTGCACTTAACATAACAGCCTTACATAACAGTCTTAGCACTCGTTAAAAACAGCCTTAGCACTCGTTAAAAATAGCTTTAGCACTTCATATAACAGCAATCTAGAACTTACATAATAGCCTTAGCAAAAACAACAAACCTTAACTGCATAAACTTTACAGTAGCATTTAACAGCCTTAACACCATGTCAACCTTAGCATTTAACACCATAAACTTATAAAAAACTTAGCAAAAACTGTGTTAGCAAAAACTTTACAGTAACACTTAGCCACACTTTACAGTAGCACTTAGCCACACTTTACAGTAGCACCTTACAGTAGCACTTAGCCACACTTTATAGTAGCACTTAGCAGAAACTTAACAACAAACACTTAGCACCACGATGCACTTAACAACAGAAACTTTACAGCAAAAATATAGCACCACACTGCACTTAACAACAAAAACTTTACAGCAAAAATATAGCACCACACTGCACTTAACAGCAGAAACTTTACAACAAAAATAGATCTTCATCATTAAGTTGGACTGGTTTGCCTTTGCCCTTTGTTGCCATCATCTTGAAATTTCTCTTTCTTGCCTCAAGTTGGACTTGGCTTGATGAGATTGCAGCTTTTCCCTTCCATATCAACTTAGTTTATTGGTTGGTGTCGAAGCCCCTGTTTGATCTCCAGCAAACTTAATTTTCCTTACACCAGTAGTAGGTCCTCTTAGGTTACCCCTCTTAATCCTTGATTGTGTTTCTGAAACAATCATTGGCCTAAGTGGAGGGTCTTCTTCATTGTCAACTTTCGGGCCATAGGGTGTAAAAATTTGGGTGGCAGCAAATGGTCCATCATCAGCATTGCAACTTGCAGCTTGGGTGGCAGCATCTTCATTGTTACTCTCCATTGCAGCATCTTCATTGTTACTCTCCATTGCAGCATCTTCATTGTCACTCTCCATTGCAGCAGCCTTAGGCTATTAACAAGTAAAAAATCAAGTCAATTTGAGTAGTACACACTTAGCTAAAGATTTGGCACAATGGAAGAACTTACTAGTTAGGTATCTGAATTAGGAATAGGCTTACTACTTAGGAACAGGCTTAACTATACTAATTTAGGAATAGGAAATTGTTAGTTCAATAAAATATTTTTTGGCACCATATACTGCCATCATAGCAGCCTTAGGCTATTAAGAAGTAAAATATCAAGACAATTTGAGTAGTAATATTAATCAATCAAACAATATGAAAATATTACCTTGTAACAACCCCTTGCATTGTGGTTTGTCTCACCACAATTACTACATGTCATTTGTCTACCCTTCCTTGATTGACTCCACTCCTCTATCCTTTTTCTTGTCTCATCTGGTGTCTGCCAACTTGCTTCATAGTATCAGGAGGTAACATTGCTTGTGAAGGTTCACCTTTCCAGAACTGTCGACCCCTAACAGGCTGAAGCTTTTCCTTATATGTTAGCAAGTATGCTTCTTTACTATACCACCAATGGATTTCACCACTAGGCTCACTCTCTTATGCATCATTGCCTTTATTGCATGAGGGCAAGGAATGCCAGATAAATCCCATAACCTACATGTACACCTTCTTTGTTCTAGATTGACAATATGTCTATCAATTCCTTCAGACACTTCATATCCCCAATCTCCATTGAATACGACTTTACAATCTTGTGATATGCACCTCCAATCACTATACAACTTCAAGCAAGCTGGACTATATTCTGCATTCCAACTTCTCACTTTAGCCTCATTGTCTCCTAACAACACCATCACTTTGACTCTTATGTCCTCCAACATTTTGATAATTGGTTTTCCTCTAGCCTCAAGAATCCATGCATTAAATGACTCAGTGAAGTTGTTATCAACCATCATATTCTTACATTGGGTATCAAGATAAGCCCTGCATCATGCCCTTGGAGGATACTTTAACATATCCTTTGCAGCATCTTCTGACAGCTCCCCTAATTTTTTCAACTGGTCTTTAAACTCCTCATCGTATGAGATCCATGCACACCACCATAACAACTTTCTCATTTCACCACTTCTCCATTTCTTACACCAATTGGACTTAATATGTCTCACACAGTACCTGTGGTTAGCCTCAGGAAGTACTGTGCTAACAACATCCAACAAGCCCTGTGAATTGAATTACAAAACAAAGAATGAAAGAAATATTAGACCATCATATACTTTAAAATGTAGAATGAAAGAAAGTCAGAAATATTTACCTTTTCATTTCTGATATGAATGTGATTCCTGCACCAATTTTAAGCTCCAAAGACAACTTCAACAGCTCCATGAACCAACTTCAAGTCCTGCTTGTTTCATTGTCCACCATAGCCCATGCTAGTGGGTAGAAATGATTCATGGAATCTTGTCCTAATGCAACTAATAACTGACCCTTGGTTCTACCTTTTAAGAATGTGCCATCTACTCCAATTAATGGCCTCAAACCATTTTTCCAGCCTTGCTTCAAAGCATTAAAGCATAAGTACATTCTCAAAAAATTTCTCTTACCTTCTGCTAGTGCATCTTTGGAGATATTTATGACTACATCACTTCTCGGATTAGACAATCTAAGTTCTTCACAGTATGCCTCAAGATTGTTGTAGTCATCTACAAAACTACCCTCTATTTTCTAAAAGAACCAAATTCTTAGCCCTTTTCAATTTGGATCTACTCATATTCAACTTCAAATCATGTTCAAGCTCACCTCTCATATCTTTAATTGTGTATTAGGGTTATTTTGGACCTTACTCTTAAAATATTGAGCTAATGTGGCTGCATCAGCTCTAGGATTCTTAAAGGCATCATCACATGTGTGTACATCCTTCAAAGTTTTAATCCTAAACCCATCAGTTTTCCCATCTTGATAAATTAGACACCTAAAGGGACACCTTTCTTGACAAGCCCACCTGGTTCTTACTTTTTCACATTTAATCAACTTCAAAGCCTTTTTGTTAGCTAAAGCATAAAAATTTACAGCCTTCCTTCCTTCATTAATGTCCTTAAATGACATACCTAGCTTCAACTTCTTATAGTTTTCTAACCTATCATCTACAACCCTCCTCCTTTCATTGTTAATACCTTCATTTTCATCAGAATCATACTCCCCACCATCTAAAGGTTCATATTCACCTCAAGAACCAAGACTATGTTCATAATCTGTACCAACCTCAACATCTACATCATTTGTTTCTATATGGTTTGAACTCATCCTTCGAAAGCTAATAAAAAAAAGGAAACAAAAGAAATAACAGAAAAAATGACCGCATCAGAAAATATTGGTATAATTATAAAGCATGGAATAAAAAAACTTAAAAGCAAAATTTGGTTTTGGACAGCTGACCCACCAAATACCAACAAAAAATATGACAATAAACAAAATTCCAGCAATAAACAAACGTATCGGATAAAGATAAAGCATGCAATAAAAAAACTTAAAAGGGAATGTGATTTCGGGACAACCACCCATCAAATCCCAACAAAAAATATGAGAATAAATAAAAATCCAGCAATAAAATATCATATGCGGATAAAGATAAAGCATGGAATAAAATAAACACATATAAGACAAACATTATAATCGGGAAAACCAAATTCCCACCAAATCCCCAACAAAAATACAAGAATAAACTTCATTCAACAATAAATATACATATATAATGCTTTTAAACGGACAAATATTAACTCAACCCACATAAAACCTTGATGAAACAGGAAAATGTAGAAAAACAATAAGCTAAAAAAACTTACCTTGTGACAAGAAGATCTTCTTTCAAATGGGGGTATGGAGTTTCATCAGCACAAACCTTCCATTAGATTCCTTTGCATTAGCGTGGGCGGAGAAGAACGATCCCCTAATTATCGTGGGTGGAGAAGAAAGAGTTAGATGGTGAAAGATTTGGAACATTAATTGATTTACCTAAGGGGGTGAAAAGGGTAGGGTTATTCCGTATTTGACTTATATGAAATGGGTCGGGTTACAGGGTTGGGTTATTTGGTTGGGATGGGCAATTAAAAAATCTGATTATGTGGATATTAATTTCCACATAGCAGCTATTGAGTAGATGACTAATCCATTGTGGCTTCCATCTAAAATCAGGGGGTATATAGCCCAATAATGTAACGGTAAGGGGGTGGATGTGCCAAACTTTTAACGAGGGTTATAATTGGCCATTTTCGCAAAGTACAGGGTTGTATTTGGAAAACTAGAAAGCCTTGTGTACTCAATCGGGCATCAACACTGAATTGTTTTAGGCCTCTTCTTGCCAAGCCATGACTTGAACGCGTATTCCGTTATTGACAAATAATAAGACCCAAAAGTTAGGCTTAGAGAGCGTGTTTACCCTTAAAATGAGTAACAATTGATAATTAAATTAAAAGAAATCAGAGCAGTCAAACCAAATGCAGTAGATGAATAAGTCTAGCTTTGCAGTGGACGTTTGGCAATCGGTTCCGATTCAGCCCTCGAAACGAGCTCTGTTACAACATAATAAGCAGGCAACTGAAGAACACTTTGAATAGTAGCTAAAAACAAAAATTAACTTTATTTCTTTGATATTCGTGCCAACTGTGATAGTTAAAATATAGAGTTAATACCCTCAAACCCACCTAAATTATATGATTTTTGTGAGTTTCCAGCCTAAACTATCGAGTGTCACTGAAAACCCCTTGACTATATCACCCTTCATAATACCCTCGGTCGCTTATGTGGCATATTGTGTGAAATTAATTGCGCAAGAGTACCTAAACGGTAAAAATCAACATAAAAAGGGGCCCACCTGATATCTTGATAATGGCTAATAATCTTCTTTATTTAAAAAAAACTTATATTTTATCTCATTTTTCTTTATGTAACACCTTCTTCTCCATTTCTTCACCATTTTTTTTACCCTTTTTATCTCTTTCTTCATCTTAATCCATTTTAAATTCTCTCTCTGTTTATTGAGTTTATTTTTTATCTTTCTTATTTTATCCATCCTTTATTGTTACCTAAATTAATTTGAAAGAAAAACACCCATTGTAGAAGAATCGTGAGGTTTAATGTATTTTGTGGTTGTGGTCAGCCTGCTTCTTTGAGAACACCAGCGACAAATGCTAGCCCAGGAAGATATTTTTTTGATGCAAGTACTATGGGTAATCATCTTTCAAATCATCGCATTTTATGTGATATAATATGGATGAATTTTGCTTTTATTTATAATGGTTTGGTTAAAATTTTCAGGCTAAGGATCGCGTGGCTTGTGAATTTTTCAGTGGTATGATCCGGAATTTTCTGGTCAATCGAAGGTGATAATTCTTGGCTTACAGAAGGATAAAATGGAACTTGAGACTGAATTGAAGAAGAAGAAAAATTTGAAGATGTTGCTTATTACTAGTATATATCTCAATGTGTATGTTTGGTTGTTCAAATGCTAGGAAGTGTTGTGTAATTTGAAACTTGGTTGTTGCTTTTGTTTCAAATGCTAGAAAGTGTAATCTGAAACTTGGTTGTTGCTTTTGTTTCAAATGCTAGGAAGTGTATTGTCATTGCTATATGTTTGATCTTTTCACATAATTAAAAATACATGAAAAGCTAGAAATAACACATTGTATTAGAGCCCAAAATGCTTACAATTGACTAGTTTTACATTACATCACATAAGATGCATTGAAGTAAAACAAGTTTTAATAGTTTACATCATAACTTGCATTAGTAAAATATTATCCAAAACACAATCATAGTATAGGCGTACAACAGTTCCTAATAGAGTAATGTTGAAGGTCACACACCTCAAGTTTTTTCATTAGCTTTTGGTGATTTTGTCCTTAAATACTATAGTAAAGCACTTCTATGTTGAAGTTGTCTAGTTGCGATTACTTGATTTTCTTTCCATTTCAAGCCTTTACTTGGTTTATAACCAAGATCACCATTCACTACAACTAAACTTTCAACTGCTCCATTGTTCACTGTCGATTACCCTACTAACAGACCTCCCTTGTTGAAATTAAGTTTAAAAAAATAGATATCAAACTATAGAGTCTAACTTGCAACCTCAAAACTAGCAACCAAACTGCTAATTACCTCATCACCTATATAGCCACTTTTACTGACAAATACTCCACGTCCCACTACTCTTGGCCTCTTAAATGTAGTAAGAGCATCTTTGTTGCTTGCTTGAGATTGTTGCACATCTGAAACCTGAGAGTGCTAGACATCTGAAGCTTGAGATTGTTGCACATCTAAGTTTTGTGAGTTCTGCACCATGTTGCTATTACTTCTTCCTATACTACCCTTAGCTTTAGAATTCTTCTTACCAGTAGATGCGTGGGAGTCAGCCTTTGATCTCTTTTTAGAGACTATTTTTATTAGTAAGCAACTCCCTTTGCATAAATAGAAACAATCCCAATAAGTTAATACCAACTAAGAGAAAAGACTGATGCAAGTAGCTGAATTAATCGATACACAACAGCCCCAATCAAAACTGACAGTCCCAAGCTATCAGCTAACTTAAGCTAACAACTAACAGATACATAACAGTCCCAAACTAACAGGTAATACAATGCTATAACAACTTTGTAACATTCAGAAGAAAGTAACAACTAACATTCATAACAGTCCCAAACTAACTATTGATCCCCAATTTTTTCCAAAAATATTTTAATATTACATATATACCTTCAAAATCGTGCATTAATAACAATTGGTAATGTTTTCATATTTTTTTCTATATTTTACTAATTTACCCAGCATTTTATTTCCAATAAATAATTACAAAGTGGCATTACAATAATTTCAAAATTATTTCTTGATTTAATTTATTATTTATGTTCCTATTTAAACCAAACTATTTCATAATTAGCCAAATTGGTATCGTTTGGCTACAATTGCAATAACTTTGCAATTATCACCCAAGTATAATTTTATATTATTTTTGACCGAAAATTAGTCAATTGTATTTTAGAATACTAAGTAATCATTTTTAACTATTTTCTATTCATGAAATTCATTTTTGTACAATTATCAGCTAATTTTGTAAATTATTTAATTTAATTTAACTGGGTATTTAACAAATAGCCAATTTTATTTCAATTCTAGCCTAATTGAATCAAATCAAAACCCAATTAAAATAGCCCAAACCCCAAGCCCAATCCACTAAGATTACCCGACCCAATCCCTAATCTAATCTAGACCGTTGATCAATTCTAATCAACAGTCAAGATCCCCTCTTACCATAGCTAACCTAATAGTCTACCCCCTAAACCCGTATTCAATCATCATTCTCACCGTCGTTACATCTCTCTTCTCTCTTAATACTCTCTCTGCTAAACATATCTCCTCTCACCGGTCGTCGTCTTTCGAGTAACCATAGTGGTCTCACCACCATCCTCAACCCCGTGGCTCTTTTCCTATGCCGATTGTTGCTGCCTTAAGGTCCTCAAAGGAACCAGAAGGCGGTTCACTCACCTCTCATATTTCTTATGTCATTCTTAGGCCATCCATGGCCGTCCAAGTACCATCTCCAGGTAGAACCTTTGGTTTCCATGCCGGTTCTTTTTCTCTATGGGTTGTCTCTATGTAATCTGTGATGACTCGGCCAGTTGTCTTAAGAATTTACGCCCTAATCTCCTATTAACTGCTTTCTCCAAGTTTATTTCTTCTATTTTAAATTGTCGGGATGTTCAATTTGAATTTCGGAGAGTTTTGGGACTCTTAGTCCCTAAATGAGAGCTTAAGCATTAGAAATTTGACCACAGTCAGAACAATATGAAGATGGCCTCATAATGGAAATCTGGTGGTTCCTTTAGATCCGTTAGGTGATTTTGGGCTTAGGGGTGTGTCTGGATTATATTTGGGAAGTCCGTAGCTAATTTAGGCTAGAAATATCGAAAGTTGAATTTTTGAAGTTTTCGATTCGATAGTGAAATTTTGATCCGAGGCTCGGAATGCAATTATAAGAGTTGTAGTAGTTCCGTTATAAAATTTGGGACGTGTGTGCAAACTTTCAGATCATTCGAACGAGTTTTGATAGACTTTTTGATCGAAAGCGTTTTTTAGAGTTTTTAAAAAATTTAGGCTTGAATCTGATATAAAATTGGTGCTTTGGATGTTGTTTTGAGAGTTCCGAAGTTGGGAACAAGTTTCAACGATGTTTTGGGATTGGTTGGCATATTTGGTTGAGGTCTCGAGGGTCTCGTGCGAGTTTCGTTGTCACGATCCGGATTTTCCCCCAACATCGGGATCGTGATGGCGCCTACTCGTGGTAGCTAGGCAAGCCTCTTTATTCACACTATCCTGTTTAACAATACTTCGTACTCAAATTAATAACAAAAATCATAATCTTAATTAAACAAGTGCGGAAGACTTTATAAAAATAGAAAATAAGTAGTTTCAAGGTATCTGATTCTGAAATCCTCTAGCCAAGACGTGGAGTCACCAACTCACGAACTACTACTGAATACTACACATAAAAGTCTGAAAGAAGTATAACATAATCTGTTTGTCTCGGAACAAAGAGACTACAACTAGTAACATAAGTAAAGGGAGAGACGCCGGGCTCGCGGACGTCTGCAAGCTACCTCGGTCTCAAATACGATCAACTCCCACGCAAAAGATCTACTGCTGCTGCTCCTGATCGAAACCTGGACCTGTGCAAAAATGCACAGAAGTGCAGTATCAGCACAACCGACCCCATGTGCTGGTAAGTGCCTGGCCTATCCCGGCGAAGTAGTGATAAGCCTAGGACCAGACACCCACATAAACCTGTGCAGTTCCATATATATGTATACCACAAAATAACGAGAAATAATCAAGTAATAACGCAATAAGGAATATCTCAAATGAACTCAACAATTAACAACAGTTAATAAGTCTACAAGGGAAAACAAAGTATAATGGAAAAACAAGTAATATCAAGTCAGGGAATGGCAAGTAGTTGCACGGCATCACCCTTCGTGCTTTTACTCTCATCCTCACCAAATATGCAAATAAAGTGCACGGCATCACCCTTCGTGCTTTTACTCTCATCCTCACATCCATGGTACGACATGATCCTTCGTACATGGTTCAATAACAAGGCACGGCATGATCCTTCGTGCATAATCAATAACATGGCACGGCATTAACCTTCGTGCATAATCAATAAAACATTGCACGGCATTATCCTTCGTGTATAATCAATAACAAGGCATGACATTAACCTTCGTGCATAAATAATAAATCAAGGCACGTCATCACCCTTCGTGCATTATCACTCTTCCTCACCAAAATAACAATCACAGTTAAGGGCAAAAAATGTAATAGTAAATCATGAACCGTCCCGGCAAGGGCAATCAATATCTCACTTCACAACAAGTCCCGACAAGGGAGAACAATAACAATTCTACAACCCGGCAAGGGTTCAACAATTTATCTTCAAATATATCTCACATCAAGTATTAACAACGACTCACGGTCATGCTAGACGCCAGTGTATGGATGCTCATCACCACAACCCATACACCACACTCGATCACATTACACATAGCACATAATCCTATTCCCTCAAGCTAGGATAGAAAAAACATTTACCTCGAATGTTTACGAACAATTCAATCTGTGGCAATGCCTTTTCCTTTCAAATTCGGCTCCAATCCAATCGCACAATTGATTTAATATCATCAATACTACTCAACAAACTAATTCATAAGGCCAATTTCAACTTGTACAACATTCTGCCCGGAATAGTGAATTTCGACCCCGGGCTCACATGGTCGGAACTCGGGGTTCGGACCAAAATCCGGTTACCCATCCCCCCACAAGTTCAAGTATATGATTTGTTTCAAAATCGGACCTCAATTCGAGGTCCAATTACCCAATTCATGAAAAACCCTATATTCTACCAAAAACAAGAAATTCTACCATGAAAACCTTTGATTTCTATTGAAAAACATGTTTAATGTTGTTAGAAATTGAAAGAATTAAGTAAAAAGTGACTTACAATTGCTTTGAAGAAGAGGGAGTTCGTGAAAAATCGTCAATGGATGTTTTTGGGTTGTGAAATGTGAAAAATGAAGCTAGAAATCGTGATTTACAGGTCTTTGTGTTCGCATTTGGGAACATGGGTTCGCAATTTCGAACCCCGACCAATTTCTGGAGTTTGAAAAATAAGCTAAGGATGGAAAGTTCGCATTTGCGAACTTTTGTTCGCATTTGCGAAGCCAAAGCAATTGCTGGGATGTTCGCATTTGCGAACATTTGTTCGCATTTGCGAACATGGCTGGATCATTGGGGTTGTCGCAATTGCGACCATAAGTTCGCATTTGCGAACTTGGGTTGATCACTGTCAACTTCGCAATTGCGAAGTATTGTTCGCATTTGCGAACCTATGCCCAACCCTACCCACTTTGCATTTGCGAAGTATGGTTCGCATTTGCGAACCAGGGCCAGCCTGGGACCTCTCGCAATTGCGAGAAAAGCTTCGCAATTGCGAAGACAACAGCAGGGTGAAAAACCAGCAGTGCAAAAATTCAGAAATTGATCCAACGGCCTACCAAATCATTACCCGAGCCCCCCGGGCTCCAAACCAAACATGTACACAACATCAAAAACACATTACGAACTTGTTCGTGCGATCACATCGCCAATATCACATCATTTTCATCAAATCAAGCCTCAAGTTCATGATTTTCATACTTTTGGTTTTCAAAACTTTCAAACTTGGAACTCAAGGTCCAAAACATATCAAACGGCATCCAAATGTCATCAAACTTTGCAGAAAGCACATATATAATATTTAAGACTTGTACCGGGCGTCGGAACCAAAATACGAGCCCGATACCAAGGTCAATTAATTCATTTTCCTTTAATAATCACATCAAAAACAATTTCACAGAAAAATTTGTAACTTGGGCTCTAGGCCTTAGAATTCGACTCCGGACGCATGTCCAAGTCCCATATTTTCCAACGGACCTTTAGGGAGCATCCAATCTCGGGTCCGGGTCCGTTTACCAAAAATGTTGACCGAAGTCAACCATATCAATATTAATATTATTTTTCTCCAAATTTCTCATAGAATTCATATTTTCTATCACAAAAACTTTTCGGCCACATGCCCGGATCGTGCATGCAAATTGAGGCAACATAGAATGAGATTTTCAAGGCCTCAGAAGCTCGAAATGATTAATAAAATAAGTGATGACCCTTTGGGTCGTCACATTCGTATGGTTAACGGATAAAAAAATTGGACTTGTGCAGTTGCTGGAAATTTTCTACTGCACTGTCTGGTTTCCTTCTTTGCGTTCGCGCAGAGTAAATTTTGGACATACACATTTTGTGCTTCGCGTTCGCGAAGAGTAAATTTTGGACATACACATTTTGTGCTTCACGTTCGCGATAGGGCCTCGCATTCACGAAGAGTAAATTCTGGCAATGCAAATGTTATCATCAATATAAACCTTCATTAGTTTCCTATCATCAATATAAACCTCCATTAGTTTCCTATTTGATCTTCTAACATTTGGTTAACTAGTCGTTGATATGCGGCACTGGTATTTTTAGCCCAAATAGCATTACATTATTAAAGTAAGTATCGAATTTAGTTATAAAAGAAGTCTTTCTTGGTCTCCTGGGTCCATCTGAATTTGGTTGTTCCCAGAATAGACATTAAGAAAACTGAGTATCTAGTGCTCGATAGTCACATCGATCATCTGGTCGATGTTAGGGAAAGGACATTAATCATTTGGACATGCCTTGTTTCGGTCCGTATATTCTACACACGTTCTGAGTTGTTTTTCCTTTTTTAGGTACGACCACTACATTAGCTAGACAATTTAGGTGTTTAACTTCCCGAGTGGAACCTATTTTCAGATTTTTAGATACCTCGTCTTTGATGAGCACATGTTTGATCTCGGACTGCTTCTTCCTCTTCTATATAACCGGGTAGAATTTTGGATCCATGCTCAATTTGTGAGTTGATACCTCTGGAGTTAGCTTTACGAAAAAACAAGATTTTCCTGAGCTCAGGAGTTAGCTTCTGCCTAGGTATATCTTTTCTTTACGGTCAGTTGTTCCCCATAGACCTTTTTAATTCCGCCCGAAGTGAGAAACTTCAATGATTGATGTAGAGTCGAAGGCACCGCTCTCATGCTGTGAACCCTGGACTCCCGAACAAGTCGTTGTATCTCACATCCTCCTCGATCACGTAAAATTTCATTTCCTGATGGTCCCGATAGTGTTCATTGGTAAGGTTATTTCACCCTTCGTCGTTGCCATGTTGAACCTATTCAATATTCCCACTATCGTTACATTTGGTCCAATAATCCCAATTACTCAACGACCCTCCATTAGATGGTATTGGCCGAGCTACCAGGACCAATTAGCACACGTTTAACTCAAAAGTTATTGATTAGTACGGATATTACCAGTGCATTATTGTGAGGCTGGATCATGCCTTCGACATCATCATCATTGAATTAGATGGACCCATCCGGGATGTAATCTCGAGTGCATTTTTTTGTTGTGATAGAAACTTTGGTATGTTTTATCATTGGCCCTTATGGGACGTCCACTCCCAATGATCATGTTGATCACATGTTGAGGCTATTCCTGCTCAATTTTCTTATTGGCATCCATATTTTTGAAATGATTTTTGGCTCGTTCACTTAGGAATTCCTGAAAATGCCAATTGTTGAATAGTCGAGCCACTTCTTCCCTTAGCTGTCGACAATCTTCGATCGTGTGATTGTGAGTACCATGGTATTTTCACACCAAGGTTTGATCCCTCTATGCAGGATCAGACTGAAGTGGCCTAGGCTACTTGATCTCCTTGATGCTACCAATGGACGACACTACACCCGCAACATCCATGTTGAAGTTGTGTTCTGATAGTCTTGGTGCTTCTCTATCACGGAGTGATCTGTTCTTTTACCTAACAGACCCCAGTTTCTAGGTCCTTGATCACTTCTTTTATCGTTCCTGGTTAGGTGGAGACCGGGTCTGTTTCCCCTTATGTCTGAGCTATATGGATGATACCGATCCCGGATTGACCTTAGCTCATAGTCCACAAGTCTTTAGATCTATCATTCGCACTATTGAGGAAAATTGACCCTGAAAGGACCCCATCCGGTCGTCCTCGACTCTAATCTTCGACTGATACCCGTTATGAATATCGGCCCATGTAACCGCCGGGTATTCCGCCAGGTTTGCTTCAATTATTGAGAAGCAATAGAATTTCGGGTGTTAAGCCCTTGAGTGAATGCATGAACGGCTCAGTCATCTGCGACCGACATGTACTTTCTAAGCATCTCATTTTCTCTTTGCTTGACTTTGAAGAGGTCTGATTTCATCACCTCAACTTTGATAGACGAAGGCATCTACAAGCATAGTGAATGAATTAATAGAATTCAGGGAATAAGTTATAGTACCATATTATTTCCCCTTTGGATAAGGTTTCCCCAAACTTCTTCAACAACACTCACTCAATATCATCATCTTCTAGGTCGTTTGCCTTTTATTGCACACGTGTAGGAGGTTACATGCTCGTTTGGATCTGTAGTTCCTTTATATTTGGGAATTTTGGTCATCCGGAATCTCTTCAGAATTGGATTTAGTGCCGCACTTGGGGGAAAAGGTTTCTGAATTTATTTATTGGAATATGGGCTTTTCAATATCGGAGGCGCTCCTAGGATCTTATCGACCCTCGAATTGTAAGTTTCAAACTTTTTGTCATTTGTCTCTATCTTTTTCTCACTAGACTCCACCCTACTTTGTACGCGCTTCGAGCATTTTCGTCACTTCAAAATGTCCTTTGGGTCCAAATACGTCTGATTCTGCGATAACATGTTCGTTCCTTCATGCATCTTCTCTAACCCACTCGAGTACGATCCTATTCTGGGCGTGATTTCTAGTTTATAGTTGTGGTATTGCCACTTTTCTAAGCTTGTACTATTTTAAAAATCAATCGCAAAACGACTCCATCGCCTCCTCATTTGGGTGCTTCTCGAGCCGATAGTCAGGTACCCAACGAATGCTATTTTCGGAATTAGTTGGCAGGTTTATATTAATAGCAGCTTGTAAGTTAGTGTCGATTGGGTTAGCGATTGGGACACTATTAGGATCAACAAGGGTTACATCATTTCTTGGTACCACATTATTGTTTTCACAGTGGTGGACCGACTCTACGTCAACATTCAAATGAATAGATTGAGAATTTAACAGTTTTAAATTAACCTAAAATCAAACTTCAAAGAGCAAGATAAAATAGGGTATGTTAATGTGATTCGTATTAAATCACCACTACCATCCTTAGCCCCACGGTTGACGCCAATATGTTTACCCTTAAAATGAGTAACAATTAAATTTATATACAGTTAAAGGATATGTGATTTAATTTATATGAATAAACTTGAACAATAGACAATTGATCTAACGAAAATCAGAGTGATCAAATAAAATGTAATGGATGGATCTAGCTATGGTGGACGTTTGAAAACCAGTTCCGATTCATCCCTCCGAACGAGCTTGGTAACAACTTAATAAGCAGGCATCTGAAGAACACTTAAAAAGTGGTTAAAGAACATAAATTAAGTTTACTCATTTGATATGCATGTCAACAATGTTGTTAAAATATAAAAGCTCTCCCTTTTATATAGTAGGGGAATTTCAATCCTAGTACAAGTCTAAATAAGGTAAAAAAAAATTGGATTCTAGTAATTGTTATTATATAGTTGATAACCGGGCAAGACTTGCACTGTAATGACCAGTGGTGGGCAGATTATTCGGCCCCTCATTTGTTATGTCTAACCGCCTTTTCTTAGCCCCTACTTTTCTTGAGCTTAACGCTTGGCCGTATCATGTATCTGATGCACTATTCATCCTCCCCCGGTTGTGGATATCCTCGGCACTACCCAAAGTCATATCGGGTCACACCGTCCTTTCGTTTCTTTATCGAAAAATTAGGGTAACTTTTATCTTCGATTTTACGCATACACAGAATACTTTGTCGTACTAAATCAATCACATATCGATTCTCAAGACACGGAACTCAAAACTGTAAGGGTAACAACACTTTATATATTCCACCACGCGGTGATCCAACTGCATCCTTTGAGAAAACCATAGTGCATTAGGTATGTTCCCCGTATAAAATGAACCAATAGATCAAATAATTTTTTTTTTGGAAGAATTAAAAGCTTTTCAATTTGGTTAAACAGAATAATAATATATCCAATAAAATCTCACAAATATGATATGAGAAAAGTGATGTGTGTGAGCACGTAATTTTTTCCCTATATAAATTATTCCCATAAATTCAAGAAAATAATGTTTTCCCATTATTTGTAATTGTTTGTAGATTTTTCATATGATTTTTCTTAATTGTTTGCATTTGCCTGTGCATGTTTATTTTATTTAAATCATAAAAAATACCATGCATTTGAATTTAGGATTTATATTTATATTTTTAGGTTAATTAGTAAATTGGTTGTTTTATAAAAATAAAAAATCACAAAAATGTCTCATTTTTGCATTTTAGCCTTTTAATATTAAATTGGTAATTTCTTCTTTTTATTTAGGAGTAATTAACTTTCATAAATATCTTAGTAGTTAATTAACTTAATTCTACAACTTGGATTAATTTAAGATTCTAATTTAGTTTTGTTTTTTAATTAAAAAAGGAAAAGAAAGACAAATGAACAGGAGAGGAAAAGAGATTTAGGGCTGTTGACTTCGGCCTAAATACTAAGGCCCAATTTAATCCACTCATCCGCCTAGCCCGATACCTAACCCGCCCTAGTCCACCTGCCCAAACCCGCCTCATTTCCTATTACCATAAAAACCTATTATAACATCCTCCCCATAGCAGACTAAGGCTGTTTTTTGTCCCGGGCCTAAACAGGCCTGGCGGGCCGGTCCGGGCGGTCCTGGGCCTGGTGGGTTTTTTTCCTGGCGGTCCCGATCCTGGCGGGCCTACTGGGTAGGACCGGCCCGTGACGGGCCTAAGCCCATGTGATCCTGGGCCTGGCGGGCGGGCTTCGTGGGCTTTTAATTAAAAAAAATTATTTAATAAGTATATATATGTTAAGTATATATATATATATGGTAAGTATATAAATGTTATATAAACTTAATATATATATACTTAACATATATAAACTTAACATATATATATATATATATATATATATATATATATATATATGTTAAGTATATTTGTATATATTAAGTATATATATATTAAGTATATATATGTTAAGTATATAAATGTAAAGTATATATATGTTAAGTATATAAATGTAAAGTATATATATGTTAAGTATATAAATGTAAAGTATATATATGTTAAGTATATAAATGTTAAGTATATATATATGTTAAGTTTATATATGTTAAGTATATATATATATTAAGTTTATATAAGTTAAGTATATATATAAGTTAAGTATATATATATATATATATATATATATATATATATATATATATATATATATATATATATATATATATATATATATATATATATATACTTAATATATATATATATATATATATGTTAAGTATATATATATATATATATATATATAACTTAACTTATATAAACTTAATATATATATACTTAACATATATATATATATATATATATATATATATATATATATATATATGTTAAGTATATATATATATATATGTTAAGTATATATGTTATGTATATATATAACATATATTATGTATATATATTATGTGTATATGTATTAAATAGATATATATTATGTATTAAGAGATAAATCAAACAATTGTGTAATAATTTTTATTACTAAAAATGACATATCTTTATTAGTCTTCTCTCTGCCCCAATGGAATGAGCACAACAAGGTACTAATACCACCATTAAAAGAAAAAAAAACTAAATAAGATGTGCCAAAGTACAATTTACAACACAATCTACATATCTTTAACAAATCTCATAAATCCTTCAAGATTTGGAGGAGGTTCCGTAGGCGGTGGTGGAAAAGAAGCTTGTTCATCACCACTTCCCGGCGAAGCAGCATCCTCTGCAAGTTCTGCAATCATTTCTTTGTAAGCTTCATCCACATCCAGTTGTGATTCTGCAAGTCCAAAGTTTCTTCTTTCCGAGCGGATACAATCTCTAAATAGCACTAACTTCTCCAAGCTCTCCCTCATAGATGCTCTATGATCTCCTATTTGAAGTTTTTCTTGACTGAATGCGCTCTCTGATGTATATATTAAGTATATATATTTAAGTATATAAGTTAAGTTTATATATATTAAGTATATATATGTTAAGTATATAAATGTTAAGTATATATATATCAGAGCCTAGGCGCTTTCATAGTAAATAAAGTACTAGATGTGAAGAATCTAGCATAGACATGAAATATATGTTATGTATATATATAATATATATTATGTATATATATTATATGTATATGTATTAAATAGATATATATTATGTATTAAGAGATAAATCAAAAACTTGTGTAATAATTTTTATTACTAAAAATGACATATCTTTATTAATCTTCTCTCCCCCAATGGAATGAGCACAACAAGGTACTAATACCACCATTAAAAGGAAAAAAAACTAAATAAGATGTGCCAAAGTACAATTTACAACACAATCTACATATCTTTAACAAATCTCATAAATCCTTCAAGATTTGGAGGAGGTTCCGTAGGCGGTGGTGGAAAAGAAGCTTGTTCATCACCACTTCCCGGCGAAGCAGCATCCTCTGCAAGTTCTGCAATCATTTCTTCGTAAGCTTCATCCACATCCGGTTGTGATTCTGCAAGTCCAAAGTTTCTTCTTTCCGAGCGGATACAATCTCTAAATAGCACTAACTTCTCCAAGCTCTCCCTCATAGATGCTCTATGATCTCCTATTTGAAGTTTTTCTTGACTGAATGCGCTCTCTGATGCAACTGTTGAAGCTTGAATTGATAATATATCGCGAGCCATCCTTGCAAGAACAGGAAAATGTTTTTTCCGTAACTTCCACCATTCCAAAAGCTCAAAACTCCCTTCTGGATTCTCCTTCTCTAGTCCCTGCGACAAATAAACTTGAAGCTCATTTAGATGGGAAGATTCATCAAAATTATCTCCTTGAGAACCCCTAAACTCCGTCCAAGATTTAAGTGCCTTCAAGCCCGCGACTCTTTTAGACGACTTTGAAGTAGACGAAGTAGGGGTTGGAACATTTGGCCTAGAATTTTGTAAGGCTTGTTGGTATGCATTATAAATTGTTTGAATATTAATTTTAATTGATGCTTTTGCATCTGCAAGAGTAGCACGTTCTTCTACTGTAAGATCTAAAGCGTTATAAATATTTGTATACCAAAAATGAGGACCTCCTAATTTCATTGTTGGGTTTAAAGTTGCAGCTACGCCATAAATAGGGGGGATAGGGAAAATATTTTTTAAACTTTTCTTTCATTGCATTTATAGCAAGTTCATAAATATGCCCACCCTCCTTAAAATCCATAAATAATGCACATAAGGCTGCAATATAAACTAAACAATTTGAAATAGTTGGATAATATTGTCCGGAAAATACATTTGTAGCAGTGTGAAAATATTCTAAAAAATCTATAAGAATTTTAACATTAATCCAATCTTGGGTTGTAAGCACTTCATCATCATCCACACCCCCAACCCGAGCATTGAACATTGTATTAATTCGGTTCCTATATTCGTAAGCAACTACTAAACTTTCGTACATATAATTCCATCTAGTGGGGCAAGGTTTAGGAACCTTTCTTTCTCTAAGGCCATATTCATCACATTTTTTATAATACTCCCTAACTCTACTTCTATGGTTAGAAAAAAAAAGCCAATTAAGAGCCATTCTAACCTTTTCAATTTCTAAATTTAAAATTCGCATACCATCACCGACAATTAAATGATAAATATGATAAATACATCTAACATGAAATATATTACTAAATGCAGGATTTAATGTGTTTGTAAGAATGCCTACTGCACTAGTGTTACTAGAAGCATTATCCATAGAAATTGATATTATTTTATCATTAATGCAAAAATATCTACAAATATCACCAACGGTGTTAGCGATAAACTTACCTGTGTGACGGGAGTTAATTATTCTATACGCAAGAATGCGTTTTTGCATTATCCACTTCTCGTCTATCCAGTGACTAGTAACAGTTAGGTAATCACAATCGTTATTACTTCTACCAATATCAGTGGTAATAAAAATTTTATTAGTTATATGACTAAATAAATACCACAAATATTGTTCGTATTCATGTTTAAATTTATATATATCGGCCTTAACTGTTGCACGAGGCCAACCTTTATAAGCAGGATTAAAAACTTTTCTAATATAATGCACAAAATTAGGATTAGAAGGAAAAATATACGGTAAACACATAACGGTAACCATCTTTGCTAATTCTTCCCTATTTTTATTTGGATCATAATATAATATACCTCCGGTGACAGTGTTAATTCGAGGTTGAACTAGATTAGAATTTGTACTAGGGTTACCCGCATTTTCTACACTTGTCCCCTCTAGCTGTGCTTTTAATCTGTTATATTTAGCTTTTTCAGTAGGGTGTGTTTGTATGTGCCTAGTCAAACTACCCGTGCCACTATGGTCTCCAGTATATTTATGCACCAATAATTTTTTACAATTATTACATTGAGCCTTATTTTGATCTCTTAGTTCAGTAAAAAATTTCCAAACTAATGACGTTTCTTGGCGTTTAGAAGGTTGTCTATTAAAAGTAGGTGTTTGTATAGGTGGGTGTTGTGGTTCAGTTGGGTTATTAGCCAGACTAGTAGGTGTGTCATCTAAATCCGGTTGGGTTTCATCTACATCCTGTTGAGTTTCAGCAAAATCCTGTTGGGTTTCATCAAAATCCAATTGCCTATGGACTTGTAAATTAGGATAAAGAGCAGTCATAATTTCATTATCTAGTTGATATTCTCGTGAAATATTATGGCAAAATTCAGTATCGCTAAATTGAAAATAGGGATTATCACTATCAAGAATAATTGGACCACTAGGACGGGTAGGTCGGGGAACTGAGGGGAAGGTTAGTTGGTTGACGATTACTTTCACCCATTTTAGCTTTTCCCTTACCACTAAATATTTTTTTCAAAGAAAATGCCATATTAATTATAATTATGCAAACTAAAGCACACAAAATATATTCTTAAAAATTAAGAGTTGGAACGAGTTTACCGAATTGACGAACAACTTCTTCAAAATTAAAAATCGTTGAAGACTTGAATACTTCAATTCACAAACTTCACAAAAGTTCACAAAATTGGAATAATAATATAAGCAATTGAGAGAGATTAAGATAGATTGATGAATTGGTGAGTTAAAATGAAAGAATGGGGGGGGGGGGGGTATTTATAGTTGAGAATTGAGAAAAAGTGTAATTATATAAAGTTTGGGGTTATTTTAAAATTTGGAGACTATTTGGCTAAATTTTAAAGCCAAAAAACGGCTAATTTTGACCTCTAACGGCTATTTTTGAAATCTGCCCGTTCGGCCATTATTAAATTTTTTTTTTTTTGAAATTATACCGTTAGGCCCGCTAAGGCCCGTCAGGCCCGCCAGGACCGGTCCCGGTCTTCGCGGTCCTTGGCTCGCGGGCTAAATGTGAAGGACCGGCTCGTCACGGTCTCAGAAGCCCACCTGGGCCCGGCACACCAAGCCTGGCCCGCCAGACCAGCTAGAACCGCACGGTCCCGGTCGGGGCCCGATCCGAAACCGGCCCACTAGACAGCCTTAAGCAGAACCCTAAACCTAGAGACCACCAAAGCGGTGCCCAACCCTGTCCCAGATTCTGCTCACCAAAACCGCCCCCCCCCCAAACTCACCACACGGTCCCCTTCTTTCCAACGTGGCATAACTGTTTATCTGACAGAATATTTTCAGCATTTGGCCATTTTCACGCGCTCTTTATTTCGGGGGATGAATCTCGGGTAAATGGGAGCGATTGGATGTGAGAGATCACATCCGCGCCTTCCATTTGTCCAAGTTTTGTTCCATGTGAGATTGGGTTTGATTTTTCTTCGGATCTTTGGATAATATTTGGGTATTTCTTGGAGAACAGGTGAGAAGCTTTGAGAGTCGAGTATATATATATTGGTGTTTTCACAGATTTGAGAAAGAGATTTTTCTGGAAAAAAAGCTAGGGTTTTTATTTTGATTCCGATTTCTCTCTTCTTTCGTTCAGTTGGTTAATAGATTAAAAGTTCGTTCTAGTTTTGTTTTCTGATTTTACATTCAAGAAAATATAAAAAAAAATCCAACTCTTTCTTTGGATTGTTGTTTTTTAGGATACTCAAGTTTGGGTTTAGATTTCAGAAAATATATGAAAGAGATCCTATTTTCTTCTCTTGGATTTTTGGTTTAAAAAATGGTGTTCATTTGAAGTTCTGGTTGTCGTTCGTGATTCAAGCTCCCAGTTCCTGGTTCGCTCGTCATTGTTTCACTCGTTTCTGGTTGAATTTGTCTGACATCCAATTTAATCGAAAGTTGTTTTTTTCTCAGGTGCACTTCTCTTCTATTTTTTGTCTTGGTTTCGTAGAGATTCCCTGAGATAATATGGCTGAAACTTGACTTTCATGCTACTGCTAATTGCGTCATGAATTTATCAATTTATTGTTTCTTTAGCGCATGGTAAGCAACCTCCACTTCCAATTAAGAGGTTGTAAATTCGAGTCTTCCCAAAAGCATTCTTGGAGGGAAGTATGCTGGGGTCTATTTGGAAACAGCCTCTCTACCCCAGGGTATGGGTAAGGTCTGTGTACACACTACCCTCTCCAGACCTTGCTAAGTAGAATTATACTGGGTTGTTGTTGTTGTTATTGTTTCTTTGGCTATTAGTGTAGGTGTGAATTGATCACGTGTTTGTTGGTAACTTTCATGAATTTTTTGTTTGTTAAAGGGGAGATTTGACCAAAGATATGTGCTTAAGCTCGTTCAATTACCTCAGTATCAAATCGCTTCGTGGAGATTGTGACGACCCAAAGGGTCATCACTTATTTAATTAATCTCGAGCTTCTGAGGCCTTGAAAACCTCATTCTATGTTGCCTCGATTTATGTGCACGATCCGAGCATGTAGCTGGAAAGATTTTGTGATAGAAAATATGAATTCTATGAGAAATTTGGATAAAAATGATATTAATATTGATATGGTTGACTTCGGTCAACATTTTTGGTAAACGGATCCGGACCCGAGATTTGATGGTCTCGAGAGGTCCGTAGGAAAATATGGGACTTGGACATGCGTCCGGAGTCGAATTCCTGAGGCCTAGAGCCCGAGTTATGAATTTTTATGTGAAATTGTTTTTGATGCAATTATTAAAGGAAATAAATTAATTGACCTTGGTATCGGGCTCGTATTTTGGTTCCGACGCCCGGTACAAGTCTTAAATATTATATATGTGATTTCTGTAAAGTTTGGTGACATTTGGATGTCGTTTGAGATGTTTTGGACCTCGAGTCCCAAGTTTGAAAGTTTTGAAAACTAAAGGTATGAAAATCATGCATTTGAGGCTTGATTTGATGAAAACGAGGTGATATTGGCGACGTGATCGCACGAACAAGTTCATAATGTGTTTTTGAGGTTATGTGCATATTTGGTTTGGAGCCCCGAGGGCTCGGGTGAACTTTGGATAGGCCACGAGATCAATTTTTCATGTTAGAAGTTGTTGTCAGCACCTGGTCTGCAGAGTTCGCAAATGCGAACAATAGTTCGCAAATGCGAACTCCCCAATAATCTGCAGAGTTCGCAAATGCGAACAATAGTTCGCAAATGCGAACTCCCCCTATTGTGTCTGTGTTCGCAAATGCGAACAATAGTTCGCAAATGCGAACTTGACCCTTCTATGCCTATGTTCGCAAATGCGAGCTATAGTTCGCAAATGCGAACTGGCCACTATTCCGCCTGGGTTCGCAAATGCGAACAATAGTTCGCAAATGCGAACCTCCCCATATTTAGCTTGTGTTCGCAATTGCGAACAATAGTTCGCAAATGCGAACTTCCCAGTTTTGCCTTGGCTTCGCAAATGCGAAGAAATGTTCGCAAATGCGAACTTCCCACCCTTAGCTTATTTTTCAAACTCCGGAAATTGGTCGGGGTTCGCAATTGCGAACCCATGTTCGCAAATGCGAACACAGAGACCTGAAAAACACGGATTTCAGTCATTTCTTCACATTTTTACAAAACTAAAACACCCATTTGCGATTCTTCAAGGATTTCTTCTTCATCAAATCGATTGTAAGTCACTTTTTACTTAATTCTTTCAATTCCTAACATCATTAAACATGTTTTTCATTAGAAATCAAATGTTTTCATGGTAAAATTCTTGTTTTTGTTAGAAAATAGGGTTTTTCATAAATTGGGAATTGGACCTCGAATTGAGGTCCGATTTTGAAACAAATTATATACATGAACTCGTGGGGGATGGGTAACCGGATTTTGGTCCTAACCCCGAATTCCGACCATGTGGGCCCGGGGTTGAAATTTACTATTCATGGCAGAATGTTGTAAAAGTGGTATTTGGTATTAAGAATTAGTTTGTTGAGTAGAATTGATGATATTAAATCAATTGTGTATAGATACTGTTGGATTGGAGCCAAATTGAAAGAAAAGACATTTCCACGGATTGGATTGTTCATAAGCATTCGAGGTAAGTGTTTGTTCTATCCTAGCTTGAGGGAATAGGATTATGTGTTATGTGTTATGTGATCGAGTGCGGTGTATGGGCTGTGGTGACGAGCATCCATACACTGGCGTCTAGTATGACCGTGAGTCGTTGGAAAATGATATTTTGAGATATATTACAGGTGAATCGTTATTGTTCTCCCTTGTCGGGACTTGTTGTGAAGATAATTATTGATTGCCCTTGATGGGACGATTTATGAATTGTTGTTTCTTTCTCTGCCCTTAACTGTGATTGTTATTTGGGTGAGGAAGAGTGATAATGCACGAAGGGTGATGCCGTGCCATGTTTATTTATTTATGCACGAAGGTTAATGCCGTGCCATGTTTATTTATTGATTATGCACGAAGGATCATGCCGTGTCCTGTTATTGAACCATGTACGAAGGATCATGCCGTACTATGGATGTGAGGATGAGAGTAAAAGCACGAAGGGTGATGCCGTGTACTTTATTTGTTTATTTGGTAAGGATGAGAGTAAAAGCACGAAGGGTGATGCCGTGCAATTGTTTGCTATTCCTTGACTTGATATTACTTGTTTTTCCATTATATTTTATTTGGGTGATGCCGTGCAATTGTTTGCTATTCCTTGACTTGATATTACTTGTTTTTCCATTATATTTTATTTGGGTGATGCCGTGCAATTGTTTGCCATTTCTTGACTTGATATTACTTGTGTTTCCATTATACCTTGTTTTCCTTGTGAACTTATTTGATTGTTATTTGGGTGAGGAAGAGTGATAATGCACGAGGGGTGATGCCGTGCCATGTTTATTTATTTATTGATGCACGAAGGATCATGCCGTGCCCTATTATTGAACCATGTACGAAGGATCATGCCGTACCATGGATGTGAGGATGAGAGTAAAAGCACGAAGGGTGATGCCGTGTACTTTATTTGCTTATTTGGTGAGGATGAGAGTAAAAGCACGAAGGGTGATGCCGTGCAACCGTCTGCTATTTCTTCAATTGATATTACTTGTGTTTACATTACACTTTGTTTTTCCTTGTGAAATTATTAACTGTGGTTAATTGTTGAATTCTTTAAGATATTCCTTATCGTGTTAATACTTGATTATTTCTTGTTATTTTGTGGTACACATATATATATATTGAATTGCACAGGTTATGTGGGTGTCTGGTCCTAGGCTTGTCACTACTTCGCCGGGATAGGCCAGGCACTTACCAGCACATGGGGTCGGTTGTGCTGATGCTACACTTCTGTGCGTTTTTGCACAGGTCCAGGTTACGATCAGGAGCAGCAGCAGCAGTGAATAGATTGCGTGGGAGTTGATCATATTTGAGACCGAGGTAGCTTGCAGACGTCCGCAGGCCCGGCGTCTCTCTCTTTATTTATGTTATTAGCTGGAGTCTCTTTGTTCCGAGACAAACAGAATTATGTTATATTTCTTTCAGACTTTTATGTGTAGTATTCCATAGTAGTTTGTGAGTTGGTGACTCCACGTCTTGGGTAGAGGATTTCAGTATGATTTTCACCGTGTGATTTGTTATTCCGCATTTATTTAATTAAAATTTTGTTAAAAACGGGATAGTATGAATACAGTGGCTTGCCTAGCTACCACGAGTAGGCGCCATCACGATCCCGATGTTGGGGAAAAATCCGGGTCGTGACAAGTTGGTATCAGAGCTCTAGGTTACATAGGTCTCACCACTCACGAACAAGCTTAGTAGAGTTTGAGAGGTAGGTACGGAGACGTCTGTACTTGTCCTCCAGAGTCTATTGAGTTAGGAAAGAGTCTCTTATTTGTTCTTTCTTATCGTGCGAATTTGTTCTTCAAAGTGTTAAGTCAAATTTCCACTCTTGTCTTCCCACGAATGGCGTAGTCACGTACTGCTTATCCAGCCGAACAATGGCACAGACTGGTGATAGATCAACTATGCCTTCAAAAGTTTTATGGAGGACGGATAGGTTTCACCAAAGTCTTCGCTACCACCTTCAGCGGTGCATCTTTTGAGAACCCACGAGATTGTGCTTGACAGTTCTTATGAGGAATTACAGAACGTGGGAATAGTCGAATGCGAGGAGTTCATTTTATTGTGCTACGGAAGGCACACAGAAGTAGTGGGAAGATAATGTATTTACCACACCAGTTATGGTCCCAACGGAAGATGCAATTATATCAGGAGATCACCTAATAAATCGTGTTGGGTTTCAACGGACCTTGACGTCCGGTCGATGTGTTGGAGTTGTGAAGGACAAATATGGTGAGTTATTGGACTATATATATATGGTATAGAAAGGTCCTCTAAATAATTTATACATATTTAAGGTTGGTTCCTTTCATGGGGTAAGAAATCGCCCCAGAAGAATAACGAAGAGTTTGTGAGTAAACGGGGTAGCTCAGCAGTGTTAAGCCAACATAGCAAAAGAGGAAATTGGCCATCAATGTTTGTGACAAGATTACCAAGAGGGCAAGCCGGCCAATGCAACGCTATCTACTAAACTCTATTTTTAGAAAATGTTATGAAGACGTCACCCCGAGATTCTCTGCAATATGTGGTATGTGCGATCTGAACGGTTGTACCAGGTCACAATGACTGTGTCCGAATATATATTGCCATGAGCAATAAGTTAACCGATCCTTAAAGGAATTGCTGTGAATGTGGAATATTGGAGAAATACAATTTTAGGAAAGCACTCAGGCTACACGCTCCATTGCAGTTAATAATTATCCTACCTGGCCAGCCAGATGTAGAGGTTATGATGTTAGAGGTGGAGGTGAAAATCCTAGAGGTGGAGACCCGACCATTGATATAATTTTTATGATATGAGGGAGGTCACTACACCAAATGTGGTCATCACACGTATAATTCAGATTGTTATAGACATAATAATTTTTCCCTTAATTTAATTTGGTTTTTGAAAGAAAATTTAGGCGAGTCCTTTTAACATGCTCCATTCATGAGCGAGTATCGTAATCATCAAACCTACTTAGGGAAATACTCACGTTGAGATATTACATGAGGATAGACATCCCTATTATTAGGTGTTAGTCACTAAAATATCCATGAGGCTAAGAGTGACTTTATATTACTTATTACAATGGGTTTTGATATAATTTTCGGGATAACTAATTTTAATCGTTAATTGTGCTCCCTATCAGTATGAGGGCTTATTTTATGTCATGATTATCTTTGACGGACAATTATTGAAAGGAAGAAAGAAAGGAAATGAAAAATTTCAGATGATATGATGTGCAAGCACTGTGATTCAGATTTGAGGATGAGATCCTCCAATTTTTGGCATAATGTGAAATATTTCTAAGCCGAGCTTCAAGTTGCGGTGGATATCATATGAGGACTGGGTCCTGGTAGTAAGAGTTTATGTGTTTAAAATTCTTCTTTTATGAAATTAATATTTTCGTATTGCATTCGTAAATAAGAGTCATGCCCGTTAGGACTATTTGACAATTCTTGTATAGTTTCTGTTCATATTTAGCCATTTCTATTTTGAAACCGTTGAGCTTAGCCCTTGAGACGAGCACCAGGTAAGGATAAATATGACGCATTAATTCGGGAAAATAATCACGAGGTCACGATACCTCATTCTGAGTAAAGTGGGATTTGTAGAATAAGGTATTTGATAACAGGGTTAATTGACAATGTTGTAATTTAAGAACAACTCTTATGGCCAGACTTCAGAGTCATGAATATGTGCATACGCATGAGGTGTTCGTGCCTTATTTAGACTTGTTCGTTGTAGTCTTCATTGTTTCCATATCGACCTACTCCTGCAGTTAGGAGGAAAATGCGCAACATCTCAGAGTGGCCTTGCAGACTCTGAGAGATAGCCAACTACATGCAAAATTTTCAAAGTGTGAATTTTGGCTAAGTTCGGTTGCATTCTTGGGTCATATTATGACGGCAGCAGGTATTCAGGTTGATCCGAAGAAGATTGAGGCAGTCAAGAACTAGCCTAGACCGACATCAGCCACATATATTCGGAGTTTCTTGGGGTTAGCGGGCTATTATCGCCGATTCGTAGAAGGATTTTCGTCTATTGCAACCCCACCGACCAGATTGACCCAGAAGGGTGTTCAATTTGAATGGTCCGATGAATGTGAGGCGAGCTTTCAAAAGCTCAAGACAACCTTGACCACAACACCGGTATTGGTTTTACCCACAGGTACGGGACCTTACACTGCTTATTGTGATGCTTCCCATATTGGGCTTGGTGCAGTGTTAATGCAGGATGGCAAGGTTATTGCCTATGCTTCGAGGCAGTCGAAGATTCATGAGAAGAACTATCCAATGCATGATCTAGAATTGGCGGCGATTATTCACGCATTGAAGATCTGGAGGCATTATTTGTATGGTGTAGCATGTGAAGTATACACCGATCATAAGAGTCTTCAGTATTTGTTTAAGCAGAAAGAGTTGAATATGAGGCAGCGGGGATGATTAGAGTTGCTAAAAGACTATGATGTTACTATATTATATCACCCAGGTAAGGCCAATGTGGTGGCCGATGCATTGAGTAGAAAGTATGCCAGCGTGGGTAGTCTTGCATATATTCCGGTCAATCAGAGACCATTAGCTCTAGATGTCCAGGCCTTAGCCAACCGGTTCGTGAGACTAGACATTTCTGAGCCTAGCAGAGTGTTAGCCTGCACGGTCGCTCGTTCTTCCTTATTAGAGCGTATCCGTGAGAAGCAATTTGATGATCCTCATTTGTGTGAGTTGAGAGATACAGTACAGCGGGGAGGTGCCACACGGGTAAGTTTAGATGATGATGGGATATTGAAATTGCAGGGTCGAGTTTGTGTACCTAATGTCGAAGGGATTCGAGAGTTGATCTTAGCAGAGGCCCACAGTTCACGGTATTCTATTCACCCAGACGCCGCGAAGATGTACCAGGACTTACGGCAACACTATTGGTGGCGCAGAATGAAGAAAGATATCGTTGCGTATGTCGCTCGGTATCTAAATTGTCAGCAGGTGAAATATGAGCACCGGAGACCTGGTGGTGTATTCCGGAGGATTGAAATTCCCGAGTGGAAATGGGAGCGGATCATAATGGACTTCGTTACTGGACTTCCTTTGACTCGGAGGAAATTTGATGCTATTTGGGTCATTGTTGATAGGCCGACCAAGTCAGCACACTTTATTCCAGTATCCGTCTCCTACTCGTCGGAGAGGTTAGCGGAGGTTTACATTAGGGAGATTGTTCGTCTCCACGGGGTGCCGTATCTATTATCTCCGATCGGGGTACGCAGCTTACCTCGCGGTTCCGGAGAGCGGTCCGGCGGGAGTTAGGCACTCAGTGTTCGGCTGAGTACAGCATTTCATCCTCGGACGGATGGCCGATCCGAGAGGACTATTCGGATTCTCGAGGACATGCTTCGAGCCTCGTGTTATTGATTTCGGAGGCTCGTGGGATCATTTTCTACCATTAGCGAGTTCGCCTACAATAACGACTACCAGTCTAGGCATCCAGATGGCTCCGTATTGGTGTTATACCGGTAATGAAGATAAATTGTTGAAATTATTATCAATTATTGGTTTAAAACCGGTAATTATAAATATTGTTGATATAGAGATTATTGGCTAAATGCCGGTAATATATATATTTATGAATTGGGATCGTGTGGCGCACCGACCACTTATATATTTATGAATTGGGATTGTGTGGCGCGCCGACCACTTATATATTTATGAATTGGGATCGTTTGGCACGCCGACCACAAAGTGACTTAAATCTTGGCATTGGCCATAGTTGCCGGTAGCCTATTGATATATTTGGGAGCGGGTGGTACACCTACCATAAGATGTAGTTACTGTGATATTTGGGAGCGGGTGGTACGCCTACCACAAGATGTAGTTACTGTGATAGTTCGGAGCGGGTGGAACGCCTACCACGAGATATGAAATGAGAGAGGAATTGAGACATGAAAGTAAGATTTATTCTGTTGATTAGATTATTCTGGATATCGTGAGTTATTGACTGTTATTTCAGAGCAGAGTATTTCCTTATATATATATATTGCAACTGTACAGGTTTATGTGGGTGACTGGCCTTAGCCTTGTCACTAGTTGTGACGACCCAAAGGGTCATCACTTATTTTATTAATAATTTCGAGCTTCTGAGGCCTTGAAAACATCATTCTATGTTGCCTCGATTTATGTGCACGATCCGAGCATGTAGTCGGAAAGATTTTGTGATAGAAAATATGAATTCTATGAGAAATTTGGATAAAAATGATATTAATATTGATATGGTTGACTTCGGTCAACATTTTTGGTAAACGGATCCGGACCCGAGATTTGATGGTCCCGAGAGGTCCGTAGGAAAATATGGGACTTGGACATGCGTCCGGAGTCGAATTCCGAGGCCTAGAGCCCGAGTTATGAATTTTTATGTGAAATTGTTTTTGATGCAATTATTAAAGGAAATAAATTAATTGACCTTGGTATCGGGCTCGTATTTTGGTTCCGACGCCCAGTACAAGTCTTAAATATTATATATGTGATTTCTGTAAAGTTTGGTGACATTTGGATGTCGTTTGAGATGTTTTGGACCTTGAGTCCCAAGTTTGAAAGTTTTGAAAACTAAAGGTATGAAAATCATGCATTTGAGGCTTGATTTGATGAAAACGAGGTGATATTGGCGACGTGATCGCACGAACAAGTTCATAATGTGTTTTTGAGGTTATGTGCATATTTGGTTTGGAGCCCCGAGGGCTCGGGTGAACTTTGGATAGGCCACGAGATCAATTTTTCATGTTAGAAGTTGCTGTCCGCAACTGGTCTGCAGAGTTCGCAAATGCGAACAATAGTTCGCAAATGCGAACTCCCCACTATTCTCCAGAGTTCGCAAATGCGAACAATAGTTCGCAAATGCGAACTCCCCCCTATTGTGTCCGTGTTCGCAAATGCGAACAATAGTTCGCAAATGCGAACTTGACCCTTCTATGCCTCTGTGTTCGCAAATGCGAGCTATAGTTCGCAAATGCGAACTGGCCACTATTCCGCCCGGGTTCGCAAATGCGAACAATAGTTCGCAAATGCGAACCTCCCCATATTTAGCCTCTGTTCGCAATTGCGAACAATAGTTCGCAAATGCGAACTTCCCACTTTTGCCTTGGCTTCGCAAATGCGAAGAAATGTTCGCAAATGCGAACTTCCCACCCTTAGCTTATTTTTCAAACTCCAGAAATTGGTCTGGGTTCGCAATTGCGAACCCATGTTCGCAAATGCGAACACAGAGACCTGAAAAACACGGATTTCAGTCATTTCTTCACATTTTTACAAAACTAAAACACCCATTTGCGATTCTTCAAGGATTTCTTCTTCATCAAATCGATTGTAAGTCACTTTTTACTTAATTCTTTCAATTCCTAACATCATTAAACATGTTTTTCATTAGAAATCAAATGTTTTCATGGTAAAATTCTTGTTTTTGTTAGAAAATAGGGTTTTTCATAAATTGGGAATTGGACCTCGAATTGAGGTCCGATTTTGAAACAAATTATATACATGAACTCGTGGGGGATGGGTAACCGGATTTTGGTCCTAACCTCGAATTCCGACCATGTGGGCCCGGGGTTGAAATTTACTATTCATGGCAGAATGTTGTAAAAGTGGTATTTGGTATTAAGAATTAGTTTGTTGAGTAGAATTGATGATATTAAATCAATTGTGTATAGATACGGTTGGATTGGAGCCAAATTGAAAGAAAAGACATTTCCACGGAGTGAATTGTTCATAAGCATTCGAGGTAAGTGTTTCTTCTATCCTAGCTTGAGGGAATAGGATTATGTGTTATGTGTTATGTGATCGAGTGCGGTGTATGGGTTGTGGTGACGAGCATCCATACACTGGCGTCTAGTATGACCGTGAGTCATTGGAAAATGATATTTTGAGATATATTACAGGTGAATCGTTATTGTTCTCCCTTGTTGGGACTTGTTGTGAAGATAATTATTGATTGCCCTTGATGGGACGATTTATGAATTGTTATTTCTTTCTCTGCCCTTAACTGTGATTGTTATTTGGGTGAGGAAGAGTGATAATGCACGAACGGTGATGCCGTGCCATGTTTATTTATTTATGCACGAAGGTTAATGCCGTGCCATGTTTATTTATTGATTATGCACGAAGGATCATGCCGTGCCCTCTTATTGAACCATGTACGAAGGATCATGCCGTACTATGGATGTGAGGATGAGAGTAAAAGCACGAAGGGTGATGCCGTGTATTTTATTTGTTTATTTGGTGAGGATGAGAGTAAAAGCACGGAGGGTGATGCCGTGCAATTGTTTGCTATTCCTTGACTTGATATTACTTGTTTTTCCATTATATTTTATTTGGGTGATGCCGTGCAATTGTTTGCTATTCCTTGACTTGATATTACTTGTTTTTCCATTATATTTTATTTGGGTGATGCCGTGCAATTGTTTGCCATTTCTTGACTTGATATTACTTGTGTTTCCATTATACCTTGTTTTCCTTGTGAACTTATTTGATTGTTATTTGGGTGAGGAAGAGTGATAATGCACGAAGGGTGATGCCGTGCCATGTTTATTTATTTATTTATGCACGAAGGATCATGCCGTGCCCTATTATTGAACCATGTACGAAGGATCATGCCGTACCATGGATGTGAGGATGAGAGTAAAAGCACGAAGGGTGATGCCGTGTACTTTATTTGCTTATTTGGTGAGGATGAGAGTAAAAGCACGAAGGGTGATGCCGTGCAACTGTCTGCTATTTCTTCAATTGATATTACTTGTGTTTACATTACACTTTGTTTTTCCTTGTGAAATTATTAACTGTAGTTAATTGTTGAATTCTTTAAGATATTCCTTATTGTGTTAATACTTGATTATTTCTTGTTATTTTGTGGTACACATATATATATATTGAATTGCACGGGGTTATGTGGGTGTCTGGTCCTAGGCTTGTCACTACTTCGCCGGGATAGGCCAGGCACTTACCAGCACATGGGGTCGGTTGTGCTGATGCTACACTTCTGTGCGTTTTTGCACAGGTCCAGGTTACGATCAGGAGCAGCAGCAGCAGTAAATAGATTGCGTGGGAGTTGATCATATTTGAGACCGAGGTAGCTTGCGGACGTCCGCAGGCCCGGCGTCTCTCTCTTTATTTATGTTATTAGCTGGAGTCTCTTTGTTCCGAGACAAACAGAATTATGTTATATTTCTTTCAGACTTTTATGTGTAGTATTCCATAGTAGTTTGTGAGTTGGTGACTCCACATCTTGGGTAGAGGATTTCAGTATGATTTTCACCGTGTGATTTGTTATTCCGCATTTATTTAATTAAAATTTTGTTAAAAACGGGATAGTATGAATACAGTGGCTTGCCTAGCTACCACGAGTAGGCGCCATCACGATCCCGATGTTGGGGAAAAATCCGGGTCGTGACAGTTTTGTTGGTTCATGTCACGACCCTAGTTCACCAATCGTGAACCTGTCATGACGGCACCTAGTCTTCGCGACTAGGTAAGCCTAACACAATGCGGAACGTATAATTTCGTGAACAAAAGGATAAGATAACAGCGGAATAATGTAAATAAAATGTGATAAGTGCCGTTCGACACATACACTTCGCCAAAACACACTAAGTAACATACTACCAAGACCCGGAAATCCACGGGCAACACAGACTAAGAGAAGAGTACAACTATGGCTCTATACATAAAAAATGTCTAAACAACGAGAATAAGGGAAAATAGCTGCTATTTCCATATAATAGTCCAACGTGAGTGTTCACATAAGTTGGTATCAGAGCTCTAGACTCGTAGGAGTCACGGGACACAGATCAATTACTTAGATTCTCGCTGATCGTTACAGAGACGTCTGTATTTATCTACGAGGTGCTATGTAACTGTTTAGGAAACTCTTCAATTCTTTGAATTCCTTATCGTGCGCCATTTATTCAGCTGGAGCCTATATCATATATTCTTTTGCATTCACTCGTGTATTGAAATTGCGCACTCGGTATCAAGTGTGCGCCGATGGTTCGTGACGCTGCAGAGGGATTTCAAGGGAGTCAAGAATTTACTCAACCATTATGTGACGACCCGGCCCGTCGTCACGGGAATTACCATCCCGTTATGTTGTAATTACATAATTTATGCTAATTTATATGTGTTTGGAGAGTTAGAAGCAAATCGGTGAGAATTAGAATAGAAATGAGGACATAAATCTCTTTACGAGAAGAATAGGTTGGAAAAGTCAACCAAATATTGACCGATGAGTTAGACAGCTCGGAATGGAAATTTGAAGATTCGACTAGTTTCGGGGGATCATTTATGACTTAGGAGAGCAATCGGAATCGAATTCGGAGGTCCGGTGTAGTTTTAGTCTTGAATTGGCTAAGGTCGAATTTTGGCGAAATCCGAATGATAGGTGAGATTTTGATCCGGGGGTCGAGATAGAATTCCGACAATTTCTGTAGCTTCGTTATGTGATTTTGGATACGTCTACAAAATTTCAGGTCATTCAGACGTGGTCTGGTTGGGTTTTTGATTAAATGTGTGTTTTGGAAGTTTTAGAAGAACTTAGGCTTGAATCCGATGTAATTTGATGGTCTTGGCGTTGTTTGATGCATGTCGATGATTGGAACAAGTTTGTATGATGTTTTAGGAGGTGTTGGTATTTTTGGTTGAGGTCCCGGGGGCCTCGGGGTGATTTCAGATGGTTAACGGGAACTTTTGAAGTTGGAAAACTTCATAATAGGCGAAGATGTAAATGAGTGTGCACAAGACCTCACTTTAAACGATCATATTTCCCATTATATAAAGAGTTATGCGACCCACAACCTATCAAATTAAAGCTCTTTGAGTCTAGTTTCCAATGCAACAAACCGTGCGTCATTTGGAGGTATATACAGAAAGTTATGACCTTTTTACTGGGCATGTGTCAGTTGCGCGGCCTTAGCGCGGGAGCGCTAGTAGCCCGCGCTAATGGGTTATTTTCTGCCTCAACCCGCGCTAATTAGCGCGGGCGCGCTAGTAGCAGGCCCTAAATATACATAAGGACGGGAAATGACAGAACTTGAGTCATTTCTCAAGCCTAGGGCTTCCCCAACACCCCCAATTCGACCAAGGCACTCAATTGCACTCCTAAGGTAAGCTTTTAAGTGTGTTTTCATGGTGATTTCTCTTCTCAATCACTAGTTACAACATGATTTTGGTTGGATTTCATAGGATTTCTTCAAAATCTCAAGAACACCCCAAAGTTGTCTTTCAAGATTTGATCTACAAGAGGTAATCCTACACCTTAGACTTACACATATGATGTTATTATGGGAATATGAGTATGAATCAAGTATTACAATTTATAGTATGGTTGTTGGAAGCCATAAATCCCCAATTTAAATACATGAACATGGTAGGGATTTAAATGTGTATATTTGTTGGAATTTTGTTGGTGTGGGTGTGAATGGTTGATCACACACATGATGTTAGGAGTATAAATTGCTAAAGAATGATAGGAAGATGAATTGTTGGTTAATGGTGATAGTTGGAGGAACCAATGCTATAGTTAAGAGGTGTAAATATTTATGCCTACAAGATGTTTGATAATAGGCCTAAATGGCACAAATTATGAGATTTATGACTAATATTGGCCATATTGAATGTGGTATTGTAGATTGAAGTTACATAACTGTATTGGATCATTGTAGTATCATTAAGGGGCGAATTTCATATATGTACGGCTAAAACCCCATCTTTTAGAAATTCAACTTCATCGATGTTTGTATGAATTTGGATAGATTGGAAGCGCGAGGAGGCTGGTTGAGGAGCAAAGGCGTCGCGGACTAGAATTCTCACCGGTTCGAGATTCGGCGTCCAAGGTGATTGAATTGCAAGGCAAGCGCAAGGCGGACTAAGGCTTCTACCGGTTCGAGGTGAGTGGTGGTAGTAAACAATGTACTGAGGGTTTGAAACCCCGTACTAGCACTTCACAATGCTATGTTGAGATAAGACACACGTCTTGAGACGAGTGTGGTGACATTGTGATTGGGGACTTGGACTTGGTCCTTCCCGCTAATAGAATACTGTGTTGTATGACTGCTAATGAGATTATAACTGTACAATTGGGCTAATAGCCATGTTTGGGGCCTTGTGCCGATCTGTAGAGCATTAGGGAACCTATAGAGCTAGGTGACCCTTATATCGTGTTGGAAATATTCACTCAGCCGTAGCTCTAGCCGTATAGCATAATATGAGCCAGTACTAGATGTGTACATTGAGAAAGCTTATCTAGGGTGGAATTTCCCGTTCTAGCTGAGTGGACCTGAAAGGCCAAGTCTATATTGACTGAGACAGGGTCAAGGACCCACTGTGATATATTATATTGGGCCTGAGAGGCCAAGCATATATTGACTGGGATAGGGTCGAGGACCCATTATGAGGTATTATATATATATACCTACATTGGATCGGGCTGCACACCGCAGCAGTATATATATTGGATCGGACTGCACGCCGCAGTAATATACATGTAATATACATGTAACATACATGTGGGACGGACTGCACGCCGCAGTATTATTGCGCTTGGGCTGTAGGAGCCCCTTCGGAGTCTGAGTCTGCACACATTCTCAGTGAGCGCTGGTGTATATTATGGGATCGGGCTGCGCGCCGCAGCAGTATAGATATATATACATATATATATTAGATCGGACTGCACGCCGCAGTAATATATGTGTGGATCGGGCTGCCCGCCGCAGCATCATAGCGCTTGGGCCTAGGGAGCCCCTCCGAAGTCTGTATACACCCCCAGTGAGCGTCGTCGACGTTAAATGGAGCGGGCTGCGCGCCGCAGCGGTATATGTATTGGAGCGGGCTGCACGCCGCAACATTATACTTAATCATATCCTATTATCTACTTAAATACTTATACATTATAGACATAGGTATGTGTCTTTATATGTTGAGATGGCCGTACACCGTAGGGGTACGAGTGAGGGTTGGATCAGTGTAGAATCTTGTACAGATAAACGTGGATTGGAGGTTAGAGTACTACTATAGTGATGACGTACCTGTGAGGGTTGCCTTAGAACTGCTAAGTGATAGCACAGGAGTTCTTACCTTCAGTTATTATTTATTATTGTTACTCACCGAGTTGAAATATACTCACCCCACTCCCCTGCACTTTCTGTGCAGATCCACAGGTGCCCGAAAGCAGTTGAGACATTGTAGCTGCTGATCCTTATCTACTTTTGCGGAGATTACGAGGTAGCTGCCAGCGTCCGCAGAGCTTGTTTTCTCCTTCTTTATCATCTTGTTGATTTCCTATTTGCCTAGACTTGGTTGTATTAGGATGTTATTCCGTAGAGGCTCAGTCTCGTGACACCACGATATGGTTGGGACCGTATTTTGTATGTTATACATTTCGCTTATCACCTGATATGATCATTTACTGTTTAAGTTTAATTTGATTAATAACTGGCTGGTTGAGGGATAATATGGTCGGGCTTGCCTAGTATTGTGTTGGGCGCCATCACGACCAGGGTTTGGGTCGTGACACATTATTACCGCGTGTCATCCATATCGATAATGCAAGAGTATTGAGAGATCCATTCAATTGTGCACATGGGGGTGCACTAGGTTCTGACATTCGATTGATAAGTACGGTCTGAGAAGGTTTACTTAACTGCCTAATCGTCGCATTAATGGTAGAATCACCAGGTGGATGTAGATCTAAAGATAGTTGATGGTAATAAAGACTATATGGTTCGTATGAGATGTCTATTTAGCGAAGGGTACAACTAGCAACAGAGATAATGGGGGAAGTGAGTTTAACTGTCCTAATAAGGACATGTACCGAACGAATGTCTTGAGTTGTTTTATGATGATGACGTACAAGCGATAAAGGTTAGTATTGTGGATTATCAGGATGTATCTTATGGCTTGCGCCAAGTGAAAAGAGTTCATTATCATCGATCAACTTGTGGGTCATGTGTCATATCAGATTTGGCCAGCAATGTGTTTCAGTGGTATTCAAAAGTTCTCTGAAACTTGTATACGAGTAAGAGCTGAGATTTGTATGGGATGATGTTGGGACCTTTAATGTTCCTATGTCCATAATAATTTTATATTTCAGTATCATCAGGGAAATGGAAACGATTTCAAAATACTCGTAGTGCTCCAGTTAATCAGGGCACTTTCATGGTGCAATCATCTTTTAATGCACCAATGGCATGTGATTCCTTAAATGGCTATTCTAGTTATCTAGCATAGACTCAGTATGAGTGGCCGAACTGCGGATGAGTTGTTATGAATGTGATGATAGTGGAAACATCATGATAAATTATCCTAGACTTGGAGAAATCTATTTCATTAGAACGTACAGTCAACACACTCCATTATAGTTACTAATCTATGTACGCTACAAGTTAGATATGTAGAACGAACAGGTAGATAACGCTTAAGAGGTAGATGCCCGACCCATTGATATAATTGCTATAGTGTGGCTGAGGCCACTACACCAGATGGTGTCATTACATGTACAATTCTGATTGATTAAAAAAAAGGGATATTTTTCCTTAACTTGATTTGGTTTGAAAACTGAAGCAAGTCCTCTTAATATGCATCACTAATGAGTGAGCTTCGTAATCCTGAAATCTACTTATGTGAACACTCACGTTGGACTATTATATGGAGCTAGCAGTTATTTTTCCTTATTCTCGTTGATTAGACATTCTTGATGTATAGAGCCACAGTTGTACTCTTCTCTTAGTCTGTGTTGCCCGTGGGTTTCCGGGTCTTGGTAGTATGTTACTTAGTGTGTTTTGGCGAAGTGTATGTGCCGAGCGGCACTTATTACATTTTATTTACATTATTCTGCTGTTATTTTATCTTTTTGTTCACGAAATTGTATGTTCCGCATCGTGTTAGGCTTACCCAGTCGCGAAGACTGGGTGCCGTCATGACAAATTCACGATTGGTGAACTAGGGTCGTGACAGTTAATGACTTTCCTCATTATCTTTTTGGAATCAGTTTCTTCGTAAAAGTGTCTTCTGTGCACAATTGGGTTAGTCATATGATTCTGAAACTACGAACAAGATTCAGTCTTTTTTTTTTTTGAGAAATTAATAGGGCCATGGAAGGTCAAGTTCTGGTCACTGAAACTACCATCCATGCCTTTGTTAACAGTTTGTTTGGTTTTGTTTATTGGCTTAAATGAACATCATTTGGAGCATGTGAATTGTTTGGAATATAATGCTTAGTATGTGCTGGGTTGCTTATCCATTTTGCTGTTGTGGCAAGGAACGATCTATCCCAAAAATTGAGTGCATTCTTGGAATGTAATCCAGAACCATAAAGTGGGTAAACATATGCTTATTTGAATTTGGTGAGGGCAGTGAGGGCAGACGAGCTTTATCTTGCTAGTTCGATTTTGTTGACAATTAGGAGTTCGCTAAGAGTAGGTAGGTTAGAAACTGATCGTAAACCTCGTAGTTTGCTTTGGCGCATAGTAAAATCATTATAGTTAAGGGTACGGTTTCATGACGTAGTTGAGATATTTAATCCCTAATTAGTTTTAAATATAAATATTCATAGTTCATTTAGTTGAATACTTTCGAGGTGTGCTATTTATAATATATGGCCCTCACACAGTTAGTTTAGAAAATGCCTTGCACTCTCGTAGTTTGTTTTAGGCGCTGTAGGCATTTAAATTTTATTGAATTTAAATCGATAAAATAATATAAACTATATTTTAAATTCAAGATGTTTTAGTCCAAATAAATATATGGGCTGACATAATTGAATGAATTATATAATTTCAATATATATATGGGTTAAATAAATAAGTCTTGATCCATTGGGCTAAAATGGTGAGCCCACTTCATAAGCCCAAGGTCGAAATGGCTATTAGCCCTTCTTAAAAGCCCAGGCTCATGCCACGTGTCACGTGATGTGGCAATCCAAGTCAAAAGAACGAGCCAACAAAATCATGCCACATGTCAAGTGACGTGGCAATCCAAGACAAGTAAATGAGCCAATGAAATCATGACATGTGTTAAGTGATGTGGCAATCCAAGACAAATAAATGAGCCAATTAAATCACGCCAAGTGTCTGGATGGTATTGGCCAGTTCAAACGCACCAATCAAATCGCAGAGTCGCACCACCCCTTACAATTATAAATAGAGGTCTTCATAAAGCTAGAAGACACCAGAATTAATAACAAGAAGCAAGTAGAGAGCTCGTGGAACAAACACCGCAGATTTCTCTACAAGCTACAAGTTTAAGCACTCAAGCTACAAGTTCAAGCATTCAAGCTACAAGCTTAAGCACTCAAGTTACAAGTTCAAGATCAAGAACGAAGCCAAATCAAACACCAAGGCGTTCATGATCAAATTACTTGTTCGTGATCAAACACAAATTCAAGTTCAAGGAGTAGATTCAAGATCAAGCTTTACAAGCCCTTGAATCAGATTAAAATCAAGTTCATCAATATACTTTACATTTTTGAAGAATCAGAGGAATATCATAAAGATTGTAACACTTTTATTTATTGAAATCAAATACTACATTTGTTACACAATTTTTCAGTCTTGATTATTTAATTTTCTCCACGCGAAAATTAGTTGTTACAAATTTCTGGCACACCCAGTGGGACAATCTCTACCTCTCAATTCTTCAAATTACCAAATTTCAAGAACACGGAAATGTCTCCTAAGAAGATCAACTTCAAACTCGCTACTGCTAAGGCTTCGGACTCCAAGTTTTCATCTGATGTGGAAAATTTGTTGGATGCTACTGTGAAAAGTGTAGGACTTGTCACTAGGAACAAAGTAAACTTACTGGGACAAAAAGCATTTCAAATGCCGTCTGCATCCATTCCTATCTTTGATCTTCAATCCTCAAAGGGGGTAAGATCCTTTCCAACTGAATTGGAAGAAGGAACGAACATTGCTGAAATTGTTGAAAAGACATTGGCTCTACTTAGCCCTTCTAGATCTAAGAACACTATCACACAGGGTGATGATAATGTCTTGATCACTGGATCTACTCCAAGCACTCCACGTGAGTTGGTCCACTCAAAGTATGGTATAAGAGAAAATTTGTGCTTTGCTCCACCATCCACGACGGTTATCCAAGCAATGATGACTAATACTCCAACTGTTTAAGAACAACTCGCAAATTTAACAAAGGCAATTGAATGGTTAACGAAGCATATGCAAGATCAAGATAATCAAATTGTCAAGCTGACAGATAGAGTTAAAAGCATGATGGAGGGAGATTCGATCCATGAACCTGGAAAGCTCCCAATGATGCAGGATAAGGGAGACTTATCTGCAAGGCAAACAACAACTCCAAAAGAATTTCAGATTTCATCCGACGGGGTTATTCCCATTGAACAATTGAAGGACTTTATAATGGGAACCATCAAAGATAAGTATGATGTTGCTGCCAACTCTTCTCTCGCATATGCAAAGCCATATACTGCAAGAATTGATACTTTGAAGATGCCTGCAGGTTATAAAGTTTCAACAATTTGATGGTAAATGGAATCCAAAGCAACACATTGCACACTTTGTTGAAACTTGTAATAATGCTGGAATCTATGGAGATTATCTTGTCAAGCAGTTTGTCTGTTCCTTAAAGGAAATATTTTTGATTGGTGCACTGATCTTGAGGCTGGTTTCATCGATCGCTGGGAGCAACCCGAACATGAATTTCTCAACCGCTTCTATAGCACAAGGCGAACCGTAAGCATGGTTGAACTCACAAACACACTTCAATGGAAGGATGAACCAGTTGTCGATTTCATCAACCGATGGAGGAATGTGAGCCTCAATTGTAAAGACAGATTTAGTGAAGCTTCTGGAATAGAAATGTATATCCAAGGAATGCACTGGGGACTTTGCTACATCCTGCAGGGTATCAAGCCTAAGTCTTTTGAAGAATTGGCTACATGTGCCCGTGATCTGGAGCTAAGTATGTATTCAAGTGGAAATCAAGGGCCACATGTTTATGAACCTCGCAAGGTGAAGGACAAACAAGAAATAAAGAAAGGAGGCAAGTTTTTGCCGAAGTCTGAGAGCAAGGAATCAATGAATGTTAATGCCTTGCCACTAATGGTCACTACAAAAGTGAGTAAGAAACAAAGTGTGAAGACAACATCCTTACAGGATAAAGTTGGCCGAAAGTTAACTCTGAAGGAAATGCAAGCGAAAGAATATTCATTCTTGGACTCCGATGTCCCAGCAATTTTTGAAGAGCTTCTTGAGTTGAAACTCATTGAGTTACCCGAAATGAAGCGGCCAGATGAAGCTAGGAAGACTCATGATCCAAATTATTGTAAGTACCATCGGTCGCTTGGCCACCCTATTGAAAAGTGCTTTGTGTTCAAGGAGAAAGTCATGGACTTGGCCGCTGAAGGAAAAATCTTGCTTGAGGATGAGAAAGACAGTTCAAATCAAGTCTCTTTCACTTTTGGCTCACTTGATCCCATTATCCTCTGCAATTTTATTGAAGTACATGAATGTGATGACATCCAAACTGCACCATCACCAAATATGATTAAATTTAGTGATTTTGAACCTATAGATGTGAGAAAACCATAACTTTCTCCCATGGCGTATAAATCAATAGTGGAGAAAATATCTCAAGAGAAATATGAATCACATGATGATCAAACTGACGATGAAGGTTGGATTCTTGTGACTTGGCGAAGACGTCGCAAGACAAATTCACAAAGGGAGTCAAATAAGTAGTTGACTAGGGTAAAAATGGTAAAAAGACCCAAGAAGAAAATGATAAAGAAGAACCGGAAGAAAACAAAAATGTCAGAGAATCATTATCAAAGGTTACGTCGTCACGTGACATTGGAGGAATTCCTGCCAATCTGGTTATACCCGCAAACTTCCTGTGAATATATCAAGGCCTCATGTTGTAAGATAGGTGAAGAAGCAACAAATAAAGAGGATCCATCATTGCCCACCTCCCCTGCCTGAAAAACTCATCGGGAATTCTGAAGAAGTGGACGTTTGTGATGCAAAAATCACATTATTGATGATGATCATTTGCTTGGTAACCGCCCCTTATTTATGGTTGGCTTTGTGCGAGAACAGAGAATAAGTAGAATCTTGATCGATGATGGATCTGGTGTCAATATTCTCCCAATTCGTACTGTCAAAGAGCTTGGCATACCAACTGATGAACTATGTAAAAGTCCTGTGATGATCCAAGGATTCAATCAAGGGGGCAAAGAGCTATATGGGCTATCAAATTGGAAATAAATATGAGAGATTTGCATTTGAGTGCATGGATGCACGTGATCGATGCAAAAACCTCATAAGATATCTTGTTAGGAAGGTCATGGCTACATGAGAACAAAGAGGTTTCATCCTCCTACCATCAGTGCATGAAATACTGCGAAGGTGGGGTCGAAAAGAAGATAATTGCTGATAATAAGCCCTTTACCGAGGCTGAATCATACTTTGCTAATGCAAAATTCTACTTAAAGAATTACGTCTCAAATGAGGTTAAGGTTTGTGAGCACATGATTTTTGCATCGGGCAAATAATTCCAAAATTAAAATAAATATATTTTTGAGTGCAATTACTTGCTTTGGTTGAAATTAGCTACACTTTGTGTGTTTGAATAAATAGAAATTAGAGAAAAATCAAAAAAAAAAAATTAGGCTAGGTAATTACTTTGTTTAATGTTATTAGTTTTAAGAAGGAAATTAGCAAAAATAGTTTAAATAGCGAAAATTAGGAAAAATAGTAGAAAAATTGCAAAAAATTACTAAATAATTAGAATAGGTAGGAATTTAGGTTTTATAATTTTCCATAAGAGAAAAAGAAAAAAATATATAAAAGAAAATACATAAAAAATAATTAAAATCAGAAAAATTAAAAAAAAGGTATATTGGGTCGATTGATTTGGGCCATGTGAATTCGTAATAGAAGGCCCAAACACCTTTGGGAACAGATCTGGTCTGGGCCTTTAGAAGATTTAATCTCCGCCGTCCATCGCGTTTGATCTAACGACCCCAATAATTAGTTGGTTTCTTTAATTAATTAAGATGTGACGATTAATCTTGGCCGTCCGTTTCATTTAATCTAAGGGTCGAAGGCCTGGGGTCTCATAAGTGATGGAACGACAGCGTTTTAGTAACGCTTATTCCGAGCCGTTGATCTCCATCCAACGAACGGCCCAGATCACCTCGTATGACCAGCCTATAAAAGGCTTTGGTCTGAACGATTTTTGCCATTTCGTCAAATTCGTAACCCTAGCCGCCCTCTCCCTCGCCCCTCTTATTCTTCATCATCCTCAGACCTCAACTGGCCATGGCGGCCACCACTCTTCACGGTGGTCGCCGGCTTTTCTAAACCCCTCCCCTCTTCTTTTCCTTCTTTTGTTTCTTCTTCTCCACCAAGACTCCCAGAACAGACCCCTTTCTTTTGAAACTCTGGTCACCGGAACTTCGCCGGTGACCACCAAACAATGAAGACGTCCTTCAAACCAATGCCATTCGATTCCCTTTCCCGTGATCTATCCAACCATACCACCCATATTTCTCGGATATCCCGGGAGCGTCTCGAATATCCAAAAAAGGGTCGCCGGAAACCTAACTCCGGCGACTCCAAAGCTCGAACCTTCCAAAGACCTAACCTTTTACCCTTCCCAAATACCCTTCTGTAAACCAAAAAGCCTAAAGCCCCCGTCTTGACGGCTAAAACAGAAAACAAAAAAGAAAAGTGAGGAAAAAAGAAAATCACGAAAAAAAGAGAATAATGAAGAGCCTGGAAGACTAATAATGGAATAAGAAGGTCTGCGAATAAGAGTAAGAGTCCGGATGACCAGAAAAGAAAAGAAAAGAAGAAAATAGGAAGCTTAGGGGACAGGCCCTGCGAGCTAAGTCCCCTTCCCCTATATGTTTTTGCTTTCTTTTGTTTGTTTATTTTTTATGATTTTCTTCTGTTTGTTGTTCTGTTGTTTTGATTTTGATTCTATCTTTGTTTATTTCTCTAGTTTTAAAAGACATGCCTTGAGTTGTTGGCTTGCAATATCATGACTATCCTTCTTTTCTGTTTCTTGGCATGATTAGTTTTAGTGAAAGTTTAGTTGTTTTCTTTCATTAGAGTATCTTGTTGGTTTTCGATATTTCTTCTGTTATTTTGCATGTTTGGTTCTGATACTATGTTTAGTTGTTTGTCTCTCATTCTCGCTCATCTTTGTATTAGGTTGTCTGTTGTTAGCCTGCAATATCTTGACTGTTCTTCTTTCTGTGTCTTTGCATGTTTAGTCTTAGTGAAAGTTTGACCATCTCTCATCATCTCTTATATCAGAGTTATCTTGTGTTTAATCTAGGGTTTACTTCTCTGCTCTAGAGATCTTCACATCCTTTGTCTACATTTTGGTTTCCTTATTTGTTGGATTTTCAATATCACTTCTGTTTATTTTAGTGCAAGTATAACTTCATTTCATATAACCTTTCATGTGCTTTCATTTGTTGAATAAGTATGCCAATCTGAGTCTGTTTCTCTTTATGTCACTTTCACATGATAAATTTAGGTTTCTCCTTCACTGTTTCTCCATATTCTTCTTTTCTTCATCTCCATGTTCTTCTTTTCTTCATCTTCATCTTATCTGTCATGCACTTGTGTTAGATTTAGGTTGGTTGATTACCATTCTCATATTACTCTGTTAGACCCTTTGTTCTCATGTATTATATAAGCCTTATTTCATCTCTTGTTGACTGTTACGAAATCTAGTCTTTACTATGCCTATGTTCATGAACCCTGAATGTGCTTTGGGTCTTCCAGTGAATCACTCAACATAGAATTGATTGTAACTAAGCCTACTTAATGTTTAATTGATACTTTGCTATTTGAAATTGAGTTTGTGAGTCTGATTGATTAAAATTCAACATTATCCAACTTCTTCTCTGAGTTTTGATTGGTTGATAAACATATTTGGTTTCATGTGGTTATGTGTGCAATTGTGGGTTGAAATGGCTAAGTTTACAATAGTCTTATGTTAGTATGAACACTGTTAATACCTATCATACTTAGGTGAATTGGTTATAGTTGTTAGTATTAGGTTCCATGAAAATGGCTAGTTTTTAAATAGGTTAAAACTGAAAATGAACAAAATAGGCTATAAGTTTAATAATTGACCTAAGAGTGGTCAACGTTGCAAAGGTTGACCAACTCTATAAGGTCCAAACACACCAGCCCACTCTCAAAGGAGGCTGGTTGTGCAAAAATGGCCAAGCCTGCAAATGCAGACTTGCCCAGGCTCTCTTTTGAGCCCTGAACATTAAGTGGCCAAACCTGCAAAGGTTCTGGGCCCAACTGTTCAGTGATTGGGTTTAATTACCCAGGCTAAGACTCAACTTGAGACTGGCCATTAGTTAAATAGTTCAATTAAGCAGGCTAGTCCTGCAATTAGTCTAATTAACTTTTAAAATCACAAAAAATAGGTTATTAAGAAACAATTGGCCTAAGAGTGGTTAACTTTGCAGAAAATTGACCAATTCTATAAGGCCCTAACACACAGTCCACCTTAAAAAGGGGCTGGTTGTGCAAAAATGGCTAAGTCTGCAAATGCAGACTGGCCCAGGCTCTCTTTTGAGCCCTGAACATTAAAGTGGCCAAACCTGCAAAGGTTTTGGGCCCAACTGTTCAATAATTGGGTTTAATACCCAAGCTAAGTCTCAACTTGAGACTGGCTAGCTTTTAAATAGTTTAATTTCAACAATAAAGCAGGCTAGTCCTGCAATCAGTTTAAAATTGAAATAAATGGGTCCTAATTAACTGGAACTAAGTAAAAGAGGCTAGAATTGAAATAGTTCTTAATGATAGATCTGGCCAGCCCTTAAATACCAATGCAAGGGCTGGCTGTTAGTTAAATAAGTCCCAAAGAAGCTGAAACTTGACCTAGGCAGGTCTGGTAAATCAGCAAAACCTTTGAGGGCATATAGGGAACTTGAAATAGTATTTTGGTGAATAGTTTAGAACATAAGAGGGTAAGGGAGTCATTTGTACCCCTGATTTCTGCAATTTTGCAGAGATTTAAGGGTATAATGGTCTCCCTAAAAGGGAAATCAGTAAAAATCCCTAACCCTTAGGCCTACATTGGTAAAAACCCATAAAAAGGAATCTTTAGAACCTTCCAGCACATGCTGGAAGGATTTCTGTTAACTGAAATGGGGCTTAAGTGTACATTGGGTAAATTTTAGAGGGGGAGAAGTGGGATTAATCCCATACTTTCTCCCCAAGTTTCAGCCCTTTTGCCCAACTATAAATACACCCTAAAAGGGGCTGAAAAGGGGTTCCGATTTTTTAGTCTGAAATTCATTTAGGCTAGCTTGGATAAAAAGTTTTCGGAATATAGCAATAGAGTGATTGGGTCTTCAGGGATTTTTCGAGTTATAATCTGTTAATTGCTTCTGGTTTTTGGTTCTTCGCTCGATCACTTGCCTGGATTACTACTTGTTTGCTGTTGCCGGGTCTTTCTATTATTGTTGCTGTGGGCTTCTATTTGGTTGATATTCAAGTTTCACTGTTGCATTGCTTTACTTGAGTCCATTGCTGTCTTACTTGCCTGATTTCCCTAGAACTCACCGGATTTTCCTTATTCATCCAGGTACATTTCTCTTATGAATGATGCTGTATTGACGCTTTGATGAAATAAAAATGGAGATCCAAGATTAAGTTTATGCTGTTCTATAGTTTGTAGTTTAAGATTATTAGTTTAAAATTGTAATTTATTTGTTGTAGTAGTAGATAGTAGCTGAAAAACAGAAACAAAGACAATGTAATAGCAGTAGTATAGTAGTAGTAGTAAGTAGCACCTCACTTAGTTAATTAGGTAAAATCTCTAAAAACAAAGTTAAATGACTATCACATAAGTCAATAATAACCGAGCTCATAGTAGAGTCATCAATATGCTCACGTAATTAGTCTATTTCGTCGATATCCAGGTTTGAATAAGTTAGAAGAGGAAATAATCGGATGAAGTAATATTTAAGGTGAAATTGGTTTCAAGATTGTCAAATAAGTCTGATTCACATTGCCATCAGTAGTTAATCATATTTGTAAATTAGTATATTGATACAAACAAGTTCAAAAGGGGAATCATAATTAGAGAATCTGATAGCTAGTTTGCAACTGGGTTTACGATACTGATTGGGTTTAAATCATAGTAAAATCGACAATATAACTATGTATGTTTAGCTAATCACTTAGTCTTAGATCACCTGTAGATAATTAGCTTAATTGCTCTGTAGGTTTCCAATATAATCGAACAGACTTCTTAGAATTGGTATTAAACCTTTAACCAGTAATTAATTGTTTTAATATGATTTCTTAGCTGTAAATTGATAGTGGTGATAGTTTCATCAAGCCTGAACAGAAGACAATTGATTTAGAATCATTATTTTATGTATCTCTGATATAAATAAAATGCTTATGGATTTCTTATTGTTCAAAAATGTGTATCTTCGTTTGTCTATTTTCAATGTAGTTCCATCTTGGTTTGGGCTTGATTCCAGGCGTGAGCCCGAACTGTGGTATGTAGCCAATTGGCTAATGATCCAAAGTTTAGTAGCTACCTGGGCCTTTGAGGCCTGGGCCAATTTAATATTCGTGTAAGCTTCAATACAGAACCAGGCCCCATTAAATAACAGAAATAACGGGCCCGGAATGCTTAATACTACAAATCGATTAAGGCAAAAACAATGCATAGCAAATATAGTTGAACAAATAGGATTGGACCTTAACAAATAATTGGGATGAGCCTCGCATAATGTTAAACAAGTGGGGCCCCCATTTAGTAATGATTTAATACAATTAGACTCGGGAAGACTACTAGCTAATTCCATAGTCTTACCCAAAACAATTAAAAGCCGATAGACTATTTTAGGGCACGATTTAATATACCTTCCATTGAATGAGTGTGCACTTGGTGCGACTCAAATCCAAATCTCGGCAAAGCTGAAATACACCGAAAGTCATAGGCGTACTGGTTGCGGTATGACTCGAGGCGTGTTTTCGCAATGCCGCAAATTCCCTAAAAATAATACTTAATGTAAAAAGCACTATATGTTGTTAAAATCTGTGATTGAGTCAAACAAGAGTCAAGAACGACAATTGAGCGACCGTGCTAAAACCACGGAACCCGGAAATGCCTAACACCTTCTCCCGGGTTAACAGAGTTCCTTATCCGGATCTTTGCTTCGTAGACATTTTTAAGAGTCAAATTCCTCGGATTCGGGATTAACCGGTGACTTGGGACACCATTATCTTTCTCAAGTGGCGACTCTGATTAATCTCAAATAAAGTCCCGAACCGATTGTCCTTTAATTGGAAAAACTCCTTCCCTTACGTTATCTTATCCGTTTCGGGTATCTAACGTCGGGGTATACCCTACAAGCGTATTTATATGCTTATTTCCTAAAGTGGGGTAGTAAAAAGGGAGGTGTGACAGCTCTGGCGACTCTGTTGGGGATCCCAACCCCGAACTTTGGTTTCAGGGTTTAAGAACTCGAGCTCTTTAGAATTGCCGTTCGCGATATTGTTTGACTTCATTATATGATTTGAACAACATGCTATGTGCTTTATCGCTTTAATATTATGTGGATTGTATATAAAATTGTGCCGAAAACCTTTCTCTCTTCACCCCGGGGATGTGCTTACTGGTTGAGACTCCCCTTTCCGTTAAAGTCACCTTAAATTAAGAAAACAGAGGCCGGATAAGTTACAAAGCCGATTGACTCCGCGGGTCACCGGTACGTAGCCCCTCCTCGATTCGAGTTGTCCGCTCGGGTACACGGTCTAGCACTCTATGAAATCGTAAGATTTTTGAACATAGGTCTAGGACGATTATTTGCATTATATTTGACTTAGGGGACTCAACATAGGGGTTGGGTCCGTCTAGGACAGGTGACCCGGTATTGGAAAAGACCGAGCATGCTATATTTTGCATTTTTATTGTCCTTGATCGTTATGCGGACCGGCGAAAATCCCGAGGATAGAAAAATTGTTGAAAAAGAAAAAAAAAGAGAGAAAAATAAGATTTATAGAAAATTGGGCATCCAGAAAATCTAAAAAAAAAAAGAGGTGGAACAGTTTTTGTTGAAATAATTGGTCAAATAATCTGACCGAACTACGCAGGTTTGATTCTCGCCATTAGGTGGGATACGTAGGCAACCCTTAAACGGGTCCAACCACACTTTTAGAAAAAGACCAAAAAGATTTTCCTTTCAAATAATCGAGGTGATCGCTACTTTTGGAAACAGCCGAATGTTCCGATAGGACGCCGGAAGGCTGTTTTGGCAAAAATGGCCACTTCGAAAGTCATCTTCTTTTCTTTCCTTCAAAAAATGAAAACTTGCATTGAAAAAGATTTTTCTTTTTTCTAAATAAAATCGCCTTAATAAATGTGCAGGACGAGCACAATGATGAATGAACATTTCTCCTTAAATAAAATCCCTTTGGAGCTGAAATTGTGGTGGCAAGACATGGGATCAGATGGTCAAGACTGGGTCAAAGGTTACTTAAAAGATCTTACGGGGATATTAGACATAGTTCCCTGAGGCGACGTGATTAGAGCGTTGGTCACATTTTGGGATCCGACACACAATGTATTGCATTTCCCGGATTTTGAACTCACCCCTACTCTAGAGGAAATTGCTTTCTATATCGGGAAGACTGAGGTTCCGTTAAAAGGAAAATACCCGGTATCTCCGAGGACGGTAACAGTGCATCGTTTCCTGGACTCTTTGAAAATTGCCAGGAATGTTCACAACGAAGATCTAGCCAACGGGTTTTGTTCCTTAAACTTCATCTATAATAGGTTTGGACACATAGTGGGTTTCAACGACCCCACGAACAAGTTATGCTACATGTCCAACCGAGCAAAATGGGAGGAACACCGGAGGTTTGCATTTTTAGTGGCATTTCTCGGAATCGTCATATTTCCGAGAATATATGGACATATCAACGTAAAGGTTGCCGGGGTAGCTAGCACACTGATAGTACAAGACAATTGTACTCTAGCCCCAATGATCGTAGCTGACATCTACCGTGCTCTAACTGCGTGCAAAGCGGGAGCCAACTTCTTTGAAGGGTGTAATTTGATTTTGCAGATTTGGTTAATTGAACATCTATGCCATCATCCTTCGTTCTCAAGTTATGGTTCGGCTGAACGAACATGTTTGGAAGAGTTCTGTACGAGAACAAAAGAAGTAAAATTGCCGGAGGGAGTCAAAGGTTGGATTGTGTATCTTCGATCACTAACTGATGGCCAGATCGATTGGACGTATGATTGGCTACCTCTTGACGAGGTAATGTATATGCCAACGGAAGGATCGCCATTTTTGATCATGGGTTTGAAAAGCATACAACCTTATGCCCCATACAGAGCCCTACGACAGTTGGGTAGGTGTCAAATTATTCCGAGAGACGGGGACCTCAGTTTGCAAGCTGTAGAGATTGGTCCGGATAGGCAATTCCCGGAAGCAAAGATCCGGCAAATATGGAATGAGTGCCAAAACTTGAAAATTGATACTTGTGTGCCGAATAGAGCAAGGGGAGAAATGTCGCCTGGATACTCCACATGGTACCGACGAGGTGTTGAGCACGAACATCTTTCGAAAAGACCTCACTTGCAAGATTTGATAGAGCAATCTAAGGAAAATCAGGACTGGGCGGCCAAAGAAAAAGAATACAAGGCCAAAATCAGCTTGTTGGAGGATAAATTGAGAAATCTCCATTTTGAAAGTGGTTTACAGGCAGCATCTGATGAAGGGGAGAAGAAACAGCTGAAGAAAGAAAACGAAGTGTTGAAGGCTCAAATTGCTCAAATGAAAATTGCATCCGAGACCCCGGTTCGCTTAGCACGGGATGAGAAATTAATCGAGATTCTCCGGCGCAAAGTAAATGACTACAGCTTTGATTTGGACAAGGCTGAGAAGGGATTAATCAGGGCTCAGAAGCAAATAGACAGAGATGCTGAGGAAAGAGCCCAGTTGGTTCGGCAGTTACAAGATAAGCACGATTTTGAGGTAGCTCAGCTTAGAAAGAAAATAATTTCAGCCACGATTAAAAGTAACAAGATTATCAAGGATCTTGAAGAGGAGAGAGAGCACTGTTACACAACTATGGCTAGATTAGAATTGGAGCTGCAGCAAGTGCAGAAAGATAACCAACATACCTTGGATGCTCGCACTGAACAAATAAGCCGATTGTTGCAAGAAAAGGGGGTCATTCGAGAGAAGATTGTTCGCATTGCCCAATACATCACCCGAAAGAGTCAGCTATGTGAAGATATGTCTCGAGGAACCTTTGTATCAGCATTGAAGTTCTTCATGCAACAAGTCATGTCTAACCTAGATAGGCTCCAAAGGGGATTAGCATATAGGCCCGCGGCAAGGCCGAACGATGCCTCGCGGGCACTAGGAGCATTGATGTACTCATAGGGCATGCATCACCTTTTATATTTTTTCTTTTACAACATCACCTTGTAATCAATGTTTTGAATTATCAATGGAAAATCAAAGTGTTGTTATCAATTCTTTTGCTTTATGTCATTTTTTTAAAATTCGCTAGGCAAATAAATAGGAACGTAATTATGAAAATGACAAGAAAAAGAGAGAAAGAAGAAAAAAGAAAGAAAAAAAAAGGAGAGAAGAAAAAAAAAAGAGAAGAAAGAAAGAAAAGAAAAAAAAAGGAGAGAAAGAAAAAAAAAAGAGAGGGGAAAAAGAAAAAAAAAGAATTGATTGGTTCAAATGAGCAGCGGCCGGGATGATGCATGACGACTCGAGGAAAATGTGTTTGTTTTTAAAGTCGTTTCATTTTATTCATGCGCTAACAACTAATGGGTGTTGATGCTTGTGAGTTCAAATTTTCTCGGCAACTGACATTCTGGCTACCCACCCCTATAACACAAGATACAAGAAGATGACGAAAGCTGTGTCCCAAGAAATTGAGGCAACTATCGTAGATCCTACTCATGAAGAGGAGATTGTAGACGTAGCAGGAATGAAGGAGGAAATGTATAAATTGAGGCAGCATATGGCCGAGATGTACCAGGCCTGGTCTAGAGGTCAACCCCTGCCAGCTTACCCTGCCAACCCCGCATACATCCCTCCAGCCAACCCCAATCCTGAACCACCTACAATGAATTCATCCTCCACATACCCTGATTACCCTCACTATTATGCCTCCACCTCCTAAGTACCACCACCTCCAGTAAAACAACCACCACCTCACATACCCCAAGTTGCTCCAGTGTATGTGGCACCTCCACCCGCTACTATGCACAAATCCTCTAGTGAACCGATGTTCCACATACAGGATCCTCATTACTACCCTCCAGAACCAACTTTCCGACAACATGAGTCTCATGCCCCGCTCATAGAAACAAGTGAAGAGAGAATTTCCAAGAGTGCAGGGCAAGAAGAGATGGCCAGAAAAGTGAAAAGTCTGGAGAATGCCTTCCGCACTATGCAAGGATTAGGAGGACAGGTGAGTGTGGCCTACAAGGACTTATGTCTATTCCCTGAAGTGCAACTTCCCGTGGGATTCAAGTTGCCAAAATTCGATATGTATAGCGGACACGGAGATCCGGTGGCCCACCTCAGGGGATACTGTAGCAAAATGAGTGGTGTAGGGGGTAAAGATGAGCTATTGATGGCGTATTTCAGCCAGAGTCTGAGTGGTTCAGCTTTAGAGTGGTATACCCGACAAGATCATACAAGGTGGTTCGTCTGGGATGATCTTGCGCAAGCCTTTGCAAATCACTTTCAATACAACTTAGAAATCATACCCGATAGACTATCCCTTACAAAAATGGAGAAGAAGCCGGGGGAAAGCTTCAGGGAGTTCGGTTTCAGATGGAGGGAGCAGGCTGCAAGAGTAGATCCACCCATGAAGGAAGGGGAGATGGTGGATTGTTTCCTACAGGCTTTGGAGCCTACATATTACGGCCATTTAGTGTCGGCGATTGGGAAAAGTTTCAATGAAGTCGTGAAGATGGGAAGCTTTGTGGAGGAAGGTTTGAAAACAAATAAAATCATGAGTTTTTCGGCCATTAAGGCCACCAATCAAGCAATACAAACCGGAAACGGGGGAGCAATGGGAAAGAAGAAGAAGGAAGAGGTAGCAACTGTAGAGAGCAGGCCATGGAACCGTAACCCGCATCATCACCCGCCAAGACCCTACCACCAACACCCATCAAACCCATCAACCCCGTATAACCCACCACCACCATCTTACCCGCCAAACCCATATAACACATCGACCCCATATAACCTACCGCCACCATCATACCCACCAACAGTCCCACACTACCACCACCCACAAGCCCAAGCCTACCCACCACCACCACCACATGTGTGGAGAGCCCAAACCCCACACAATGTTTACCACACCCAGAACACATACCCAACCTCTAAACCCTACAGAAACCAAAATAGGCCCAGGCCTGACTCAGAATGGAGAAATAAGGCAAGGAAAACATTCACCCCATTGGGGGAATCATACACCAGCCTTTATCATAGATTGAAAGAGTTGGGGATGCTGAGCCCGATTGCACCTAAAGTTCCAAACCCACCTCCGAAAAACCTTGATCCATCTGTTAGGTATGAGTATTGTTCGGGAACACTGGGCCATGATACTGAAAAATGTTGGCAATTGAAGAATGCCATTCAGGATCTTATTGACGATCGAAGAATTGAAGTTCAGGCTCCAGAAACTCCAAACATCACCCAAAATCCGCTGCCAAATCACCATGAAACACACATGATAGAATTGGTGCAAGGTGATAGCAGTCAGAAGCCATCTCAATTTGTGATGATGATAAAGGCAAGTGGCAGAGCAGAAAAGGAAGCCGTGAAAGAAAAAGTGGTTGTTCAAGAACCAGCGGGAAAGCTAGTAGTGGTGGAGGGTTTGAAAGTGGTAGTACCAGGCATAAAGCCGATTGTGACTGTGAAAGGCGTGAGTGCGGAGCCAGTAATCATAAGACCGGTGGTGCAGATGCCGGTAGTGAGCACAAAGACTGTACCTTGGAACTACAACAAGGTAGCAGTGGTTTATAAAGGAAAAGAGGTGTCTAGGGAAATTAATAAAACCCACGGTCTCACCCGGTCTGGGAGGTGCTTTGCTCCAGAAGAATTGAGAAGAATGAAAACAGTGAAAGAGAACCAGTTAAAGAAACCAGTGTCAGAAGAAGAGGCGGAGGAATTCCTCTAGAAGATGAAGTCACAGGATTATTCTGTAGTTGAGCAGTTGAGGAAGACCCCTGCGCAGATCTCTTTGCTATCTTTGCTAATACACTCAGAAGAACACAGGAAGGCTCTGATAAAGATACTGAATGAGGCTCATGTTCCAGAAAAGATCTCAGTTTGCCACCTGGAAAAGATTACCAGCAAGATCTTCGAGTCTAATAGGATCACATTCTCAGATAAGGAATTGCCTGTTGAGGGAACCGAGCACAATAAGGCGCTTTACCTTACGGTAAAAAGCGAAGAGTCGGTAGTGACCAGAGTGTTGATAGACAATGGATCAAGCGCTAACATTTGCCCGCTGTCGACTTTGGGAAAGCTGAACATCAGTCCGGACAGAATCCGGAAGAACAGTATAAACGTGAGAGGATTTGATGGCGGGGGTAAAAACACATTGGGAGACATTATTCTGGAGGTGACCATCGGTCCTGTGGATTTTACTATGGAATTCCAGGTGCTCGACATTGCTGTGTCATATAATTTGTTGTTAGGCCGACCCTGGATCCACGCGGCCAAGGCAGTACCATCGTCTTTACATCAGATGGTCAAATTCGAGTGGGAGCAACAGGAGATTGTGGTACATGGGGAAGAAAATGCTTGCAATATGGTGACACCGTTTGATGATACCGACGGAGATAGAGGTCCTTGGGTCTACCAAGTGACAGATGCTATTGCGGTAAACAGAATTGCTGAAGGGGAGAAGTTGCCAATCCCTATGATGGCACCAACTGCTGTGATGGTGGCCAAGGAAATGCTCAAAAATGGGTTTGCGCCAGGAAAGGGATTGGGCAAAGCATTGCAAGGAGTTATCCAACCGGTTCAACTTCCATAAAACAAAGGTACTTTCGGCTTAGGGTTCAAACCCACCTTTGCCGACATCCAGAGAGCCTCCAAAGCCAAAAAGAATTGGACCTTGCCTAAGCCTATACCCAAACTATCCGACACCTTCATCAAGCTTGGTACAAAATATCGGACATCTGCTGCGACAAAGTACATCAAGACCCGACCTGATGAAGAAATGCTGAGTTTTGAGAAGATGTTTTGGGATGTGAATATGGTTGAAGTGGGGGAAGGCACAAGCAAAATGGATGTGCAGTTTGTGGGACCCGGAATCATGTTGAACAATTGGGAAGCTACTCCTTTCCCTATCAGGAAGGAGTCTTGGTAGTTAGCTCCAAAATTTCATCATTGCTTTCCCAAAATTATTATTTTTATAGTTCTCCCATCCCCCTCATGAAAAGAAAATCAAAATGTATCCCGAACTTTGTTCGTTCTTTTTATCAATGAAATGCAATTTTCCTTTTCTTCACTTTTTGCCTTATTTTTCTTTATTTTTCCTTTTGTACAGTTCTGCATGTGTTGATTCTGATGCCATGTCATGCGTGAAGGATTCTAGACCCAGTTCTGACAGTCACATTACCATACAAGAAATTGAGGAAGATAGTGAGATAGAATGTGAGGATGAGGAAGCCCTGGAGGAAATAAGCAAGGACATGAAACAATATGAGGAAAAACCCAAACCGAATCTGAGTGATACAGAATCTGTAAATTTGGGGAGTAAAGACATTGTCCGTGAAACAAAGATTAGTGTTCATTTGGAGGCACCCCTCAGGGATGAATTGATAAGGTTGTTACATGAGTTTAAGGACATTTTTGCCTGGTCCTATGATGACATGCCCGGACTTAGCACTAATTTGGTGGTACACAAGTTGCCTATCTATTCTGAATGCCGGCCGGTAAAGCAAAAGTTGAGGAAATTCAAAATGGATATTAGTGTGAAGATAAAAGAAGAGGTGAATAAGCAGTTTGAGGCAAAGGTCATACGAGTTACCAAATATCCCACATGCTTGGCGAATGTCGTGCCGGTCCCAAAGAAAGATGGAAAAACCAGAGTGTGTGTGGACTACAGAGACCTCAACAAAGCCAGTCCGAAGGATGACTTCCCATTGCCAAACATTCACATATTGATCGACAATTGCGCCAAGCATGAAATCGGCTCATTTGTGGACTGTTATGCCGGTTATCACCAGATCCTGATGGACGAGGAAGATGCTGAGAAAACTGCCTTCATTACACCTTGGGGAACGTATTGTTACAGAGTAATGCCGTTTGGATTGAAGAATGCCGGGGCAACTTATATGAGGGAAATGACCACAATGTTCCACGATATGATGCACCAAGAAATTGAAGTGTATGTGGACGATGTCGTCATAAAGTCCAAAAAGCAACCTGATCATGTGAGAGATTTGAGAAAGTTTTTCCAAAGACTCCGGAGGTACAATTTAAAGCTCAATCCTGCGAAGTGTGCCTTTGGAGTACCTTCAGGGAAATTACTGGGGTTTATAGTGAGTCGGCGAGGTATTGAACTAGATCCATCAAAGATCAAGGCAATCCAAAGTCTACCTCCGCCGAAGAACAAGAAGGAGGTAATGAGTTTGCTAGGAAGGTTGAATTACATTAGTCGATTCATTGCTCAATTGACATCAACGTGTGAGCCGATCTTCAAGTTGTTGAAGAAGGATGGACCGACGAGTGTCAGGAAGCCTTTGACAAGATCAAGGAATATTTGGCCAATCCTCCAGTGTTAGTTCCTCCAGAACCAGGGCGACCTTTGATTTTGTATCTGACAGTGCTGGATAACTCCTTCGGTTGTGTACTGGGTCAGCATGACGAGACAGGCAAGAAAGAACAAGCCATATATTACCTCAGTAAGAAGTTTACATCCTATGAGGTGAAATATACTCAACTTGAAAGAACTTGTTGTGCATTGATTTGGGTAGCTCAGAAGTTGAAGCATTATTTGTCACCATATACCACATACTTGATATCACGACTGGATCCTCTGAAGTACATATTTCAAAAGCCTATGCCTAGAGGAAGACTTGCTAAATGGCAGATTCTGCTCACAGAATTTGACATTATCTATGTGACTCGTACGGCAATGAAGGCACAAGCTATTGCAGACCACTTAGCTGAGAATCCGGTGGATGATGAGTATGAACCATTGAAGACGTACTTTCCGGATGAGGAGGCAATGATTGTCGAGGAGATGGAGCAAGATGAGAGACCAGGATGGAAAATGTACTTCGACGGGGCCATCAACAGCAAAGGCGTTGGTATCGGAGCGGTACTCATTTCAGGTACGGGTCAACACTATCCCGTCACAGCTCAGCTCCGATTTTTCTGTACCAACAACATGGCCGAATATGAGGCGTGCATCTTGGGATTAAGGATGACAATTGACATGGGTATTCAAGAGATTTTGGTTATGGGTGACTCGGATCTCTTGGTACACCAAATCCAAGGGGAGTGGGAGACACGAGATTTGAAATTGATAACTTATCGGTATTATTTGCACGAGTTGTCTCAAAGATTCCAGTCTATAGAGTTCAAGCACATACCAAGAATGCACAATGAGATCGCAGATGCTTTGGCCACACTGTCCTCTATGTTGCATCATCCTGACAAGACATATATAGATCCGCTCCGGATCCAAGTCCGTGATCAAAATGCTTATTGCTTCGCTGTGGAAGAAGAATCAGATGGAGAGCCGTGGTATCATGATATCGGGGAATACTTGAAAGCTGGCAAATACCCAGAGCAGGCCACTGGAGACCAGAAGAGAGCCATCAGGCGTTTAGCTAATGGATTTTTCCTCTGTGGAGGAGTTATATACAAAAGAACACCAGATCTGGGCTTATTGCGGTGTGGGGATGCACAACAAGCAGATGAAATCATGATTGAAGTACATGCCGGAGTATGTGGACCCCACACGAGCGGATATGTTTTAGCAAAGAAGATTTTGAGAGCTGGGTATTACTGGCTCACTATGGAGCGTGATTGTATCAGGTATGTAAAGAAATGTCACTAATGCCAGGTTCATGGAAATTTGATCCACTCCCCGCCTTATGAGTTGCATACAATGTCTGCACAATGGCCCTTTGTTGCCTGGGGCATGGATGTTATCGGCCCAATAGATCCAGCCGCTTCCAATGGGCATAGGTTCATTCTGGTTGCAATTGATTATTTCACCAAGTGGGTTGAAGCGAAGACGTTCAAGGCAGGAACGAAGAAAGCGGTGGTGGATTTTGTGCATGAAAATATTATATGCCGATTTGGAATCCCCAAGGTGATTATCACAGATAATGGAGCCAATCTAAATAGTCATCTCATGGCGGAAGTTTGTGAGAGATTTAAGATCACACACCGCAATTCCACACCTTACAGGTCAAAGGCGAATGGTGTAGTAGAGGCGGCGAATAAGAATATCAAGAATATTCTCCGAAAAATGGTGGAGGGATCCAGGCAATGGCATGAAAAGTTACCCTTTGCTCTCATGGGTTACCGCACGACAGTGCGTACTTCTATCGGAACCACACCTTATACACTGGTGTATGGAACGGAGGCTGTTATACCCGTAGAGGTAGAAATACCGTCATTACGGATCATAGCCGAAGCTGAGATAGATGACGATGAATGGGTAAACGCCCGGTTGAAACAATTGAGTTTGATCGATGAGAAGAGGTTGGCCGCAGTTTGCCATGGGCAATTGTATCAACGAAGAATGGCCAGAGCATACAATAAGAAGGTACGGCCTCGAAAGTTTGAAGTCGGACAACTTGTATTGAGGCGTATCTTACCGCATTGGGCCGAGGCGAAAGGCAAGTTTGCGCCAAATTGGCGAGGACCGTTTGTGGTATCACAGGTGTTGTCCAATGGAGCATTGTATTTAACAGATGTTGAAGGAAAGTGCGCAGAGACTGCTATCAATTCAGATGCAGTCAAAATATACTATGTATGATTCCTTTTCAATTACGTGTTTTGTATTTTGTTGTGATTTTGGAACTGAAATTAAGAAGGCATTTTATTCTCTATCCAAACACTTTATCCCTTGACAACCCCTTTTGAGCCTTAATTGATATATTCTTTCATATCCCTCTCTCGGAATCGCGTATTGCGCAATAAGGAAAGTGAAACTAAAATTGACAAATTGGAAAGTGATGACTGAATACAAAAAAAATGGAAAAAAAAAAGAAAAAGACAAAGAAATCGGGAAAAAGTCAAAAAGAAATCCATCTAACTAATGAAGTTAGATGAACTACGTCTGACTTGATCCCGAAAGGGTACGTAGGCAGCCTCTCTGAGGTTCAGTCACGATAAAAAAAAATTCAAAACCCCCACATATTGAAACTGGGGCAGAAGTTATGTTTAATAATTCCGAGAGTTGTAAATATTGTTGAACCCTAGTGAGATTTTGAGCTTTTATACCTTTCTTTCTCAACCCATCCAAAAGCCACGTTACAGTCCAAAGAAAGACCTTCTGATCAATTCCGAAATGATAACGAATGCAATGAAGGAGGAGCGAAACATCGGATAATACCCGTGGTACATAAAAACAAAATACAAAAAGGAAAAATGAAAAATGAAAATGAGAGAGTCTCATCGGTGAAAACCTTAACCGGCACTGTGAGGCGATTGTGAGTTTGAGAGAAATAAAATGAGAGAGTCTCATCAGTGAAAACCTTAACCGGCACTGTGAGACGACTGTGAGGTTGAGAGAATAAATGAGAGAGTCTTATTGGTGAAAACCTTTCGAGGCACCGTAGGGCGATCGTGAGGACTACCCGAAAAGAGAAAGGCAACAAAAATAATATCGGTTTGGGTTGGAAACAATTCGGAGACAGAATAATGATTGGAACGAACTGGGTCAGAGTTTAAATACATGGCATGGTCAGCGGAATCAGCCAGCAAATACCCAGATAAGTTCTATCATCTCTCCAAAATACCCTTACCCTCTTTCATTTTTTCTGCATTTCATTGTTTACCTTTTGAGAGTTAACTACCAGCTCCTGATAACGAAAGCTGAAACAACACTGGGTCAGAAAGAAGGAAGAGTTGGGAAGAAAAATAAGGAAGCTTGGCAGATATGGCCAAAAGAAAAGAAAACAAAACAAAAATGGAAAAAATGAGAAAGTACAAAAAGAGTTTGCATGGGATAAGCAGTTGAAAGTTATGCAGCATGAGAAAAGCCAAAAAGAAGAAAGCAATAAGAAGCAGGGACGGCAGATGCCAGTTACCAGCGGTTTATATCTAATAAATTTTGTTTCATGCAGGAACAAATTGTCACTCATCACTTTAAAGTGAATTTGACCAATGTGAAAAATAGAAAACGCAAAAAGAGAAAGTTCGCCGAATAAGTGGAGAAATTCACACGCAAGAGATAATTGGTAAAAGAAAATACCAAAAAGAGGAAGGTAGCATCCTTTAAAATCCACTCCCCAGTCCTCAGGTTGCGGGAATACTTTTTTGCATTGCATTGCACGTTTAAATTCTGTTAGGTGCCCACCTTCAAATACGGGAATATTTTCTGCATCGCATTGCACGTTTAATTTCTGTTAGGTGCCCACCTTCGAATACAGGAATATTTTCTGCATCGCATTGCACGTTTAATTTCTGTTAGGTGCCCACCTTCGAATATGGGAATATTTTTATGCATCGCATTGCACGTTTAATTTCTGTTAGGTGCCCACTTTCGAATACGGGAATATTTTTCTGCATCGCATTGCACGTTTAATTTCTGTTAGGTGCCCACCTTCGAATACGGGAATATTTTTCTGCATCGCATTGCACGTTTAATTTCCGTTAGGTGCCCACCTTCGAATACGGGAATATTTTTCTGCATCGCATTGCACGTTTAATTTCTGTTAGGCGGCCACCTTCGAATACGGGAATACTTTTCTGCATCGCATTGCATCTTTTAAAATCCACTCCCCAATCCTCAGGCTACGGGAATATTTTTCTGCATCGCATTGCACGTTTAATTTTTGTTAGGTGCCCACCTTCGAATACGGGAATATTTTTCTACATCGCATTGCACGTTTAATTTCTGTTAGGTGCCCACCTTCGAATACGGGAATATTTTTCTGCATCGCATTGCACGTTTAATTTCTGTTAGGTGCCCACCTTCGAATACGGGAATATTTTTCTGCATCGCATTGCACGTTTAATTTCTGTTAGGTGCCCACCTTCGAATACGGGAATATTTTCTGCATCGCATTGCACGTTTAATTTCTGTTAGGTGCCCACCTTCGAATACGGGAATATTTTTCTGCATCGCATTGCACGTTTAATTTCTGTTAGGTGCCCACCTTCGAATACGGGAATATTTTCTGCATCGCATTGCACGTTTAATTTCTGTTAGGTGCCCACCTTTGAATACGAGAATATTTTTCTGCATCGCATTGCACGTTTAATTTCTGTTAGGTGCCCACCTTCGAATACGGGAATATTTTTTTGCATTGCATTGCACGTTTAATTTCTGTTAGGCGCCCACCTTCAAACACGGGAATACATTTCTGCAAATTACGGTTTATGTAGCTAAAAGCCCATACTGGGGCAGAAAAAGAAAAAAAAAAGAAAGGGAAAAGTTTGTTGTTTTGAGCAGGTTTCAGCTCGAGGACAAGAAGTACCATTGAAAATCAAAAAAAAGGGGGAGATCAAAAAAAGAAAATCAACAAAAAAAAGAGTCAGCATCAAAGAAAATCAACAAAAAAGAGAGTCGGCATCACCGAGCACCGAAAAGGGAAGAAGAGCAAAAGCTAGATTAGGAACAATTGTAATTGTAGGATCATAGCTTAGAATAGCTTCTTCATTTTACATTTCTCCCCCGGTGTAATAAGGAGTAAGTCAGCAGGTCTCAACAGTGTCAATGCAACAGTGAGTCTGGTAGTTTTTAAACTGCCAGACCTTCCCGAACTACACTGACCTGATTCCTGTTTAGCCCAGGATATGTAGGCAACCTCTAAAGCAGGGTGCGGTCAAAAGGTTTTCAAAAATGCTTTTACGGAATGTGTCAATGTGCAAAAATCTCTCATTACTGCTCACTTTTCTTTGCGCTGAAACTCTTCGTGTTCCCGAGCAAAGAGGGGCAGCTGTGAGCACATGATTTTTGCACCGGGCAAATAATTCTAAAATTAAAATAAATATATTTTTGAGAGCAATTACTTACTTTGGTTGAAATTAGCTACACTTTGTGTGTTTGAATAAATAGAAATTAGAGAAAAATCAAAAAAAAATTAGGCTAGGTAATTACTTTGTTTAATGTTATTAGTTTTAAGAAGGAAATTAGCAAAAATAGTTTCAATAGCGGAAATTAGGAAAAATAGTAGAAAAATTGCAAAAAATTACTAAATAATTAGAATAGGTAGGAATTTAGGTTTTATAATTTTCCATAAGAGAAAAAGAAAAAAATATATAAAAGAAAATACATAAAAAATAATTAAAATCAGAAAAATTTAAAAAAAGGTATATTGGGTCGATTGATTTGGGCCATGTGAATTCGTAATAGAAGGCCCAAACACCTTTGGGAACAGATCTGGTCTGGGCCTTTAGAAGATTTAATCTCCACCGTCCATCGCGTTTGATCTAACGGCCCCAATAATTAGTTGGTTTCTTTAATTAATTAAGATGTGACGATTAATCTTGACCGTCCGTTTCATTTAATCTAAGGGTCGAAGGCTTGGGGTCTCATAAGCGACGGAACGACAGCGTTTTAGTAACGCTTATTCCGAGCCGTTGATCTTCATCCAACGAACGACCCAGATCACCTCGTATGACCAGCCTATAAAAGGCTTTGGTCTGAACGATTTTTGCCATTTCGTAAAATTCGTAACCCTAGCCGCCCTCTCCCTCGCCCCTCATCTTCTTCATCATCCTCAGACCTCAACTGACCATGGCGGCCACCACTCTTCACGGTGGTCGCCGGCTTTTTTAAACCCCTCCCCTCTTCTTTTCCTTCTTCTTTTTCTCTCTTCTCCATCAAAGATCCAAAAACATACCCTTTCCTTTGAAACTCCGGTCACCGGAACTTCGCCGGTGACCACCAAACAATGAAGACATCCTTCAAACTAATGCCATTCGATTCCCTTTCCCGTGATCTATCCAACCATACCACCCATATTTCTCGAATATCCCTGGAGCGTCTCGAATATCCAAAAAAGGGTCGCCGGAAACCTAACTCCGGCGACTCCAAAGCTCGAACCTTCCAAAGACCTAACCTTTTACCCTCCCCAAATACCCTTCTGTAAACCAAAAAGCCTAAAGCCCCCGTCTTGACGGCTAAAACAGAAAACAGAAAAGAAAAGTGAGGAAAAAAGAAAATCACGAAAAAAAGAGAATAAAGAAGAGCCCGGAAGACTAATAATGGAATAAGAAGGTCTGCGAATAAGAGTAAGAGTCCGGATGACCAGAAAAGAAAAGAAAAGAAGAAAATAGGAAGCTCAGGGGACAGGCCCTACGAGCTAAGTCCCCTTCCCCTATATGTTTTTGCTTTCTTTTGTTTGTTTATTTTTTATGATTTTCTTCTGTTTTGTTGTTCTGTTGTTTTGATTTTGATTTTATCTTTGTTTATTTCTCTAGTTTTAAAAGACATGCCTTGAGTTGTTGGCTTGCAATATCATGACTATCCTTCTTTTTTCTGTTTCTTGGCATGATTAGTTTTAGTGAAAGTTTAGTTGTTTTCTTTCATTAGAGTATCTTGTTGGTTTTCGATATTTCTTCTGTTATTTTGCATGTTTGGTTCTGATACTATGTTTAGTTGTTTGTCTCTCATTCTCGCTCATCTGTGTATTAGGTTGTCTTTTGTTAGCCTGCAATATCTTGACTGTTCTTCTTTATGTGTCTTTGCATGTTTAGTCTTAGTGAAAGTTTGGCCATCTCTCTTCATCTCTTATATCAGAGTTATCTTGTGTTTAATCTAGGGTTTACTTCTCTGCTCTAGAGATCTTCACATCCTTTGTCTACATTTTGGTTTCCTTATTTGTTGGTTTTTCAATGTCACTTCTGTTTATTTTAGTGCAAGTATAGCTTCATTTCATATCACCTCTCATGTGCTTTCATTTGTTGAATAAGTATTCCAATCTGAGTCTGTTTCTCTTTATGTCACTTTCACATGATAGATTTAGGTTTCTCCTTCACTGTTTCTCCATATTCTTCTTTTCTTCATCTCCATGTTCTTCTTTTCTTCATCTTCATCTTATCTGTCATGCACTTGTGTTAGATTTAGGTTGGTTGATTACCATTCTCATATTACTCTGTTAGACCCTTTGTTCTCATGTCTGATATAAGCCTTATTTCATCTCTTGTTGACTGTTATGAAATCTAGTCTTTACTATGCCTATGTTCATGAACCCTGAATGTGCTTTGGGTCTTCCAGTGAATCACTCAACATAGAATTGATTGTAACTAAGCCTGCTTAATGTTTAATTGACACTTTGCTATTTGAAATTGAGTTTGTGAGTCTGATTGATTAAAATTCAACATTATCCAACTTCTTCTCTGAGTTTTGATTGGTTGATAAACATATTTGGTTTCATGTGGTTATATGTGCAATTGTGGGTTGAAATGGCTAAGTTTACAATAGTCTTATGTTAGTATGAACACTGTTAATACCTATCATACTTAGGTGAATTGGTTATAGTTGTTAGTATTAGGTTCCATGAAAATGGCTAGTTTTTAAATAGGTTAAAACTGAAAATGAACAAAATAGGCTATAAGTTTAATAATTGACCTAAGAGTGGTCAACTTTGCAAAGGTTGACCAACTCTATAAGGTCCAAACACACCAGCCCACTCTCAAAGGTGGCTGGTTGTGCAAAAATGGTCAAGCCTGCAAATGCAGACTTGCCCAGGCTCTCTTTTGAGCCCTGAACATTAAGTGGCCAAACCTGCAAAGGTTCTGGGCCCAACTGTTCAGTGATTGGGTTTAATTACCCAGGCTAAGACTCAACTTGAGACTGGCCATTAGTTAAATAGTTCAATTAAGCAGGCTAGTCCTGCAATTAGTCTAATTAACCTTAAAATCACAAAAAAATAGGTTATTAAGAAACAATTGGCCTAAGAGTGGTTAACTTTGCAGAAAATTGACCAATTCTATAAGGCCCTAACATACAGTCCACCTTAAAAAGGGGCTGGTTGTACAAAATGGCTAAGTCTGCAAATGTAGACTGGCCCAGGCTCTCTTTTGAGCCCTGAACATTAAAGTGGCCAAACCTGCAAAGGTTTTGGGCCCAGCTGTTCAGTAATTGGGTTTAATACCCAAGCTAAGTCTCAACTTGAGACTCGCTAGCTTTTAAATAGTTTAATTTTAACAATAAAGCAGGCTAGTCCTGCAATTAACTTAAAATTGAAATAAATTGGTCTTAATTAGATGGAACTAAGTAAAAGAGGCTAGAATTGAAATAGTTCTTAATGATAGATCTGGCCAGCCCTTAAATACCAATGCAAGGGCTGGCTGTTAGTTATATAAGTCCCAAAGAAGCTGAAACTTGACCTAGGCAGGTCTGGTAAATCAGCAAAACCTTTGAAGGCATATAGGGAACTTGAAATAGTATTTTGGTGAATAGTTTAGAACATAAGAGGGTAAGGGAGTCATTTGTACCCCTGATTTCTGCAATTTTGCAGAGATTTAAGGGTATAATGGTCTCCCTAAAAAGGAAAATCAGTAAAAATCTCAAACCCTTAGGGCTACATTGGTAAAAACCCATAAAAAGGAATCTTTAGAACCTTCCAGCACATGCTGGAAGGATTTCTGTTAACTGAAATGGGGCTTAAGTGTACATTGGGTAAATTTTAGAGGGGGAGAAGTGGGATTAATCCCATACTTTCTCCCCAAGTTTCAGCCCTTTTGCCCAACTATAAATACACCCTAAAAGGGGCTGAAAAGGGGTTCCGATTTTTGAGTCTGAAATTCATTTAGGCTAGCTTGGATAAAAAGTTTTCAGAATATAGCAATAGAGTGATTGGGTCTTCAGGGATTTTTCGAGTTATAATCTATTAATTGCTTCTGGTTTTGGGTTCTTCGCTCGATCACTTGCCTGGATTACTACTTGTTTGCTGTTGCCGGGTCTTTCTATTATTGTTGATGTGGGCTTCTATTTGGTTGATATTCAAGTTTCACTGTTGCATTGCTTTACTTGAGTCCATTGCTGTCTTACTTGCCTGATTTCCCTAGAACTCATCGGATTTTCCTTATTCATCCAGGTATATTTCTCTTATGAATGATGCTGTATTGACGCTTTGATGAAATAAAAATGGAGATCCAAGATTAAGTTTATGCTGTTCTATAGTTTGTAGTTTAAGATTATTAGTTTAAAATTGTAATTTGTTTGTTGTAGTAGTAGATAGTAGCTGAAAAACAGAAACAAAGACAATGTAATAGCAGTAGTATAGTAGTAGTAGTAGTAAGTAGCACCTCACTTAGTTAATTAGGTAAAATCTCTAAAAACAAAGTTAAATGACTATCACATAAGTCAACAATAACCGAGCTCATAGTAGAGTCATCAATATGCTCACGTAATTAGTCTATTTTGTCGATATCCAGGTTCGAATAAGTTAGAAGAGGAAATAATCGGATGAAGTAACATTTAAGGTGAAATTGGTTTCAAGATTGTCAAATAAGTCTGATTCACATTGCCATCAGTAGTTAATCATATTTGTAAATTAGTATATTGATACAAACAAGTTCAAAAGGGGAATCATAATTAGAGAATCTGATAGCTAGTTTGCAACTGGGTTTACGATACTGATTGGGTTTAAATCATAGTAAAATCGACAATATAACTATGTATGTTTAGCTAATCACTTAGTCTTAGATCACCTGTAGATAATTAGCTTAATTGCTCTGTAGGTTTCCAATATAATCGAACAGACTTCTTAGAATTGGTATTAAACCTTTAACAAGTAATTAATTGTTTTAATATGATTTCTTAGCTGTAAATTGATAGTGGTGATAGTTTCATCAAGCCTGTACATAAAACAATTGATTTAGAATCATTATTTTATGTATCTCTGATATAAATAAAATGCTTATGGATTTCTTATTGTTCAAAAATGTGTATCTTCGTTTGTCTATTTTCAATGTAGTTCCATCTTGGTTTGGGCTTGATTCCAGGCGTGAGCCCGAACTGTGGTATGTAGCCAATTGGCTAATGATCCAAAGTCCGGTAGCTACCTGGGCCTTTGAGGCCTGGGCCGATTTAATATTCGTGTAAGCTTCAATACAGATCCAGGCCCCATTAAATAACAGAAATAACGGGCCTGGAATGCTTAATACTAGAAATTGATTAAGGCAAAAACAATGCATAGCAAATATAGTTGAACAAATAGGATTGGACCTTAACAAATAATTGGGATGAGCCTCGCATAATGTTAAACAAGCGGGGCCCCCATTTAGTAATGGTTTAATACAATTAGACTCGGGAAGACTACTAGCTAATTCCATAGTCTTACCCAAAACAATTAAAAGCCGATAGACTATTTTAGGGCACGATTTAATATACCTTCCATTGAATGAGTGTGCACTTGGTGCGACTCAAATCCAAATCTCGGCAAAGCTGAAATACACCGAAAGTCATAGGCGTACTGGTTGCGGTATGACTCGAGGCGTGTTTTCGCAATGCCGCAAATTCCCTAAAAATAATACTTAATGTAAAAAGCACTATATGTTGTTAAAATTTGTGATTGAGTCAAACAAGAGTCGGGAACGACAATTGAGCGTCCGTGCTAAAACCACGGAACCCGGGAATGCCTAACACCTTATCCCGGGTTAACAGAGTTCCTTATCCGGATCTTTGCTTCGCAGACATTTTTAAGAGTCAAATTCCTCGGATTCGGGATTAACCGGTGACTTGGGACACCATTATCTTTCTCAAGTGGCTACTCTGATTAATCTCAAATAAAGTCCCGAACCGATTGTCCTTTAATTGGAAAAACTCCTTCCCTTACGTTATCTTATCCGTTTCGGGTATCTAACGTCGAGGTATACCCTACAAGCGTATTTATATGCTTATTTCCTAAAGTGGGTTAGTAAAAAGGGAGGTGTGACAAGGTTGATGATGTGATACTGACCAAAAGTGTTGCAAAGAAGGTTGGTGCAACAACTAGCAAGGAAAATATTACCGTTGAAGAAGATCAAGTGTTTCATGATAGGAACAAGATGAATGAGGCATCTTCAAGTAAGAAAGTGACTCATATTCTTCGCTATGTCCTAAAGGCAAGGAAGGCCGAAGATCCATCTTCTAAACTACTAGGTAAGGTTTTAGGAGACTTGACCCTTCCTATCAAGCGAATTGACGCAATTAAGTCATCTACAAAGTTGCTCAAAGGGTTTGTCAAATCATCCAGCCACAATTCGCTTTCAAATCTAGCACTTCCTACAAAGCGCACAAATGAGGGCTTTGACCCAAACGCCTACAAGTTGTTGGCAAAAGATGGATATGATCCCAAAGAATCATCCAAGTTGGGAAAGCTCCCTCCTGAAGCTTCAAACCCTACTCAAAAGATTATGACGGAGAAAGGGTACCCACTGAAGAAATCACGTGAAGGGTTGGGTTACATACAACCCCCGCCAATCCGTATCTCTATTAAAAGGGCAAGTTGTAACTACATTACTGCTAAAGAAGTGTTTGCGACGCTTAATAACAAACCTTCTGTGTTTGATCGACTTACGAAACCAAAGACCTCAGTCTTTGACAGGTTGGGACCACCGAAGAAGGAAAACAAGCGCCGTGGAAATAATGGAAGGATTGGAGCCCCAATCTCCCTTAAAAAGGAGATTTTGACCACAGACTACCCAACTCCGGTTCCTTCTAGAATGAGGCAAGAGCTTGTAGTTTCATGTGGAGAGGTCTTCTAAGCAAAGGCTCATACCATAGTCTATACTAAGGAACGAGAGGAAGATGAAGAAAGTGTGGGGTCATCATATCATATCACCATTCGTGATGAACAAAATGCTTCACCTTATACAGAAATCGAGGAAAAGTGCCTTGATATTCAGGTATGTCATCACATATCTTTCAATGATTGTGATCCTCAAGAAGATGAAGATGCTAAAGATGCACCACCAGAGCTTGAAGAAGGGGTGAAGACAACGGTTGATGCACTAAAAGAAGTCAATCTCGGAGTAGTTGAAGATCTAAAGCCCACATATATAAGTGCCTCTCTAACTGGTGATGAAGAGAGAAAATATATTGAGCTACTTAAGGAGTTCAAAGACGTATTTGCTTGGAGCTACAAAGAAATGCTAGGTTTAGACCCCAAGGTGGTTGTTCATCCTCTTGCTGACAAACAAGGCGCCCGTCCTGTAAAGCAAGCACAACATCGCTTCAGGCCTGAACTGGTTCCCTTGATTGAAACCGAAGTTAACAAGCTTATTGGGGCTGGTTTTGTTCGTAAAGTTAGGTATCCTACATGGATTTCAAGCATCGTCCCTGTAAGAAAAAATAATGGCCAAATTCGAGTTTGTGTCGACTTTAGGGACCTAAATAATGCTTGTCCTGAGAATGAATTTCCTCTTCCTATCCCTGAACTAATGATTGATGCAATAACTCGATATGAGGCGATGTCTTTCATGGATGGTTCATCTAGATATAACCAAATTCGCATGGAACCGAAGGACGAAGAACTTACTGCCTTTTGCACCCCTAAAGGTATATACTGCTACAAGGTAATGCCTTTCGGTTTGAAGAATGCTGGTGCTACATATCAACGTGCCATGCAAAATATTTTTGATGACATGCTTCATAAAAACGTGGAGTGTTATGTTGATGACTTGGTAGTAAAGTCAAGGAAGAAAGATGATCACTTGCAAGTTTTGAGGATGGTATTTGAACGGCTTCGGAGATACCAAATCAAAATGAATCCGTTGAAGTGCGCTTTTGGAGTTACCTCTGGGAACTTCCTCGATTTTATTGTTCGATATCGAGATATCGAAATTGATCAAGCTAAGATGGATGCTATCTTAAAAATGCTCGAGCTTAGATATATTCATGAATTAAAAAGCTTGCAGGGTAAGTTGGCATATCTTAGAAGATTTATTTTGAATCTGGTTGGAAGGTGCCAACCATTTAGTCGCCTCATGAAGAAATGGGTTCCTTTTGAATGGGACCAAGCTTGCACAAATGCTTTTGAAAGCATTAAGTCTTATCGAATGAAACCTCCAGTACTGGCAACCCCCATACCTGGAAAGCCACTAATATTATATATTTCAGCACAGTAAAGGTCAGTAGGAGCACTTCTCGCTGAAGGAAACAATGAAGGGAAAGAAAATGTGCTTTATTACTTGAGTAGGATGATGATACCAAATGAACTCAAGTATTCTCCTATTGAGAAGTTATGTTTGGCACTTGTCTTCTCTATTCAAAAGCTGAAGCATTACTTCCAAGCTCACGTTGTGCGACTCGTCTCAAGAGCAAACCCTATCAAGTTTGTCATGTCTAAACCGGTCCTAAATGATCGATTAGCGAGGTGGTACCTCCAAATTCAACAATTTAAAATTGTGTATGTTCCTCAAATGGCAATAAAAGGACAAGCATTATCAGACTTTCTAGCTGACCATCCGATTCCAGATGATTGGGAGTTGTCTGATAAATTGCCTGATGAAGATGCAATGGTCATAGAAATTCAGCCTCCTGGGAAGATGTATTTTGATGGCGCTACACATCGTGAATGAGCTGGTGTTGGAATAGTGTTTATCACTTCTTAAGGAGAAGTTTTGACCTATTCTTTCAATCTAACACAACGGTGCTCCAAGAATCTTGCTGAATATCAAGCGCTCATACTAGGGCTTGAAATGGCTGTGGATATCAAAGAATTGCAATTACAAGTTTTTGGAGATTCCAAGATAGTGATCAACCAGATTTTGGGTAGCTATAAGTTCAAGAAGCCAGAGTTGGTGCCATATCGCAAATATGCTAAAAGATTGATAAGTTGGCTTGGAGAAGCAGCTATTGCCGAGAAAGGAAAATAAGAGAGCCCATGCATTAGCAGCCTTAGCTTCTACATTATCTTTTCCTGATCTGACACAAGTTGTTGTTTTCCAAAGATGGGTAGTTCCTCCACCAAATGACTATGAGGAAGAAGAAACTGAAGCTGAGCATATTGCTTCCGTTCTTGAGGTTGAAATCAAAGACTGGCGACAACCACTAATAGATTATATTTGTTATGGTATATTGCCAGAAAATCCCTAAAGGAAAACGAAAATCCGAAGGAGAGCCCCTCGTTTTATTTATTACAAAAATACACTCTATAAACGATCATTTGATGAAGTGCTCCTACGTTGTTTGGGGACTGACGAATCCCTTCAAGCATTGCAAGAGGCACACTCTAGAGTATGTGGTACGCATCAATCTGGGCCAAAACTTCATTTCCACATAAAAAGAATGGGGTATTATTGGCCGACCATGGTGAAAGATTATTTGTATTACGCTCGAAGGTGTAAAACTTGCCAATTCCATGCTAACTGCATACATCAACCACATGAAGTATTATACCCAATGTTGCTTCTTGGCCATTTGATGCTTGGGTTTGGATGTTGTTGGTCCATTGCCAAAGTCTTCTGGTGGACATCTATACATTTTAGCCGCAACTGACTACTTCTCGAAGTGGGCTGAAGTTGTTTCTCTTAAGGAAGTAAAAAAGGAAAATGTGGCTAACTTCATCCGAGTCAATATTATCTATCGCTTTGGCATTCCTCGATATATATTGATAGACAATGGTAAGACATTTGATAAATAAAATATGTGATCTTTTTGGCTTCAAGCAACACAATTCCTCCATGTATTATGCTGCTGCCAATGGACTTGCTGAAGGATTTAACAAGACGCTCTGCAACTTGTTGAAGAAGGTTGTCTCTAAGTCTAAGAGATATTGGCATGAAAGGATGGAAGAAGCTCTTTGGGCATATAGGACCACATATCGCACACCAACGTAAGCCTTATTTTCTTGTTTATGGAGTTGAAACGGTCCTTCCACTTGAGCGTCAAATCCCATCGTTGCAGCTTGCCATTCAAGAAGGACTCACTGATAAAGAAAATGCTCATCGTTGCAGCTTGCCATTCAAGAAGGACTCACTGATAAAGAAAATGCTCGGTTACACCTTGAAAAATTGGAAGCTCTTGATGAAAAGAGGTTAGAAGCTCAACAAAGCCTTGAATGTTATCAAGCTTGCTTGTCTCGATCTTTTAACAAAAGGGTACGCCATAGATCTTTCCAAGTGGGTGACCAAGTTCTTGTGGTCAAAAGACTTATTATTACCTCTCGTCGGTCTGGGGGCAAATTCTCTGCTAAGTGGGATGGACCATATATCGTAGAAGAGGTATACTCAAGTAGCGCTTATAAGATAGTTGACTCGGAAGGTTTGCGGATTGGCCCCATCAATGGGAAATTCATGAAGAGATATTATCCTTGAAGAAAACAAATACGCTCCTCGACATACGAGCCTAAACTGCAAGTCATGACGCTCCATGACGCATGAACCTAAACTGCATGTTGCTATACTCCTGGCCCGCAAGAGTATAAACTGTGCACGGTTCTAAAAAAAAGGCCACTAGGTTGAAAACCTCGAAAGAGACGGCTTAGGCAAAATTTAGGACATCAAAAAAAAAAATCCGCTAGGTTGAAAACCTCGAAAGAGGCGGCCTAGGCAAAAGTTAGGACGAAAAAAAAAACACTCACCCATTTCGAACTACAGAATGACTTGATCATCTTCACCGAGGTACGTAGGCAGCTTAAAGTTTCATTCTAAGTTCAGTCATATGAGTTCAAAAAATACATATTACCCAAGGCATTTTTCAAATGTGGTATGATGGAATATATTCACTTGATTGACACTTGATAATTAGGTGTACATATATTCTTTCATTGAACTCTCTATCTTATCTTGATTGCTCAATGGGGGCAGGTCCTCTATATCAAACTGAGGTCTTTGATAGAATGATTGTAGTTTCTTTAATAAGAGGCTAAATATTCAAGTTGGAGGCCCCAATTCTAAGTCAAGTTGATTTTTCAAGTCTACTACATCATCAATTTGAAGTATTCAAGCATGCTAGGTCTTAAAGTTCCAGTATTCAAGTGCGCCATGTTATCAAATCCATAAAGTGTTAAAAACAAAGAAGCTCACTCATTATAAAATGCAGAATGGCTTGATCCTCTTCATCGAGTTTGGTATTTTCAAGACAATTATAGTCTTTAGCATGCTGCAAAGTTTTCAAGAGCGTCATGTCGTTGAGCTATATTCTTCAAGTTTCCCAAGTCTCCAAGTTGAATTCTTCATATTTTCTATATCATTGATTTGAAGTCTCTGCATGCTAAATCTTCAAGTTGATGTCGAGTTAAATTCTTCTAGTCCGCTAAGTCTTCAACTATCCAAGTCTACCACGTCTTCAAGTTGAATTCTTCAAAGTGGCTACATCTTCAAGTTTAACTCTTATACTTTAACCTTCAAGTTGAATCATCAAGTTAAAGTCTTCAAATCCACTAAGTCTTCAAGTCAAAGTCTTCAAATAGAAGCATTCAAGTCTCCCATGTCTTCAAGTTGAAATGTTAAAAAAAAAAAATTATTCGACTGTGAGGTTATCTTAACTAAAGTAGTATCTTTGGAATTGATTTCTTCTTTTACCTGCAAAATAAAAAGGAGGAGAAACATATCTATATAAAGGAGATCATAAAATTACATGTGAAGATTGAAGTTGAAGAGAAATTCTTGGTGGTCAGCTATAAAAAAAAATTATGCTTCATACAATCTCTGATTCATCTTTCTCAAAATGAGGGCGAGTTTTTATTCCTTTGTGCCAAAAGGTCAAATCTTTTGGTAGTGAAGTAATCTTCAAGTTAGACTGTATAATGGACTTCGTTGGTCTTCGTCTTGGGAAAAATATAATCTTCAGCTTAGACGGTGTAATGGTATTATCCTCGGACAAAGTAAAGTCTTTAGCCTAGAGGGTTGTTTTCGCCTTGGACGAAGTATAGTCTTCAGCTTAGACGGTGTAATGGTCCTAGCCTCGGACAAAATATAGTCTTCAGCTTAGATGGTTGTCTTCGCCTTTGCAAAATAAATCTTTGGCTTAGACGGTGTAATAATCTTTGCCTCAGATAAAAGTAAAATCTTTGTCTTAGACATTGTAATGATCTTTGCCATAGATAAAGAAAGTCAAGTTTTCAAATAAACTGAAGTCTTTGGCTCAGACGGGGTAATGATCTATGCCTCAAATAGAACGAAGTTAAATCTTCAAACAAGATGAAGTCATTAGCTTAGACGGTGTAATGGTCTTCGCTTCAGATAAAATAAATCTTTGGCTCAGACGGTGTAATGGTCTATGCATCAAATAAAATAAAGTTAAATCTTCCAAGAAGAGGAAGTCATAAGCTTAGACAGTGTAATGGTCTTCGCTTCAAACAAAATAAATCTTTGGCTCAGATGATGTAATGGTCTATGCCTCAGATAAAATAAAGTTAAATCTTCAAACAAGATGAAGTCATTAGCTTAGACGATGTAATGGTCTTCGCTTCAAACAAAATAAATATTTGGCCCAGACAGTGTAATGGTCTATGCCTTAGATAAAACGACGTCAAATCTTCAAACAAGATGAAATCTTTGGCTTAGACAGTATAATGGTCTATGCCTTAGATAAAATGAAGTTAAATATTCAAACAATATGAAATCGTTAGCTTAAACAGTGTAATGATATTCGCTTCTAACGAAATAATCTTTGGCCCAGACGACGTAATGGTCTATGTCTCAGATAAAATGAAGTTAAATCTTCAAACAAGATGAAATTATTAGCTTAGACGGTGTAATGGTCTTTGCTTCGGACAAAAGAAATCTTTGGCTTAGACGGTGTAGTGGTCTATGCCTTAGATAAAATGAAGTTAAATCTTAAAACAGGATGAGGTCATTAGCTTAGACGGTGTAATAGTCTTTGCTTCAGACAAAAGAAATCTTTGGCTTAGACGGTGTAATGGTCTATGCCTTAGATAAAATGAAGGTTAAATCTTAAAACAAGATGAACTCATTAGTTTAGACGGTGTAATGGTCTTTACTTCGGACAAAAAAATAATCTTTGGCCCAGACGGTGTAATGGTCTATGCCTTAGATAAAATGAAGTTAAATCTTCAAACAAGATGAAATCATTAGCTTAGACGGTGTAATGGTTTTTGCTTCAGACAAAAGAAATCTTTGGCTTAGACGGTGTAATGGTCTATGCCTTAGATAAAATGAAGTTAAATCTTAAAACAATATGAAGTCATTAGCTTAAACTGTGTAATGGTCTTCGCTTCAGACGAAAGAATCTTTAACCCAGACGGTGTAGTGGTCTATGCCTTAAATAAAATGAAGTTAAATCTTCAAATAAGATGAAATCATTAGCTTAGACGGTGTAATGGTCTTCGCTTCAGATAAAATAAATTTAGCCCAGATGGTATAAATGTCTATACCTCAGATAAAATAAAGTTAAACAAGATAAAGTCATTAGCTCAAATAATATATTTATGCGTGGATCATCTTATTGAACAAGAACAAATCTTTCTCGTTTGACCTAAAAAAAAAAAAAAGACAACAAAACAAGAAAAGCATAAGAAAAGAGGAAAAAATTACCTTCACACAATACTCCCAAATCGTCAAAAGAAGACTCACGTTGATATGCAAGTGCTGCAATGTTATAACCGACATAAGAAGATTATGCTGCTATTTATAAGTTGTGAAAGGTGGCTACTCAAGGTTTATTACCGATGTGGGATGCACCGTATTTGTGGTAACTAGCAGAATCCAAAAAGGAGTAGAATCCAAAAAGGAGTAGGTATCCTAAATAATCGGAGTAGGAAGCTCACGGGATATATTGGTTTACAGGCAAAGAATCAAAGAATTTTTATTATCCCATAACTTTCTTAGAGTTACGTGTCAGGCCAAGTGAATTGTCCAAGGTAGTCTTGGGAATTGCATTGATAAAACGTTACTACTACTTAATACTCCCTCCGGTCCAAAATAAGTGATGTTTTGGATGTTTTCACACATATTAAGAAAGTCACATTTTAGCATTTATTAACAATAGAATTGACCATTTTAACCTTACTATCTCACATAAACACTCCTAACACATATTCCAACACTATTTACTCCAAGGACAATATAGGAAAAAACATCATTAAGTCATTCTTGAAATCCGAAAACATCACTTATTTTGGACCACAAAAAAAGGTCAAAACATCACTTATTTTGGACCGGAGGGAGTACATGCAGTAGTATCTAACTTGGTTTTCTTGGAAATATCACAGTTATATTTTGATTCTTCTTCAGTTGTGTCATAGGACATAGGACATATATATATTTTTTTTAACGTGGAGATCAACTGAATATTTGCAACGAATAAATAAAATAAATTGAAGATATTTGTTACATAAATACTTTAAGCCTAGTCTTCAAAAGTTTAAAGACCTTGACAGTCTGGAAGTAGGGGCATTTGTAGGCATTTAAATTTTATCAAATTTAAATCGATAAAATAATATGAACTATATTTTAAATTCAAGTTATTTTAGCCCAAATAAATATATGGGCTAGCATAATTGAATGAATTATATAATTCCAATATATATGGGTTAAATAAATAAGACTTGATTCATTGGGCTAAAATGATGAGCCCACTTCATAAGCCCAAGATCCAAATGGCTATTAGCCCATCTTAAAGCCCAGGCTCATGCCACGTGTCACGTGATGTGGCAATCCAAGTCAAAAGAATGAGCCAACAAAATCAAGCCACATGTCAAGTGACGTGGCAATCCAAGACAAGTAAATGAGCCATCGAAATCATGACACGTGTTAAGTGATGTGGCAATCCAAGACAAATAAATGAGCCAATTAAATCATGCCAAGTGTCTGGATGGTATTGGCCAGTTCAAACGAACCAATCAAATCGCAGAGCCACACCACCCCCTACAACTATAAATAGAGGTCTTCATAAAGCTAGAAGACACCGGAATTAAGAACAAAAAGCAAGCAGAGAACTCGTGGATCAAACACCGCAGATTTCTCTACAAGCTACAAGTTCAAGCACTCAAGCTACAAGTTCAAGCATTCAAGCTACAAGCTCAAGCACTCAAGCTACAAATTAAAGTTCAAGTTCAAGATCAAGAACGAAGCCAGGCGTTCAAGATCAAATTACTTGTTCGTGATCAAGCACAAATTCATGTTCAAGGAGGAGATTCAAGATCAAGCTTTACAAGCCTTTGAATCAAATCAAAATCAAGTTTATCAATATACTTTACATTCTTGAAGAATCAGAGGAATACCGTAGAGATTGTAACACTTTCATTTATTGAAATCAAATACTACATTTGTTACGCAATTTTTCAGTCTTGATTATTTAATTTTCTCGATGCAAAAATTCATTGTTACAGGCACATTTAATTAAATAATTATCATAACTATGAGTACGGTTTTCGTGACGTAATTTTGATGCTTAAATTCTAAAATTCGAGGGTACATTTATGTGACCCATCCATAATTTAATTTTTTATTAATAAAATAAATATGTTTTAGATCGTGGCTACGGTTCTCGTGACATGATCCACAATATGTAACACAAATTTATAAAAAGTGGTTTAAAAGAAATAAAGTGCACATAAGATTCAAATATGTTTTAAAATCAAAGAAATAGGCCAACAATAATAGTTGGGCAACCGTGCTAAAATCACAGAACTCGAGAGTGCCTAACACCTTTTTTCGGGTTAACAGAATTCTTTATCCGTATTTCTGTGATCGCGGATTGTAAAACAAAGTCAATCTTTCCTCGATTCGGAATTTAAAACTGGTGACTTTAGACATCATAAATTATCCCAAGTGGAGACTGTAAATTTAATTAAATAATTTCATTTGGGTTGTCACTTAAATTAAAAAAAATTCTCTTATACCCTTTCGGGGTAGGAGAAAGGAGGTGTGACAGTGCGTATACTAATCTTACCTCTATTTTTTGTGAGGTGATAGAAATAATTCGATATGCAGTAATTACATCAACTAATAAAGCAGGTATATGCGGAGTCATACGTGACTTCAATGGCCATTGGATCGTAGGTTTTGCAAGAAATTTGAAGAATGCAAACATTGTCCAAACAGAACTACAAGCTCTATTTCATGGACTTGAACTAGCAAAAACATATCACTTGACTCCATTGGAAGTTAACAGAGATAATCACGAGGTTACAACAAGATAACACATTTTATATTAATTTAATTCATTACTGTAGGTACCTCCTCGACCAAATGCTTAATCCTACTATCACGTATATTTACAAAGAGGGGAACGAGGTAGTTGATGGCTTAGAAAAAGCAGGATGCAGCATTGATTATTCTACGATTACCACCATTTTGGAAAAATCACCAGATTTGTCAATATCTTTTTGTGAAGTGATCAAGCAGGAGACACTCGCCACAAGAAGACAACAGGGACACAACACCTACAATGGGACAAATAACGACAAATACCAGCTCACTCTAATGATAATGCACTAAATAGCAGTACTAGCTCTAGAGCAGTGGCGAAGCCAGAAATATTTGAAAGGGTGTTCAAATATGAAAGAACTAAAAAGAATCTCTCGACAAAGGGTGTTCAATATATATTTTATGCATCTAAAATCAGTATTTTACTTATACACGCTATATAAATTTTCACTAATATTTTGATGAAGGGTGGTCAGTTGACCACCCTTTGTTAGAGGTGGCTTCGCCCCTGCTCTAGAGGCAATAACTTTTGTATTGATGAAACACCTTTAGGGGCATTTGGTAGGGTGATAAGAATAATGCTAAATATGATATATTAGTAATGCTAGTATTAGTTATGCTTGTATTAGTTATGACGGCATATTTTTTATCAATTGTTTGGTTTGATATATTAAAGCATTGCACATTTTCTAAAAGAATTATTTGTTTACAAAAATGTCCTCAAAATTAGTCCACACTCTAACTTTTTTAAAAGAAACATATGTTGAGAAATGTATTAATATAAAAAAGTTTTAAAAATATTATTTTATTTGTCTACCTATATTGTCTAAGATAGCTAGGGGCAATGTAATAATAGTGTTTTACTATTTACGATTTTCGATGCAGGATGCTGGAGCAGGACCCATTTACAAACCATCGCATTTTCTTTGAATTATTATTATTATTATTATTATTATTATTATTATTATTATTATTATTATTATTATTATTATTATTATTATTATTTATTTTTCTTTTCTTTCTTGCTTTCTATGTTCCTTTTATCATATGATTTCCGCAGTGAATCTAATACTCTTTTTTTGTCTTTTTTTCTGCCCTTTTTCGCGTTTTTATTATCTCGAGCCGATGGTCTTTCAAAAACAGCCTCTCTACCCCTTCGGGGTGGGGATAAAGTCTGCGTACATACTACCCTTTCTATATCCCACTTGTGAGATTTTATTGGGTGGTTGTTGTTGTTGTTGTTGTCTACCTATATTATAAAATAAAATTAAATATTTTATTGATAAAAAAGGAAATATTCTAAGTATTTATTTATTTATTTACTAGGGATATAATTTTATTACTCACTATTTGGATTATTTTGAACTTGCATTAATATACTAACTAATATATTTTAATCAAGCACAAATTTTGGATGATAATTTTGTCTTTAACTAAGCTAATGGCTGCATTAAAACCCATTGCATTGCTAATATCATTGTTTTCTATGCATTAGTTATGCATAGGATAATACCAAATATGATGTATAACTAATGCTTATGTTCAAAATATCTACCAAATAATGTATTATTAAGGCAAAAAGACATAAGTTGCCACCTAACCTATGACCCAAATCCCCCTTATACACTTTCTGCGAACAAAAATTACTTTACACAAGCAACCTTTCTAAAGTGTGTCTGCTTTTTTCTTGACCAAGTTTTCAAAATATGTGCAAGGTCACGCGCCAATAGGTCGTGACAGGTGCCTAACTCAAGAAAAAAAAAATACTAAATTTACACCAATTGATAATATGTAAAAGAAAACAAACAAAAAAGAAACCCCCCCCCCCCCCCCCTCACCCCACATTTCTCATCTTCTTCTTGTGACCTCCCATACCCATCTAATTTCTCCTCTAAACTCTAACAGCCATGGCAAATCCTCACCAGAACAAAATGTTGAATCAAGCACTTATCCATACTATTGAAGCATCCAAACTTATCAAATTTTGAAAATTTTATTTACCAAAATATAAAATCAAAATCTGCAATTCTAGATTTTCTTTCAAGTTTAAAATGCCAAAAAATGCTAGCTCTTTGCTGGAGTAATTACCAGCGAGATACACCGTTAATGACTAGAAATAATAGTGGCATTGTACCTTTGCCAGAATTTATTGTGTTTATCTGATGAGATTGATTGAACAATACCTTGAGGAAAAAAATGGAGGCTAGAGAGTAGAGAGACATTTTTTGGTTAAAAGAAAAAGGATAAAAAGAAAATTATGTAGGCCATATGATCAACTTAATTAAATCTGAGCCGTTCGAATAAATCTGCACATGAGCATGTTGACAAAACATGTATAGATCTGACACGCTCACTATTATTTATTAAACACGTACCTCCCATATGACAAAAGTAGTGTATCTTAGACACACTTTAAAAAGGTTGCGTGTGTAAAGTAATTTTTTTTCGCAGAAAGTATGTAAGGGGAATTGAGGTCATAGGTCATGTGACAACGTATGTATTTTGCCTATTATTAATACACAAAACTAATACATGTAATACATATATTAATTTATGTAAACCAAATGACCGATTAAACTATAACATAAATGCAATAGCATCACCCCACTGTAGCAACTTTTATGATGAATGCAATTATCTTTCCAACCAACCCAAAAATAATTCGATATTAATTTAAATAATAGAGTTTGCAAAAAGTTAAAAGACGTTTCCATGAAACTTTTCCTCGAAAATTTGAAGCTGTTGTCACGGTGGCCCATTCACTAAACCTCTGTAGGTATGGGTTTTCTAACAATTATTATACCCTATGAAATCAAAATGAGTTTATAGTAAGAGGAGACAGGATAGTAGTGCCAAAACTCTCTATGATTTGAATATCTTTGTGAAAAGCAAATGGACGGTCATTCTCCTGCCTTGACCCACAAAGCAATTAACGAACACCATGTTTTCGTACGGTTGATGGTAACCAAATTTTACTTTCAATTAAGATGTTGTGAGTTCTAATCAAAAGGTTATAAGTTCGAGTCTAGTAACATTAATGTGAGAAGTTCTTAAAGGAAAGTATGCTGCACCTCTATTTAAAAACAACCTCTAAAATAATGTCAGCATACACAATCTCCTCCCAGACTCCGTTAAATAAAATTATAAGTCGTCATCTTTTCTTATGCTTGCCCCAAAATTCTCCTGCCTTGACCCACAAAGCAATTAACGAACACCATGATTTCGTACGCTTGCCCCAGAATATCATATCACATCAAGTGGTAGTAATTCGATACATCCACCAACGCCAACTCTAGTTACTTCTTTTTCTTCCCATCCAATATCCATGGTATGATCTAAGGGTTAATAGAATAGAATAAAGATTTTGATAGATGACGATTCAAATTTCAATATAATAAAAACTATTTTAGTAATTTCTTCCTCTAAAAAGATCATATTTTTATATTTGCAAAATAATTCAACTTTAATCTTTTTACTTTATTCATTTTATCCTTAATAAAAAAATTTTAAAATCAAATATTACATCTGTCACACCTCCTTTTGGCGCGCCCCCACTCCGGGAGTAGAAGCGTAAGGGAGTTTTTCCAATTTAAGTGACAATATTCGAAACGGGATTATTCTATTTATTTCAGAGTCGCCACTTGGAATAAATTAAGGTGTCCCAAGTCACCAATTTATTTAAGTCCCGAATCGAGGAAATTTCGACTTTCCAAATGAAGTATGCGAACCAGAAATTCTAAGTAAGGAAATTCTGTTGACCCGAGGGAAGGTGTTAGGCACCCCGGATCCCGTGGTTCTAGCACGGTCGCGTCAATTATTGTAAACGGCTAAAAATATCTGATTTTATATATGTTATCCTATATGCTTTTAATAGACTATACCACTTTTGTTAAAATAAAACTATACATTCAAACCTTTAAACGAAAGTCTAATTCTAAGTTAAAACGAAAATATTAACTTTGTCGATACTTTAGTTGGGTGTACATGTTTATTGAAGTTATTTCTCGATTAACTCACACAAGAGTATTGATGTATGAAACGATTCCATTTTTTAACTGAGATTTGCTACTAAATAATCGGGAATGCGTCTAATTTGAATAAGCATAAATTTTAATACCTTACTTATTAGTTAGATTGGGAATATCTGTTTGCCCGTAACAGGCTAAATAGAATAATTGATTAATGAAAGCCCAAAAAATAAACAAAGATAAACCTACTGTTAAATTTCAAAACTGGTTTTAACCATTCACTATGAATACATGTACTAGGAACTCCACGGTTTTTTAAACTAAAACTTCAAACGTCATCACTTTGAACAACATTCAAACTTAATACTAAGACTAAAATATACATGCTACGAGAAATACGGATTCATTTAAACAACCTATCAAAATATGCAATAGTCCTATCCGTACAAATATATTATACAACTAGCAAATGTATATCACAAAAATCAAATCCGGTTCTGAAAATTACTAAACGATAATCCAAAGTTCCTTTAATCTAATTACTAAAACAAAATCCAGAATTTCTAATGGTGACCTGATGTGTTTTGGAAATCTATGACTTCAGTAAAAGAAAAAACAAAAAAATGAAATACAGAAGCAAATTTAAGATGATAGCAATGCTTCTTCAGTTGATTCCGAAACCATTCAAGTACATTGAGTGAAACTTCAAGGCATTAGAAAGGAAGAAATACCTGGAATTCAAGAGCAAAAGAGGAAGTCAGTGGCAGAAACTCAACAGTAACAGCTGCGGAACAGCAACACCAGCCGTCAAATTCCCAATAAAACCCCGGCAGAAACAGTAGCAAAACAGTAGGGAAATTCCAGGGAATATTTTAAACTCCAAACAGGAAAGCCCAGGAATTTTCAAACCAATAGAAAAAACCAAGACACTAGTGAAACAGTATTCAAAAACCCAACAGGAAGCCCAGTAGCAATAAGAAAACTGTTTTCAGAATCTATCTCAGCCTATGTATCCCTCTGTGTTTCTCAATGTGAGTGTATGTATTCCAATGAGTCTGTTTCCAGATTTTCCAATATGTGTAGTGTTTCCAGGGAGTGTTTCTGTGTGAGTTTTTAGTATGAATGTGTGTTTGCTTTCAGCCAGTGTATGTGTAGTGTTTTCCAGAGAATGTTCTCTGTGTGTGTGTTTATAAAAACTGCTCTGCTCTCTCTTCTACCAGTCAGTCTCAATGTGTATCTGTTGTTCTGCCCCTGTTCTCAATTTATAGCCTAGAGATCCAAAGTAACAGCCCTACTTTTTTTTAGTTTTAGATCTGTCGAGCCTATGTTGTTTCACCTTTTCTTCACTTTTCAGTTGTATAAGTATGGCTTTTTAATTAAAAACTCTGAAAGGCAGAAATTAATGGCATAACCTGCTGTCCAGCAGGTTCCACTAGTCATTCCATGTGCATTGCACTCTTTGAAACTTGGTTGTTAGTTTCATTTCTGAAACTTATCAGAATTACAACTAATTTCTCTTTAATCCTATTTGAATTAAAGCTATATCCAAACCAGACTTCCTAATTTAACAACAGAATCAAACGACTAAACAGAACATTTCAATTCAAGCAAAACAAAGCACTGCCCGAGGTTTCACACCATAAATTCTACGAGATTAGACAAACATTCAATTAAACAAAACATGTATCATTGATAACAAATTAAACTGATAAAACAGTGATTCTAAAAGTCTCGGCCGAAAAAATGGAACTAAGTATTCGACGACGCTAATCGAAGCGAATACGCATTCGACAACATACGCAATCAAATAAACAATACAGAAAAATAATTGACCAAATAAACATGTCTTTGAGAAGAAATGACAAACAAGGACGACCAAAAAAGAATGAGAAGAATTCAAACGAATTAAACTAAACAAATACACAAAACAAACAAATACCTAATTGAAATAAACAGGAAAAAGGAAATTACCTCAAAAGAAATTGAAATCAAAGCAGAAACCGAGCCGTTTTGAGCTTGGACTTGAATTTGGAGTCTAACGGACTTTAATTGAGATGTTTTCAAACGAAAACATCCCAATTAAATTCTATTAGACTTCAATTTCTCTTGAATTCAAACGAAGACCTTAATTTTGAATTTTAGGGTTCATATGGCCGCTTTTGGGATTTTTGGATTTCCGGTTGGATTCCAACAAAGACAAAGGTGGTTTGGGTGTGAGCGAGGCTAGGGGAATGTTTGGGATGAGTTTGGGAGTAAATGGGAGCGGCGAAGTTTGACGGCCGTTCTTTGATTCAATATTCGAAACGCTGAGGTGTGATTCGAAAGAAACTAAGCTTAAGACTGGAATGAGGAGGTTATGGGGGTGTTGTGGTAAAAAAATGGGAGTGTTTGGCCTACCGGAACCGCCGTGAGGCGATTTTCGGCAGGCGGAGGGCGGCTGTGGGACGGCAGCGTCGGCGGGTCTTTGAGAGAGATGAAAGGGGTCTAGGGTTTGAGGGGTTTGGGAATGAAACGGGTTTGGGGTATTGGGGGGGTTTGGTATATTAAAATTGGGTGAATTAATGTAGGCCATTGGATTAGAAGAATCCGACGGCTCAGATTAAAAAGAGGATGGGTATTGGGTCGACGGGGCGGGTCAGGTGACATGGGTATTGGGTAGGGCGCTTTGGACCGTTGGATTCGTTATTATTGACGGCTGAGATTGAAGGGAAAAGGGGGCTGGGCAGACGGTTTATTGGGTTTGGACTGGGTCAATGGGTATTTTGGGCCTGAGTTTGTCCGGTTTTGGACTAGCCCAGTCCATTTCCTCTTTTTTTTTTTTTTAAATTCTTTCTCTCTTTTCTTTTGAAATTAGTTCCTAATTTAAAACAAAAAATTCTAATTATACTACAGAAATCAAATCAAATTATATTAATACTAATTAAATTATACTAACAATTATACACATAATTATTAAATATAAAATCGCACAATTAGGTATTTAAACATTAAAACGCAAAAATACACATTTTTTATTATATTTTTTTTTCATTTTCGTAAACAAACTTAATTGCTCTAAATTGCAAATATGAATTTTATATACACATGCAATTTTTTTTTTGTATTTTTATATTAATTTAAACAAATATAATCACGTATATACAAATGCAAACAAATACCAAAAATAACACAAAAAATTCATAAAAATACACACCATAAAATAAACAATTTTTTTGTTTTGATTTTGTGGGAGTAATTCATGTTAGGCAAAAATCACGTGCTCACAGCTGCCCCTCTTTGCGCGGAAATATGAAGAGTTTTCGTGCAAAGATAATGAGCGAATACGAGCGATTTTTGCCCGTTTTGAGCACTCCGTGTGAAGCATTTTGAAAAGATCTTGACCGAGCCTTTGCTTCGGGAGGCCTCCTACATATCCTGGGCTAAACAGGAATCAGGTCAATGTAGTTCGGGAAGTTTTGGTAGCTGGGACTACCGTGGACTGACACTTTGCTGTTACTATTGCTATCGTTGCTGCTGTTGCTGCTTACTGCTCACTGGCCTCCTTATTACACCAAAAGAGAAATTAAAGCTAAACTAGCTATGCTATCAAACTATGAGTTACAAGATTCCTATCTATGATTCTCTTGAAAACTTGATCTTGAATCTTAGCCGATTTTGCTGTAGACCTCGATCTGGATCTTGATGCTCAACAAGCTGTACGTGCTTGTTTATTTCTGTAACATTGAGTGAAATGGAATTGGCGGAGCTTGTTACTTCAATCACCTTCTGAGCAATCCGCGCCTTTGTTTACTCCAACGTTTGAACTCTTTTCTTTTGCTTCTTTTCTTCTTTTCTTCAACTGGATTGGTGTTCCATTTGTAGGTTATCTCGATCCTTGCGTCCCGAGGTCAAACCTATTTAGATAACAAAACAAACAAACGAACGAAATTTTTCTGTCCCAGTTTTGCTAGGAAAATTTCATGAGTTAGTTGTGACAAGAAAGTGATTAAAAGGACTCTTTGGTACTGGGTAAGAAAATCATGGTTTCACAAATAAACGTTCCACGGCTTTCTGGCCGGGATTTTGAAGAAGAGTTTCACGGCTTTCTGGTCGGAATTCAAACAATGTCTAACGGTTTTTTGGCCGTCAGACCCTCGGTTTTTTGGCCGGGGATAAACTAAATGGCTCCGCAGTTTTCTGACTGGGGAGATCCTCGGTTTTTTGACCGGGGATAAAAGTTTCACGGCTTTCTGGCCGGAATTCAAACAATATCTAACGGTTTTTGGCCGTCAGATCCTCGGTTTTTTGGCCGGGGTAAAAGTAAATGGCTCCGCAGTTTTCGACTGGGGAGATCCTCGGTTTTCTGACCGGGGATAAAAGTTTCACGGCTTTCTGGCCGGAATTCAAACAATGTCTAACGGTTTTTTGGCCGTCAGACCCTCGGTTTTTTGGCCGGGGTAAAAGTAAATGGCTTCGCAATTTTTTGACTGGGGAGATCCTCGGTTTTCTGACCGGGGATAAAAGTTTCACGGCTTTCTGGCCGGAATTCAAACAATGTCTAACGGTTTTTTGGCCGTCAGATCCTCGGTTTTTTGGCCGGGGTAAAAGTAAATGGCTCCGTAGTTTTCTGACTGGGGAGATCCTCGGTTTTCTGACCGGGATAAAAGTTTCACGGCTTTCTGGCCGGAATTCAAACAATCACATAACGGTTTTTTAGCCATCAGATCCTCGGGTTTTTGGCCGGGGTAAAAGTAAATGGCTCGGCAGTTTTTTGACTGGGGAGATCCTCGATTTTCTGACCGGGGATAAACGTTTCACGGCTTTCTGGCCGGAATTCAAACAATGTCTAACGGTTTTTTGGCCGCTAGACCCTCGGTTTTTTGGTCGGGGTTAAAGTAAATAGCCCCGCAGTTTTCTGACTGGGAGATCCTCGGTTTTCTGACCGGGGATAAAAGTTTCACGGCTTTCTAGCCGGAATTCAAATAATATCTAACGGTTTTTTGGCCGTCAGACCCTCGGTTTTTTTTGGCCGGAGTTAAAGTAAATGGCTCCACAGTTTTCTGACTGGGAGATCCTCGGTTTTCTTACCGGGGATAAAAGTTTCACGGCTTTCTGGCCGGAAAGACCCTCGGTTTTTCTGACCGGGGTCCAAACAGATATTGGACTGATATGATTTGATTCTCTTTTTTGGAGTTTTCATTTTCTTTTCTTTTATTCTTCTTTTTGGGCCTTCTTTTAGGCTTTCTTTTTAACCATCAACAAATGCATAAGATAAAACTCCAAAAAGAAACTTTCCCTTTTATGTGTTTTTCTTGTTCCAAAGCCATTTCAATGCTTGCGTACTTCACTTCTTTGAGTTGTACCTTCTTCTTGCACAATTAGACAGACCTGCTTTCAACAAAGAACATTTTATCAGTTGAAAAAGTGGTTGACTTTGCGGCCTTGATTATCTTCATTGCTTGATCGTTTCCCCATTTCCATTGAGAAGTTTGCTACCAATTGTCTTTGGGGTGACTTCCTTTCAACTGACCGGGTTCATTCCCGGAATTCCACGAGGATTTTTCGTGTGGGTTCTATCCTTCGGCCTTATTCCGTCTCTTCTAAGACCTTAGCCTTTGATTTCCGTTTCCTTTCTAAACTCCTTTTCTTTGGAAACAATCTATCATTACGATCCAATCGTGGATTGTAACAATGCACCACTGAGGCTATTTTTTCTTTTCTTCTTTACCCGGCGGAGTCCTGTAAAACCGGTCATGTCGCCGTCCTTTGTAATAGTTTCAGAATTAAAATTAAACCGAAAGGGATTCAAAGAAAAAGAATGAACAAAGAATGGAAAAACGTATCAAAGATAGAGGAGTCCCTTTCGGGGAAAAAGAAGGACTTATCTGAGGTATATGTTGACTTTAAACAACATGACATGCTTCTTGGACTAGATGCTTGATCGTCACAAACTCCCATTTTCTTATGAACCAAAACGGGTCCATGTTTCCGAGCTAAGGAGCCGTGTCAGGATCTCTTGTGGTGAAAACAACCTTTTCGGTTGATAGCGCCCTTTTGCGGGTTTTCGCCAATCAACCTCTCTCATTTCTCTTCTTACCATCGCCAGATAGCACTCTTTGCGAGTTTTTACCAACAGGCTCTCTCATTTTGTATTTCTCTACTTCCATCATCTTATGGTGCCCGAAGGTTTTCACCAATAAGACTCTCTCATTTTACTTCTTTTCATTCCAGGAACTTCGGACTGCAACAATGATGTTTCCACAGCTTCCAATCGATCTTGAAGGGCTTGTACTCGGTTTGGGTAACAAGAATTGTGGACAAAATTACAACTTTGGAATCATCTTGACGGATCTTAAACCGAATCAACAATATCATTTGCCCCAATTTCATTTTTTTTGGGGAAACTGGGTTTTTTGGTTTGGTGTGACTGAACCTCAGGGAGAGGTTGCCTACGTATCCTTTCGGAATCAAGTCAGAACGTAGTTCAAGAACTTTGTTTTGTTTTGTTTTGTTTGGTTTTTGGTTTCTTTTTTTTTTTTTTTTTTTTTTTTTTAAAGAGGGTAGCCAAAGAAAGGTAACCGGCTCAAAGGGTTTACAAAGGAGTTGGTAGTGTTTGGGTAGCGGGAATAAAAGCCTTCAATCATTTCGACTCGTGAGGACATCATTGAAACAGATTCAGACATAATACCTTTTCACAGCATCTGCATTCACAGCTGTTTCAGGATCTTTTCCTTCCATGTCTCCCAGGTATAACGCTCCTCTCGGCAGTATCTTCCTGATGATGTATGGTCCCTTCCAATTAGGAGCGAATTTTCCTTTCGCTTCTTGGTGATGTGGAAGAATGCGTCTTAAAACCAACTAACCTACTTCGAAATTTCTCGGTCATACTTTCTTGTTGTAAGCACGAGCCATTCTTTGTTGGTACAGTTGTCCGTGACAGACTGCAAGCCATTCGCTTTTCATCGATCAAAGTTAATTGCTCCAAACGAGTCTTAACCCACTCGCTATCTTCAATCTCTGCTTCAACAATCGTACGAAATGAAGGAATTTCTACCTCTGCCGGTATCACGGCCTCGGTCCCATAGACCAGCAGGTATGGAGTCGCTCCTACCGATGTGCATACTGTAGTACGGTATCCCAGTAAAGCGAACGGTAATTGTTCATTCCATTGTCTAGAACTTTGGGTTGTCTTTCTCAAAATCTTCTTAATGTTTTTGTTCGCTGCTTCCACGGCACCATTTGCTTTGGGCCGATAAGGGGTGGAGTTCCTATGCGTTATTTTGAATTGCTCGCATATTTCTTTCATCAAACGACTATTGAAATTCGCAGCATTGTCTGTGATGATAGTTGCAGGTATACCAAAACGACAGATAAGATTTGAGTGTACGAAATCCACCACAGCTTTCTTAATGACTAATTTGAGAGTGACGGCTTCGACCCATTTTGTGAAGTAATCGATAGCCACCAATATGAATCGGTGCCCATTCGAAGCTTTCGGCTCAATCGGGCCGATGACATCCATTCCCCAAGCGACAAATGGCCACGGCGCTGACATGGGATGTAGCTCAGTTGGCGGTGCATGAATCAGATCTCCATGTACCTGACATTGATGGCATTTTCGGACAAAACCGAAACAATCTTTCTCCATGGTCATCCAATAATAACCTGCTCAAAGGATTTTCTTGGCTAAAACATACCCATTCATATGAGGCCCGCATACTCCTGCATGTACTTCGTGCATGATTCTTCCTGCTTCTTCGGCATCAACACACCTTAAAAGGTTAAGATCCGGGGTTCTTTTATACATGACCTCGCCGCTCAAAAAGAAACCACCTGCATGTCGCCTAATGGTCCTCTTTTGATCTCCAGTAGCATGTTCTGGGTATTCTTGTGTTCTCAAAAATCTCCTGATATCGTAGTACCATGGCTTGACGCTTGGTCCCTCTTCGATTGCATTGCAATAACCGTGGCTTTCCCTGATTTGGATTTCCAAGGGATTGACATGGGCGTTGCCCGGATAAGGTAGCATTGAAGCTAAAGTGGCAAGTGCGTCGGCTAGTTCATTGTGACATCGTGGGATATACCTGAACTCTATTGATGCAAATTGCTTGCCAAGAATATTCACGTGTTGTCGGTAAGGGGGGAGTTTAACGTCCCGAGTTTCCCATTCACCTTGAGATTGTTTGATAATTAGATCTGAATCTCCCATGATCAACAAATCTTCGACGCCCTGATCAATTGCCATGTTCATGCCCATGATACAAGCTTCATACTCAGCCGTATTGTTCGTGCAGAAGAAACGGAGCCTAGCCGTGGCCGGGTAATGCTGACCAGCAGGAGAGATCAAGATTGCCCCAATCCCTACACCTTTAGCGTTTACCGCCCCATCGAAAAACATTTTCCAAGCATGATTGTCCTCTGCAACAACTTTTGTCGTATTTACCTCTTCATAAGGAAAGTAGGTATTCAATGGTTGATACTCCTCGTCGATCAGGTTCTCAGCCAAATGGTCTGCTAATGCTTGAGCTTTCATTGCTGTGCGAGTGACATAGACTATGTCAAACTCAGTGAGCAGGATCTGCCATTTTGCCAATCTTCCGGTGGGCATCGGTTTCTGGAATATGTACTTCAAAGGATCCAACCGAGTAATGAGGTGAGTCGTATGGGCTTGGAGGTAGTGTCTCAATTTCCGAGCGACCCAAGTTAAAGCACAACACGTTCTTTCCAGCAAAGTGTACTTGACCTCATAACTAGTGAACTTCTTGCTCAAGTAGTAAATCGCCCGCTCTTTCTTCTCTGTCGCATCACGTTGTCCGAGGACACAGCCAAAAGAGTTTTCCAAGACAGTTAAATACAAGAAAAGATGCCTCCCTGGCTCTGGCGGGACCAAGACCGGAGGATTTGACAAATATTCTTTGATTTTGTCAAAAGCTTCTTGACATTCCGTTGTCCATTTGATTGCAGCGTCTTTCTTCAACAACTTGAATATGGGTTCACATATGGAAGTCAACTGAGCGATGAACCTACTGATGTAGTTCAGTCCGCCTAGAAGACTCATTACATCTTTCTTTGTTCTGGGAGGAGGTAAATCCCGAATGGATTTTATCTTTGTGGGATCTAATTCAATACCTCTTCTACTGACTATGAAACCCAAAAGTTTACCTGACGGGACTCCAAAAGCGCATTTGGCTGGATTCAACTTCAAATCGTACTTCCTCAACCTCTCAAAGAATTTCCTCAAGTCTCGCACATGATCGGCCTGAGTTCTGGATTTGATGATCACATCGTCCACATACACCTCTATTTCCTGATGCATCATGTCGTGGAAAATGGCAGTCATAGCTCTCATGTATGTTGCTCCCGCATTTTTCAAACCGAATGGCATGACTCGGTAACAGTAAGTCCCCCAAGGTGTGGTAAAAGCAGTCTTCTCGGCGTCCTCTTCATCCATCAACACTTGATGATATCCCGCGTAACAATCCACAAACGATTGTATCTCATGTTTGGCACAGTTATCAACAAGGATATGGATGTTTGGTAAAGGAAAGTTATCTTTAGGACTTGCTTTATTCAGATCTCGGTAGTCAACACACACTCGAGTTTTTCCGTCCTTCTTTGGCACGGGCACAACATTAGCCAACCACGTGGTGTATTGTACCACTCGAATTACCCATATTTTCAACTGCTTAGTGATTTCTTCTTTGATTTTATCACTGATGTCAGTCTTGAACTTTCTTTGCTTCTGTTGCACTGGGCGACAGTCAGGGTAGATTGGTAACTTGTGCACCACTAGATCAGCTCCTAATCCTGGCATGTCGTCGTAAGACCAAGCAAACACGTCTTTAAATTCAAACAAGAGTTGGATTATTGCATCTCGTGTTTTCTCATCTGTGTGGATGCTTATCTTGGTCTCTCGGACCTCTTCATCAGTTCCCAAATTAACCGGTTCGGTGTCATTCAAGTTTGGCTTAGGTTTATTCTCGAAATGTTCCAATTCTCGATTTATTTCCCTAAAAGCCTCGTCTTTATCGTATTCCGGTTCTTGGTTCATTATTTCCAGATTAGGTGGCGTGTTCGGATTTGAGCATGAGTTCCGCAAGCATGTCATGTTATTTAAAGCCGCATTATTAGGACAGAACTCCCGCCTGATTGGGAAGGGTGTGGCTTTCCAATTTTGCAATTTAGCTTCAGGGCCCACATACAGCACCTCAGCGGTGCTTGTTCCTTCTTTCGATTGGACCATATTAACATCATAGAGCATTTGCCTCATGGCCCCGCATATTTCTTCAATTTCCTCTGTTGTGAAGACCTCGTCTTCTTCTTCTTCAATGTACCTTGGTCGGACAAAAGTTTGGTACAGATGTGGCAATGGTTGCGGCAGAACCCATCCTTTCTCCTTTCTCTTGTTGGCCCATCTCTCATCTTTAGGGGTTGGGCAAAAGCCTACTCCGAAGAACTTTTCAGCTACGGGTAAGGTTATCAGCTTCGGCACTCCTTGTAGGGACTTTCCCAAACCTTTTCCCGGCTGGAAGCCATGTTTAATCATTTCTTTTGCCACCATGATGGAGGCATTAGACAAGAAAGGTTGGGGGAGAGGGTTCCCTTCTTCGTGTTGATCTGCCAACACAATCTCGAAAGCTTGATAGACAATGTTTTCGCTTCCCGCTTCCGCTTCTAAGCAGGGGATGGACGGATCTCGATAAATTGATTGCTCGTCTTCCCCGTGGACCACGATCTCTTGTCCCTTGTGTTCGAATTTTAACATCTGATGGAGGGTAGAGGGCACAGCTCCGGCCGCATGAATCCATGGTCTCCCAGAAGAAAGTTGTAAGAAGTGTCCATATCCAAAACTTGGAATGTCACTTCGAAGTCCACCGGGCCGATGGTCATAATTACATCAATCTCTCCTACAGTATCTCTTTTCACACCGTCAAAAGCTCGCACACATATGTTGTTAGGCCGAATCCTTTCAGCTCCGATTCCTATGCGGCCTAAAGTGGAAAACGGGCATATGTCTACCCTCGAACCCCCATCAACCATGACCCTCTTCATATAGTAGCCTTCGCATTTGACAGTCAAATGCAAAGCTTTGTTGTGGGCGGCACCCTCCAAAGGCAAATCAGCTTTGCTGAAAGAAATCTGATTGATCGCGAAGAATCTCTCTGTCATTCTTTCAAGTTGTTCGGATGAAGTCTCAATAGGCACGTATGCCTCATTCAAAGCTTTTAACAAAACCTTCTGATGTTCAGTAGACTTCATTAGAAGGGACAACATCGATACCTGTTCTGGGCATTTGCGCAGTTGGTCTATCACCTCATAATCAGGCATTTGCATCTTTTGAAAAAAGACCTCTGCCTCTTCAGCACTTACATGTTTCTTTGATGGGAAGCGCCTTTGTGTGGCGTTATTTACCTCCTGCGTGTTTAAGTACTTCTGCCCCAGGACGCTCTCAGATGAATTTCCCGCAACCTCTTTCCCTTTGCGCGTAACAAGTGTTCGTTGGTAGCTCCAGGGCACTGCGGACGGATTTGTCATTGGTTTTTGTTGCACGCGTGCAATAACCACGGGTTCATCCGGTTTTCGGGCCACATAAGTTCCCTTTGGTACATACATTGATGTTTCCCTCTTTAAGTGGAACTTCTTGGGGGCACCTATTGACAATGGTTTTTCCAACCGACCTCGTGGGAGGTAAAGGACTCCGCTCTTCTGAGACGATGCTTTCAATTCAATCGTCTTTTCGGATCTAGTCTCAAGAACTTCAACCTTTTTCCCCATTTTCTCTTGTTTCGGGGTAGCCTCAGGCCGCTTCTCTATGTTGGCGATGGCGATTATTGCTTTCAAAGCTGGGTCAAATTCCTTATCGTCACAAATCATTCCAATCACTGGCCCATTGTTGTGGGCCGGTAATGGGTTGTTTGTCACATTTGGGATGTCTTCATCTGCGAAGACAATCCTCCCTTGATTGATCAATTCTTGTAGTGCCTTCTTCAACGTCCAACAATTGTCGGTATTGTGTCCTTCAACACCCGAATGATATGCACAATATATTCCTCTCTGGTAGGCAGGAGAATCTGGATTCTGTCTGTTCTGCGGAACAGGCCGCAGTAGGTTTTCTTGCCTGAGTTTTGGGAAAAGAGTGGAATATGGCTCCCCAATCGGTGTAAAGCTCATTTTGGGTTGCTCACGGTGTCGGGTGTTATTTGGCCGTGGATTATACTGGTTTGGGTAAGGGGGTTGGTTTCTCTTGAAAGGAGGTGGATTCCTGTTGGCTGGTGGATGTGGCCGTGCCAGAGGTTGAATGTTCATGACTGCATAAGGTGGAGGCGGAGGAGCATAGGCCATGTTGTGAGGTGGATAGTAATGCTGGGGGGCCCTGTCGGAGAATACCTGTCTTGAGGTTCGATATCTCCAATCTTCTACTGCCGCCACGGCAGTTTCCTCTTTCTTCTTGCTTCTGGGCATCCCTCCAGACCCGCCTTGGATGGCTTGGGAAGTTGCCCGAATGGCCGCTTGACTCAAAATTCGCCCCGTTTTCAAGCCATTTTCTACCATTTCTCCGATCTTGATTGCTTCGGCGAAAGGTTTTCCCATCGCCGACATCATATTTTGAAAGTAGTCTGGCTCTTGAGCTTGGAGAAAAGTCGTGACCATTTCAATTTCGTCCATAGGGGTTTCACCCTGGATGCTTGCTCTCGCCATTTGATGGCATATTCTCTGAAGCTTTCTGAGGGCTTCTTCTTTAAGTTCGATAGAGAATTCCTGTCTGGCGCAATATCGATGTTGTATTGGAACCGTTTCACAAAATCTCTGGCCAGATCATCCCAGATGTGCCATCGAGATATGTCTTGATCCATATACCATTCCTGATGCTATTCCGACCAAACTTTCTCCGAAGTACGCCATCAACAATTCTTCCTTGCCGCCGGCACCTCGCAATTGATTGCAGTATTTCTTCAGATGAGCAATGGGGTCGCCATGCCCGTCATACTTTTCAAACTTCGGTGTCTTAAAAACCTAACGGTAAGTGGACGTGCAGGAACATGCATAGATCAGCGTAAGATACACTTTTCTGTCCACTTAGACCTTGCATGTTCTTCATGCTTTGTTCCAAACTCCTCATTCTTTTTGCCATCTCATCCTGCTCGGGAGCCTATGGATTTTGGCTCAGAAGAAACTCATATCGAGGTGGCTGAGGATATATATTGGCTGCAATCTAGGTATGGTCCCGTGTAAGCGGTGGTGCTGGGAATGTAAAGGATGCAGAGTCGAAGAAAGGAGCATGTGCGGTGGGATGCGTTGTGACTGGAACTGGAAACTCAACCGACGTTCTTGCGGATGTATCATGTGGTGTCACCCGAGGATGAGAGGTGGAAGGTGATTCAGAGAGGGTTTTAGCATTAGAATACCCGAACAAAGTAGGCGGGTAATTGATGGGGGTATTGGAAATTCCGCTTGATCTGAGAAGAATTTCAGGGAACCCAGGGATCAGACTCGGGGGCTCTTTCCTGTTGTTCCAATCGTCCAACATATCGAGCATGCGGCAACGCAGAATTCTATTCTCCTCCAAAGCTGCCGACTCAGTAGCCGGGATGGTTGTCAATGAGCTTTCCTCTGAAACGGGAATGGTTGCTAAAGGCATTTCTGAAGACATGTCGGCACCCTTTTTTGACCTAGTGAAATAGGGATGAGTACTTTCAGGCTGCCGAACTTTTCTTTTGGACCTTGTGAAGTACGAATGTGGTGCCAGATTACCACAAAATCAACCACTTTTACTAAAACCTGGAGTTTGGCAAACAAACGGTTAGTCTAAAACAACATAACAGATAAGTAATCTCACGTTGGGTGTGATGCACTTATACAGGTGATGATGTTGCTACATGTATTCGTTTGCGATGCGTCATTCCGGTTTGTATTTTCCTTCGCTTTCATCCTTTATCAATCTTCTTTTTCTTTTAACTTCTCCCCCCCCCTTTTTTATTTATTTATTTTTTATTTATTTATTTATTTTAATTTTTTAGTGATGGTCGAATCTTATGTGGATTCCCTACGTATCATGTCCCCGCATGAATCAGACCGGGCGTAGTTCGGAAATAATAGACATAAGATATGAATGAAATGTTCATGAATTTTATTTTAATAAACTTCAAACTTGAAACACTCGCAAAAGACAACAATGGAGAAAAACATTTAAAAGGACAAACAGACTCTAAAATAACAGACTCTTCTAAGCATGTTCCAACGCCTCGAATCTTCGCGCTCGGGGGGCGTTGTTTGGCCTTGCTGCAGTTCTTGGTGTAAGATCTTTCTGTATACTCCCCAATTCTGCCATGACTCGGTGGACACATTCCATGATTGAAGAGAAGAGGGCAGGCCGAGGTACTTGTTCGCAGGTCAAACACCTCATAGTGATGTAGTGCCCGATCTCATTGATCCTGGTCTTGATCATGTCTTTTTCTCTGAGCAGCTGCCCTATGTGTCTGTTCTTTGCCCCTAATACTCGAGAGTTTCCGGAGATATGGTCTAATAGCCTATCTATTTGTCTTTCCATCTGTGCCATCAAGTTATGACAACGGTCTCTATCTGCTTTGGCATCTTGGACTTGCCTGAGAGTTCGTTCTCTAAGAACGGCATTTGCTTTTCTTAAATCAAACGATGATTGCATCATAGTCTTTCTCTACTTGTTGTAGACGGAGTGCTTCTTGGTGGGCTGCTCTCTTCCATTTTGTCCGGACTGCAACCAAAGCCGCTTTTGCCTTCTCCAAGTCTTCTTGGTGTTCAAAGGCTTTCCTTTCCAAATCGTTTATCAACGTCTCATCACTCCGACTTCTCCTTGACCTTTCTGCGGCCAATTGCATCTCTTGAATCTGAGTTCGGAGTGCTTCTCTTTCCTGCTCCCAAACGGCCCTTTCCCGATCAAAATCAGCCTGTTGTATGTGTGAGCACATGATTTTTGCACTACGCAATTAATTCCAAAATTAAAATAAATATGTTTTTGAATGCAACTACTTGCTTTGTTTAGAATTAGCTATACTTTTGTGTTTGAATAAGTAGAAATTAGAAGAAAATCAAAAATATATGCTAGATAATTAATTTGTTAAATTAGTTAGATTTTAAGAAAAAATGGCAAAATAGTGTTAAGTAGTAGAAATTAGGAAAAATAGTAGAAAATTGCCAAACAATACCAAATAATTAGAGAAGGTAGGAAATTAGATTTTATAATTTTTCATAAAAGAAAATAAAAAAAAAGTATAAAAGAAAATACATAAAAATCATTAAGACCATTAAATACAAAAACATATATATAGGTTTAAAACGAATTGGGCCAGTTGAAACCTATTTGTTTGGCCCAGTGTATTGGCCCAAGAGACGGCCCGTCTGATCCATGAAGCAATCAATCCAGGCCGTTCGTGAGAGGTGATCCAACGGCTCAGATAATTGGGCGTGTTAATGATTAATAAATTATGCTGAGATTTGATCTCAGCCGTCCATTTAAGATTGATCCAACGATTAGAGACCTTGGTCTCACAATCAACTAAACGGCGTCGTTTTAGTAACGCGCCTCTGGGCCGTCGATCTCGATCAATTGGACGGTTGAGATTACCTCAGACTCACTGGCTATATAAAGCCCCTGTCTGAACATTTTGCCATTTCTCTAAAACCCTAGAGACGGCCGCCCCAAACCCCTCTCTTCATCTCCATCGTCTTCACCTCACAAACCCTAGCCGGCCATGGCGGCCACCACTCCACGGTGGTCGCCGGCCTCTTCTAACTTTCCCCCCTCATCTCTCTCTTCTTTTCCTTCTTCTTTATTCCAGAGAAAACCCAGAAACCACCCTTCTCCATAAATTCCGGTCACCGGAATCTACGCCGGTGACCACCAAACAACGAGACTCCCCGTCAAACCAATGCCGATCGGACCGCCTTGGTCTGATCTACATCCCTGTACCACTCTCCACCCTCGAATCCCCTTTGAACGTTTCGAATATCCCAAAAATGGTCGTCGGAACACTAACTCCGGCAACCCCCAAAATTAAAACACCAAGATTCGTTCTTTACCCTCACCCAAATACCCCTCTTCAAGCCAAAACCCAAAAAGGCTTAGTCTTTAAGCCTTAAAAGAAAATCAGAGAAGAAAAAAAAAGAAGAAAAAAGAGAGAAGAGATCTGAAAGAAGTAAAGGAAAAGAAACAAGGAAAAGAGTAAAGTCTGATAAGAATAAGGAGAAGAGAAGGATAGGAAGCTCAGGGGACAGGCCCTGCAAGCTAAGTCCCCCGACCCATATCTGTGAACTTGTTTGCTTTTCTTTCATTTTTAATTTCAAGATTCTTTTTTCTGTGTTACATTCTTGTTCTGTTTGTTTTTATTTCTCTGCTTTGAAAGATCTAGTTTTGTGCTAGGGTTTTTATTTTCATCTCATTCATCTTTATATCTTTCTCCTGTTTGTTTATTTTAAATCATGTTCTGTTTCTCTGTGTTTTAATCATGTTTTGTTTAGTCTAATACATGTTTTAGGGTTATGATGTGTTCTGTTTGTTTCTCGAGTTCAAAATTCGATCTTGATATCCATGTTCTCTTTTCTCTTCTGTTAGGTTTTTTTTATCTTGTTGGTTTTTCGATATATCTTTTGTTTTTCTGCATATTTAAGCTTAGTGTTGGTTGTTTGACATTCATCCTTCTTCATCGTTAATTAGATTTTTCTTTTGTTAGGTTCACTGTCTTGCTCATCTAATAATCACATGAATTAGTTCTTCTTAAGTTTAGCTGGTTGATTTCCATTATCCTTCATCTGCTATATCCGGGCTATTGGTGGAGGTTTATAGTACTTTTGTTTACATATGTGTTGGATGACATGTTTAAAGATTGGGGGTTTTGATCTTCTGAAATTTGAGGCAGTAACTTTTGTTGTTGTTTCCTCATGCTTCACTGTTTCTTCATGTCTCTTCTTTCTTTTCTTCATCTGCATGTCTATACCAAGCCAGGATTAGCACTTAAAAAAATGAATTCCAATTACCCTGCTTAGGTTAGTTTGAGCTATGTTGATTGTTTGAGAGAGCCCGGGCTTATATGTGTAACTAGGTTATGAAGTTTAAAGGTTCTGATGTTTTTCTTAGCTATCATATGACCTGAATTGGTAATAACTAGGTATGAATTAACATGAATTCACACTGCATCACATGCAATCTGATGGAATGAGTTAGTTGATTAAAATTCAACCATATCTATTGTTTCTCTGAATTTGAGTTGATTAATGCATGTTTCTTGGATCATATGTGCTTCTGTATGCAATTCATGTTAAGAATGCTTAAGTTTTGCTAGATTTGGCTTCTTATGAATGTCTGATTGATCATTTAAACCTTAGGTGAATTGGTTATAGCTGTTAGCATTAGGTTCCGTGAAAATGGCTAGTCTTTAAATAGGATAAAACTTAAAAAATCACAAAATAGGCTGTTAGTTAAATAATTGGCCTAAGAATGGTCAACCTTGCAAAGGGTTGACCTATTCTATAAGGCCCTAACACACGGCCCACTTTAAAAGTGGCTGGTTGTGCAAAATGGCTATGTCTGCAAATGCAGACTAGCCCAGGCTCTTTTCAGAGCCCTGAACAGCAAAGTGGCCAAACCTGTAAAGGTTTTGGGCCCAGCTGTTCAGTAATTGGCTTTAATAGCCAAAGCTAAGTCTCAACTTGAGACTGGCTAGATCATAAAGAGCTACTTTTAACAATAAAGCAGGCTAGTCCTGCAATTAGTTTAAAAATGAAATAAAAGGTATTAATAAACTGAAAATGAAACAAAATTGGCTAAGTTTGAAATAGTTCCTTATATTAGAACTGGCCAGCCCTTAAATACCAATGCAAGGGCTGGCTATTAGTTAAATAGGTGCAAAAGATGCTGAAATTTAACCTAGGTAAGCTAGTAAATAAGCAGTGCCCTTAGGGGCACAATTGGGAATTAAAAAGGTGAAACAGTAATTAGTTTGGAACCTAAAGGGTAAGGGAGTCATTTATACCCATGATTTATGCAATTTTGCAGAGATTGAAGGGTATAATGGTCTCCCTAAAAAGGGAAATCTGTAAAAATCTCAAACCCCTAAGGTCATATTGGTAAAGAACTCCTAAAAAGAATCTTTAGAACCTTCCAGCACATGCTGGAAGGATATCTGATAACTGAAATTGGGGTTAAAGTGTAAGTTTAGTAATTTTAAGAGGGGAGAAGTGGGATTAAATCCCAAACTTTTCCCCCAAGTCATCAGCCCTTATCTCAACTATAAATACCTCTAGAAAAGGGCTGAAAAGGGGGTTCCAATTTGGAGTAATCTGAAAATATATCTGGGTTCCAACTTAATCAGTTCTGAAATATATATATAGGCTGGCTTTATAAAAAGTTTTTCATAGGTAGAAGTAGAAATACAATAGTAGGATTTCTGGGTTTTCTCTCGGATATTGCTGGGTTATCTGCTTGGATTACCATTCGTTTTGCTGTTGCTGTGTTGCTGTGTTTGTCTGGCATTCCATTCTCCTGTTGCATTGGCTGTTTGGGTTTACTGCTGTTACTTATCTGCCTCCCCTTTAGACTCATTGGTTTTCCTTTTCATTTGATCCAGGTACATTCTCTATTCTATTGAAGATGTAATTGCTGAAACGTGGAAATGAAGTCCCTGCTTTAATTCATTTTGTCATTTTGTATTATTGAATTAGTAACTTGATTGTAGTAGTATGCTGAAAAATAGAAAATAAACACAAGAGATGTAATAGCTAGTAATATGATAGTAGTGTAGTGTAGATAGCGTATCACTTAGTTTAATTAGGTAAAAACCTCAAAAAATAAGTTAGCATATTATAAGTTTTCAAATCACTAGCTGTTCTTCATAAAGGTCTTTCCATAAATCATAATCACCTAGGTAACAACATTATGTTTGAACATAAAGAAGTCTCGAAGTAGGGATAATATTAGGAAGGATCATTGATAACTGGGTGCATAATCTGTTAATGAGCTAAATTTGAAGTGAAATCAGTAGTTTGATCATGAGCCGCTAGATTAAAGTATTTAAGTTTCATTAATGATTGTTTAAACTGGTTGTTAGTCTATTCATAAACATAGGTTCAAATCTGATTAAGTTTTAAAAGGGTAAATAATTAGATATTGAAGCAATTCAATTAGGATGAACTGGCGATGACGAGAGGTATAGCTCACAATGAAACTGATAATATAGTAAGTATCTGTGATTAACAATTTAGTCTCTCTTTTGATACTTTAAATAATTAGTTGAATCATTTTACTTTAACTTGGTTTTCCTAGGTAAAAAGGCTGCATTACAGAATACTTCCTTAGCAAATAATTAGATATTAGTATAAATTCTTAGTTGTGAGCATATAGTAATAACGGATTGGTTGAGCTTTCATTGATTACTGTTTTATGTATCGATTCCTTTATCAATAATAAAAGTGATTTGATTTCGTTTTAAATTTTGAGTTTTGTTCCATTATGTATTCTGTGTTATATTTTTGTTATTACATTCTGGTTTGGGCCCTGTGTAACGTTGGGCCTGAACTGTTCTACGAAACCTGCTTCGTCTACTGATTGAAAGCTTGAAGACCATCTGGGCCATGGAGACCTGGGTTGGCCCTTTACGGGTCTGTTTAAATAATTGAAGAATCCAGGCCCAATAAACAATAGAAATAACGGGCCTGGAGTGTTTTAATGTTAGAAATCGATTAAGGCAAAAACAATGTATAGCGAATATAGTTGAACAAATAGGATCGGACTTTAATAAAATAATTGGGATGAGCCTCGCCCGAATAATAAACACCGGGGCCCCCATTTAGTAAATGAGATAACATATTAGATCCGGAGAGGCTAATAGCAAATTCCATAGCCTCTCCCAAAGTTAAAATGCCGATAGACTATCTTAGGGCACGATTTTAATATACTTTCCTATGAACGAGTGTGCACTTGGTGCGACTCAAATCCAAATCTCGGTAAAGCTGAAATATACCAAAAGTCATAGGCGTACTGGTTGCGGTATGACTCGAGGCGTGTTTTCGCGATACCGCAAAATTCCGTAAAATAATAAAGCATATTATGTTGTTAAAACCTATAATTAAGTCAAACAAAAGTCAAGAACGACAGTGGAGCGACCGTGCTAAAACCATGGAATCCGGGAGTGCCTAACACCTTCTCCCGGGTTAACAGAGTTCCTTATCCGGACCTCTGCTCCGCAGACATTTTAAGAGTCAAAATTCCTCCGATTCGGGATTAACCGGTGACTTGGGACACCATTGTCATTCCCAAGTGGCGACTCTGATTAATCTCTAATAAAATCCCGAACCGATTGTCCTTTAATTGGAAAAACTCCTCCCCTTACGTTATTTTATCCATTTCGGGTATTTGAACGTCGGGGTATACCCTACGAGTGTATTTATACGCTTTTAAATGTTAGGGTAGTAAAAAGGGAGGTGTGACAGTATGTCCATGGCAGCTTCCAAAATTCCATTGTCTTCTTTTAAAGTGTTAATGCAAGATTGGAAATCTTGCGCTGTCTCATGTTTAGCCTCCCTTACTCGGGCTTCTACCTCTTTCTCCCAATCTACGACATACTTCACTGACCTTTCTGACCTCTGCTCTGGCATTGATTGGTTGTGGAACCATTCAAGATATGCGAGACTCACTTCTCCCCGTTCTCGATCGACAACCATTTCGTTGATGTCGGAGAGTCGACTACCGAACCATACTTTCTGTGCATAAGTCTCCTCGGGGTCTCCTCCGTCACAAATTCCCATGTAAACGATCGCATATCCTCAATTGGGGGCCTTTTCTGTTCTCTACCCAACTGCCGCATGACACGTAGCGGGGCATATGGTTGGAAACCCCTGAAGCCCATTAGTATGTAGAATGGGCGATATGTCGACATATGCATGATTTTGGCGAAAAGGAACCAATAATAATTCCAGGTAAGTCGATCTGCTCTCAAAAGAGTTGAGAAGTTCTTGCCAAGTCGGGCGGCTCTGTTTGTATGACAACGAATATAATTCAGCCAATCCGTGTTGAAGTTTATCACAATTGGGTGATGATAGAGATGTTTTACAAACCACATTTGTAATTAGATATTGCAACCTTCAAAATAATCTTGTCCTTCTTGGCACCGAGTTAAGGCCCGGAAGATGTCTCCTAGGATTATCGGAAGAACAGTGTGTTCCTCGTTACTCTGTAGATATGAGACCACCGCAGCCAAACGGATTCTGATGCGTCCGCCACGTTCGGGAAAAACCATGGTTCCCAAAAAGCGATCATAAAGGCATAAATCCTTAAGTCTCCCCAGACGTCATAATTCAATTGGTTGACAAATTCAGTGTTTGAGAATTTCGCGAACCCATTCTTATCACCAAATCTGTCGTAGAGATAATCTAGTGGCACCCAACCGTTCTCTAAACAACCCATGGGAACCCGCCGGAGACATAACTTTTTCAAGAAATTATTTACACCCATCTGCCTAGGAGCTGCAGGTCTCATCTTGTGCAAATCTCTTCCGAGTCCTGTGAGTCCGCCCAATTCTTCCAAAGTGGGCGTCATTTCGCAATCCCGAAATCTGAACACATTGCTTGTTGAGTCCCAAAAACTCACTAAAGCTCTGATCACATTTTTGTCCGGTTTTATCATCATGATGTCCGGAAGAAATTTGAGGTGCTTGTGAACTTGATTTCTTTCCCAAGCCGAGAAACTAGTCCACCATTTACAGAGCCGATCCGGGGTCTTGTCTTGGACCATGAACATGGGTGGCATTTCGTCTCTTGCCCTTTTCTGGCCGATTCGTTGCGAGGAAGTCATGCTGATCCTAGAAAAGATAAAAAATGAACTTAAGATTTTTTTTTTCCAAATTTTTTTTATGTATATAAAAATGAATCTTGTTAATACGGCCTTTCAGCACTTGAAGAAGATTTGAAGGCCTGTATAACAGGATACCAGTGTGATGTCTATATTCCGTTTTGCGAAATTAGTCCTCCGGCGCCCCTTTTGAGGCGTTTGGCTATTTTTGTAAAATTTCCTAACTCTCGACTAAGAACAAAAATCCTAATTCTAATATTTTTATTATTGTTTTTCTTTTAAAAAAAATCAGTATTAGTTGAGCCCGATATGGGTTGCCTACGTATCTCATGTTTGGTGAGAATCAAACTTGCGTAGTTCGAAAATAAAAGAACTAAATCATTTTAAGAAAAGAAAACAAACTATTTTTAAACAACATTTCTAAAACAAATTATTTTCAAAGGAACTAAGAAAATTTATTTGGAATTTTTTTGCATTTTTTTTTCAAAATTATTTTCAAAGAAACTAAACTATTTTCGTAAGATTAAGAAAATTTATTTGGAATTTTTTTTTTTTTTGCATTTTTCTTCAAAATTTATTTTTAAAGAACTAACTATTTTAGTAAAATTAAGAAAATTCTTTGGAAAATTTTTTTTTTGCATTTTTTTTCAAAATTTATTTTCAAAGAACTTACTATTTTCCATAAAACTATTTTGGACTCTATACCCTGACATTTTCCACTTCTTCCTCTCTTTTTAACAAACCGGTCGACACGTAAGATCGAAACAAATAAATGCACACAGAAAGATGCAACAAGTTGGTCTTTTGTTTCAGGTACACCTGTCCTAGACAGGCCCAACCCCCTGTGTTGAGTCTCCTAAGTCAAATATGCACATGATGCAAATAAACGTTCCTATCGGGGATCCGACATAAGGTTTTGTTATTCTAAGTCATCATCCTGTTGGAAAAAGTGTCTAGACTGGTTTTAACTCGAGCGGACAACTCGAGCCGAAGAGTGTCAATGCACCGGTAGCATGGCTTTCCGGCTTAATTGACAAAACTCTCCGCCTAAACATGTGTGACTACAAAATCCTTCACCGGGTGCCAAGCACCACAGCTATCTTGAGAAAAACGGGCTATGTCCAGCAAATGCCCGGTATTGTAAAAAGACTCAAAAGAGAAAAAATGGGTATCGGCACAATTTATATACAATTCACAAAATATTAAAGCGGTAAAGCAACATTTAGCATATTAAATATAAACATGTAATAAAATCAGATAATAAATAAGCCAAATAAAATAATTATTCAAAGCTCGAATTCTTAAACCCTGAACCAGTGGTTCTGGGTTTGTGTCCCCAGCAGAGTCGCCAGAGCTGTCACACCTCCTTTTGGCGCGCCCGCTACCCGGGAGTAGAAGCGTAAGGGAGTTTTTCCAATTTAAGTGACAATATTCGAAACGGGATTATTCTATTTATTTCAGAGTCGCCACTTGGAATAAATTAAGGTGTCCCAAGTCACCAATTTATTTAAGTCCCGAATCGAGGAAATTTCGACTTTCCAAATGAAGTCTGCGAACCAGAAATTCTAAGTAAGGAATTCTGTTGACCTGAGGGAAGGTGTTAGGCACCCCCGGATCCCGTGGTTCTAGCACGGTCGCTTCAATTATTGTAAACGGCTAAAAATATCTGATTTTATATATGTTATCCTATATGCTTTTAATAGACTATACCACTTTTGTTAAAATAAAACTATACATTCAAACCTTTAAACGAAAGTCTAATTCTAAGTAAAACGAAAATATTAACTTTGTCGATACTTTAGTTGGGTGTACATGTTTATTGAAGTTATTTCTCGATTAACTCACGCAAGAGTATTGATGTGTGAAACGATTCCATTTTTTAACTGAGATTTGCTACTAAATAATCGAGGAATGCGTCTAATTTGAATAAGCATAAATTTTAATACCTTACTTATTAGTTAGATCGGGAATATCTGTTTGCCCGTAACAGGCTAAATAGAATAATTGATTAATGAAAGCCCAAAAATAAACAAAGATAAACCTACTGTTAAGTTTCAAAACTGGTTTTAACCATTCACTATGAATACATGTACTAGGAACTCCACGGTTTTTTAAACTAAAACTTCAAACGTCATCACTTTGAACAACATTCAAACTTAATACTAAGGCTAAAATATACATGCTACGAGAAATACGGATTCATTTAAACAACCTATCAAAATATGCAATAGTCCTATCCGTACAAATATATTATACAACTAGCAAATGTATATCACAAAAATCGAATCCGGTTCTGAAAATTACTAAACGATAATCCAAAGTTCCTTTAATCTAATTACTAAAACAAAATCCGGAATTTCTAATGGTGACTTGATGTGTTTTGGAAATCTATGACTGCAGTAAAAGAAAAAACAAAAATGAAATGCAGAAGCAAATTTAAGAAGATAGCAATGCTTCTTCAATTGATTCCGAAACCATTCAAGTACATTGAGTGAAACTTCAAGGCATTAGAAAGGATGAAATACCTGGAATTCAAGAGCAAAAGAGGAAGTCAGTGGCAGAAACTCAACAGTAACAGCTACGGAATAGCAACACCAGCCGTCAAATTCCCAATGAAAACCCGGCAGAAACAGTAGCAAAACAGTAGGGAAATTCCAGGGAATGTTTTAAACTCCAAACAGGAAAGCCCAGGAATTTTCAAACCAATAGAAAAACCAAGACACTAGTGAAACAGTATTCAGAAAACCCAACAGGAAGCCCAGTAGCAATAAGAAAACTGTTTTCGGAAAACTGTTTTCAGAATCTATCTCAACCTATGTATCCCTCTGTGTTTCTCAATGTGAGTGTATGTATTCCAATGAGTCTGTTTCCAGATTTTCCAATATGTGTAGTGTTTCCAGAGAGTGTTTCTGTGTGAGTTTTTAGTGTGAATGTGTGTTTGCTTTCAGCCAGTGTATGTGTAGTGTTTTCCAGAGAATGTTCTCTGTGTGTGTGTTTATAAAAACTGCTCTGCTCTCTCTTCTTCCAGTCAGTCTCAATGTGTATCTGTTGTTCTGCCCCTGTTCTCAATTTATAGCCTAGAGATCCAAAGTAACAGCCCTACTTTTTTTTAGTTTTAGATCTGTCGAGCCTATGTTGTTTCACCTTTTCTTCACTTTTCAGTTGTATAAGTATGGCTTTTTAATTAAAAACTCTGAAAGGCAGAAATTAATGGCATAACCTGCTGTCCAGCAGGTTCCACTAGTCATTCCATGTGCATTGCACTCTTTGAAACTTGGTTGTTAGTTTCATTTCTGAAACTTATCAGAATTACAACTAATTTCTCCTTAAAATCCTATTAGAATTACAGCTATATCCAAACCAGACTTCCTAATTTAACAACAGAATCAAACGACTAAACAGAACATTTCAATTCAAGCAAAACAAAGCACTGCCCGAGGTTTCACACCATAAATTCTACGAGATTAGACAAACATTCAATTAAACAAAACATGTATCATTGATAACAAATTAAACTGATAAAACAGTGATTCTAAAAGTCTCGGCCGAAAAAATGGAACTAAGTATTCGACGACGCTAATCGAAGCGAATACGCATTCGACAACATACGCAATCAAATAAACAATACAGAAAAATAATTGACCAAATAAACAGGTCTTTGAGAAGAAATGACAAACAAGGACGGCCAAAAAAGAATGAGAAGAATTCAAACGAATTAAACTAAACAAATACACAAAACAAACAAATACCTAATTGAAATAAACAGGAAAAAGGAAATACCTCAAAAGAAATCGAAATCAAAGCAGAAACCGAGCCGTTTTGAGCTTGGACTTGAATTTGGAGTCTAACGGACTTTAATTGAGATGTTTTCAAACGAAAACATCCCAATTAAATTCTATTAGACTTCAATTTCTCTTGAATTCAAACGAAGACCCTAATTTTGAATTTTAGGGTTCATATGGCCGCTTTTGGGATTTTTGGATTTCCGGTTGGATTCCAACAAAGACAAAGGTGGTTTGGGTGTGAGCGAGGCTAGGGGAATGTTTGGGATGAGTTTGGGAGTAAATGGGAGCGGCGAAGTTTGACGGCCGTTCTTTGATTCAATATTCGAAACGTTGAGGTGTGATTCGAAGGAAACTAAGCTTAAGACTGGAATGAGGAGGTTATGGGGGTGTTGTGGTGAAAAAATGGGAGTGTTTGGCCTACCGGAACCGCCGTGAGGCGATTTTCGGCAGGCGAAGGGCGGCTGTGGGACGACGGCGTCGGCGGGTCTTTGAGAGAGATGAAGGGGTCTAGGGTTTGAGGGGTTTGGGAATGAAACGGGTTTGGGGTATTGGGGGGGTTTGGTATATTAAAATTGGGTGAATTAATGTAGGCCGTTGGATTAGAAGAATCCAACGGCTCAGATTAAAAAGAGGATGGGTATTGGGGCGACGGGGCGGGTCAGGTGACATGGGTATTGGGTAGGGCGTTTGGACCGTTGGATTCGTTATTATCGACGGCTGAGATTGAAGGGAAAAGGGGGCTGGGCAGATGGTTTATTGGGCTGGGTTGAGGGTATAATTGTATTGGGCCTGGTCTTGGTTTTGATTGTGTGGCCCAGTTCCGATTTCCTCCTCTTTTGTTTTTTCTTTTGAAATTAGTTCCTAATTTAAAACAAAAAATTCTAATTATACTACAGAAATCAAATCAAATTATATTAATACTAATTAAATTATACTAACAATTATACACATAATTATTAAATATAAAATCGCACAATTAGGTATTTAAACATTAAAATGCAAAAATACACATTTTTATTATATTTTTTTTTCATTTTCGTAAACAAACTTAATTGCTCTAAATTGCAAATATGAATTTTATATACACATGCAATTTTTTTTTTGTATTTTTATATTAATTTAAACAAATATAATCACGTATATATAAATGCAAACAAATACCAAAAATAACACAAAAAATTCACAAAAATACACACCATAAAATAAACAATTTTTTTTTTGTTTTGATTTTGTGGGAGTAATTCATGTTAGGCAAAAATCACGTGCTCACAACATCCATATCCACCTAAAGCTTATCCCTTAAGCTTTTAACGCTATAATTTTTTTAATTAGCTTCATGCGAGTCAAATCGGCTGATGTAAATTGAAATTGAAAGAGCATATAAAAGGGTGAAAGATAGCATATAATTTTTTTAGTTTGTTTAAACAAACAACACATTTGTATATAAAAATTAATTTATATTTAAACATTCTATTTTATACTTAATAACATGATTTTATAGCCATAAAATAAAACACTCAAACACATTTTTTAATTTTTTTTTTACTTTTTTGTCGAAATTTCAAACCTCAAATAAGTTTATCCACAAATTTCTTATCCTTGAAGTTCAAGTCACACCAATAAATAGGATATCTTTTATATAAAATTTTATTTTATATTAATTAATTAATTATAATTAAATGCTTTATATATATTTCGGTGACTAAATTTTTTGTTACCAGGTAATGTATATTTTAAATACTAAAATTAAATTACTTAATGATGTAAACATGTAGTGCATCTAGTAAGTATTTTATTTTCCCCTTTAGTTTTGCGAGGTACATCAGCCATCAGGTCCGTTGCTTTTTGGGTAGTCTTCACTATGAAGCAAACGTGTACCACTTTCTACAAATCTTCCATGTCGTAGGAGATCAAAACCCAATATGCATTTTAAGTAGAGTAAGATCCACAGTAGTACTAGTCCCGGTGCAGGGGATAATCGTGATTCCATTGAATATAATTAACTTTTTGATTATCGAGAAACAGAAGAACGTGACATTTCCACAAGTAGACACAACACACTCAACAAATACCTATATCTTCTCAATGATCATAATTCCCTCCTCTACATTCTCTTCACCTTCATAAAATCTCCATTTCTCACTCTCTTATACTGAGATTCAGAATTTGAAATCGAAAATTTTGGTAGTTTGTATGCATATATAGTAGAAATTGAAATCAGCTAGTTCATTTGATCCTTTGGTTTTAAATAGATCTGCGAAGAGCAAATGGCGACGTCATCGTACTGTGCGACTGCAAATGGAGCAGAGTTGTTCAAGCATTGTGCGTCAAACTCGAGATTGATCGGTTTCAATTCTAGAAACAGAAGTTCGAAGTTGTTCCTCACTAGAACCTCGGATTTTCGGGGTGTAAAACGTTGTTTCCACGTGAAGAGCGTCTCAAGTGAGCCGAAGCAGAAAGTTCAGGATCCGGTTACTGAGGAAGGTCTCATTCTAACTCCTAATGTTTCCTTATTTTTATGTCTAATTAATTAGCAATAGTTTTTGTGAGTTTGTTGACCTTCTTGTTTAATTTCTACGATTTTCACAAAAAAAGTTTAATTTGTTTGATAGTTCTGTTTTCACTCTGATTAACAACTACTCCTGTTTGTTTCATTTTGTGTGATTTTATGGTGCATGACTGGACAATGAGTTTAAGAACATGTAGTTAAGACATTTCTGTGCGTCAATAAAAAGCTTGTTATTAAGCATAAAAAGTCAAGGTTTAAAGTTAATTTATTTTCAAATATAAAAAGGTATCATTCTTTACTAATACAGAGAGAGTGTCATCAAATGGAACAGAGGCAGTATTGTTGAGGATCCTATTACTGAGGAAGCTGTTGCGGAAGCCAAATGTATATAGTGTGACACAACTACTATACCAAAAATTTATGGCAGCCACCAAATAATAAATAAGACAATAAAACAATAATATAAAGAACACCAGAATTTACGAGGTTTGGCTAATTTTGCCTACTCCTTGGACACAACCAATATTTTATTCCACTCCAAATACAAGTGAAATAATACTAAAGAGAGAAGATACAAATGCCTTAAGAAGATAAGAAGGCAAATGAGAGGTGTGTTTAAATCCTAAACATTAGGCCTTCTTTTATAGGGGAAAATCCCCCAAATTCACTTCCCAACCGATGTGGGATAAGGTTTTTGTCAAACTTCAACAAATCTCCACCTTGACAAAAATTCTACATCTTCAATTTTCTCTCTATAACAAATTTTGGTTGTGTCTTCATCTTCAATCTTCAGTGTTCAACAATGTTGATCAAATCCAAACAATGTTGAAATTTGACCGCAATCACCACCTTTGTTAGCATATCAGCAGGATTCTCCGTAGTATGAATTTTCTTCACCGTGACTCCACCTTCTTCTATGATTTCTCGTACGAAATGATACCGAACATCAATGTGCTTCGTCCTTGCATGATAAACTTGGTTCTTCGCTAATTGAATAGCACTTTGACTATCACAAAAAATTGTGATACCTTTTTGTTCAACACCAAGCTCCTTTAGCAATCCTTGAAGTCAAATTGCCTCCTTCACAGCCTCTGTAATAGCCACGTACTCTGCCTCTGTTGTAGACAAAGCAACTGTTGACTGCAAAGTAGACTTCCAACTAACTGGTGCCTTTGCAAAAGTAAACACATAACCGGTAGTTGATCTTCGTTTGTCCAAATCACCCGCAAAATCTGAGTCACAATATCCAACTACAGACTGATTGCCTTCCTGCTCAAAACTAACCCGACATCTATAGTATTATGAATATACCGTAGAATCTACTTCACAGCTTGCCAATGCTCCTTTCCCGGATTATGCATATATCTGCTAATAACTCCAACAGCTTGTGAAATGTCAGGTCTCGTACACACCATTGCATACATCAAGCTACCAACAGCATTTGCGTATGGTACCTTTGACATATACTCTTGTTCAACTTCATCCAATGGCGACATAGTAGTACTTAGCTTAAAATGGGGAGCAAGTGGAGTACTAACCGGCTTAGTCTTGTCATCTATGCCAAAACGTTGTAGTACTCTCTTCAAATATTCTTTCTGAGATAAACAGAGTTTCTTTGAACGTCTATCTCTTATTATCTCCATGCCAAGAATTTTCTTCGCCTCACCCAGATCCTTCATCTCGAACTCCTTCTTCAGTTGAATCTTCAACTTATCAATTTCTTCCAAATTCTTGGAAGCTATCAACATATCATCAACATATAGGAGAAGATATATAAAGGAACCATTTTTAAGCTTGCGCAAATACACACAATGATCGTATTTGCTTATCTTGTACCCTTGCTGCAACATAAACTTGTCAAATCGCTTGTACCATTGTCTAGAAGATTGTTTCAACCCGTACAATGATTTTTCAAGTTTGCACACTATGTTTTCCTTTCCAGCAACTTTGAATCCTTCTGGCCGAGTCATGTAGATTTCCTCCTCCAAGTTTCCATGTAAAAACGCAGTTTTACATCCATCTGAACTAGTTCCAAATCCAATTGTGCTACCAAAGCCAACATAATTCGAATGGAGGAATGTTTTACAACTGAAGAAAATACTTCATTGTAATCAATTCCCTCCTTTCGAGCATATCCTTTGGCCACCAATCTTGCTTTGTAGCGAACATCTACTTGGTTAGGAAATCCTTCCTTCTTTGCAAATACCCATTTGCACCCAATTGCTTTCTTCCCCTTCGGGAGATTGGCAAATCTCCATGTATGATTCTGATGAAGGAACTGTATTTTATCAGCACAAGCAACTGTCTCTATAAGACGAACGGGTTTTGTTATTGGTAGGAACATCATCATCTGCAATTGTAGTTGCACAAGCAATTGTCTCTATGAGACGAACAGGTTTCGTTATTTTCCTTTTTGGCCTGCTGGTTGCTATTGATTCAAGTTGTTGTTGAGATTCCCGAGTTGGAATCGTCTTTACTGGCTCTCCTTCCAGAGGATAATCTTCATTTGTTTCCTCATCTGCTTCTTGTGTAAGAAAAATAAATTTTCCCTCAAACTCCACCTGCTTAGAAGCACCATCATCTTGTTTGGTATCTTCATTTGTTACCTTGTTTACCATAGAAGATTCATCGAAGGTAACATCCTTGCTGAATATTACTTTCTTTGTCATAGGACACCATAAGCGATGTCCTTTGACTCCAGAAGTAATCCCCAAAAAAATAACCTTCTTTGCCCTTGGATCCAATTTTGACTCTGTCACATGATAATATGCAGTAGAGCCAAATACGTGCAAAGAGTCATAATCTACAGCAGGCTTTCCATACTATTTTTCAAATGGTGTCTTGCCATCAATAGCAGCAGATGGTAATCGATTAATGAGGTGGCATGCATATGTAATTGCCTCAGCCCAAAATTCTTTGCCCAAGCCAGCATTGGACAACATACACCGTACCTTCTCCAGCGAGGTCCGGTTCATGCGTTCTGCCACTCCATTCTGTTGTGGTGTATGTCTGACAGTGAAGTGTCGGACGATGCCATCATTTTCATAGACCTTATTGAAATGATCATTTTTGTATTCACCTCCATTGTTTGTGCGAATACACTTGATCCTCCTGCACGTTTGATTCTCCACCATCGTCTTCCATTTGAGAAAAATTCCCACCACTTCATCTTTGCTCTTCATTGTATACACCCATACTCTTCGCGAAAAATCATCAACAAAGGTTACAAAATAGTGCTTCCCACCCAATGAAGGTGTTTTGGAAGGACCCCAAACGTCGAGTGTACATAATCCAAAATGCCTTTGGTATTATGGATTTCTGTACCAAATTTAACCCTTGTCTGTTTTACTTTGACACAATGCTCGCAAAACTCCAAATTGCAAGTCTTTACCCCTTTCAACAATTCTTGATCTGATAAAGTTTTCAAGGATTTTCCTCCAGCATGTCCCAAGCGCATGTGCCACAGCCTGGTTGTTTCTGCCTCTTTGTTGTCACTGGACGTCACTGTCGCTGTCCCAATAACTGTACTACCGAGATAACGGTACATGTTATTGTTCTTCCGATTGGCCTTCATTACCACTAGTGCACCGGAGCATACTCTCATCACTCCATTTTCTGCAATAATTTTGAACCCTTTTGATTCCCGGGCTCCCACAAAGATGAGATTTTTCTTCTAACCCGGTACATATCGAACATCTGTTAATGTTTTGATCATTCCATCATGGTTCCTCAATCGTATTGAACCAATTCCATATGAGGTAAGAGGGCTGTTATCCGCTGTTTGGACGACTCCATATTCTCCTTCTTGAAAGTCCACAAACCAATCCCTGTCGGGACACATATGATAGCTACAAGCCGAATCCATCAACCATATGTCTGATGACGTTGACGGCTCCGTTGTAACTAATGAGAAATCCGAATCATCACAATCAACTACATTTGAATCCATAATGGCCTTTCCATTGTTATGTTTGGCCTTATTATTCAACTTCGGACGGTCTTTCTTCCAGTGCCCCTTTTCTCGACAAAAGGCACATTCATCTTTGCTGGGTTTAGATCTTGACATAGATCTTCCTTTCCTTGTCCTCGTTTGATTTTGAGGACGACCCCTCACGAACAGTGCTTCTCCTTCTCCGCCCTTCTGTTTTTCTCGCTTTCTTTGTTCATAGCTGTACAAAGCCGAACAAACTTCTCCGAGAGAAACTTCGTCATTTCCATGGAGTAGAGTAGTTTCAAGGTGCTCGTACTCGTCAGGAAGTGACGCCAACAACATCAAGGCCAAGTCACCATCATCATAAGTTGTATCCATATTTTGCAAATCCGTGACCAACTTATTGAAACTGGTGATATGTTCATTCATCGTGGTACTAGGAACATAGGTGAAGTGAAACAGTCTCTTCTTCATGTACAATTTATTTTGACTATTTTTCTTCAAAAATTTATCCTCCAGTGCTTTCCATAATTTACTTGCAGAAGTTTCCTTTGTGTATGGATATTTCTGCTCTCTAGCAAGGTAGGATCGAATGGTACCGCAAGCAACACGGTTGATAATTCTCCAATCTTCTTCTCCAATACCATCCGGTCTCTTTTCTTCAATAGCAAGATCTAGCCCTTGTTGAAAAAGGACATCTAGAACCTCGCCTTGCCACATCCCAAAATGTCCGGACCCGTAAAAAATTGCTACCGCAAATTTCGCATTTGACACAATTCTTGTCATAAGCGAAGATGCCAATGATGACGTATTGCTTGCACTTGATGTAGATTCTTCTTGTTTATTGTCTCCCATCTTTGACACAAATATTATTTAATAGTTGACGACACAAATCAAGATTATTTCCTTTCTAATGTGGAAGATCAGACTAAGCTGCAACCACAGAGCATACTGAGGCAGAATCTTGACTCAGTTACCAAGATAAATCTTTTATGATGTGGAAGATCAGACTACGCTGCAACCACAGAGCATACCGAGATAATACCTTGGCTCCGATACCAATTGTTGCGGAAGCCAAATGTATATAGTGTGAATGAGTCACAACTACTATACCAAAAATTTATGGCAGCCACCAAATAATAAATAAGACAATAAAACAACAATATAAAGAACACCAGAATTTACGAGGTTCGGCTAATTTTGCCTACTCCTCGGACACAACCAATATTTTATTCCACTCCAAATACAAGTGAAATAATACTAAAGAGAGAAGATACAAATGCATTAAGAAGATAAGAAGGCAAATGAGAGGTGTGTTTAAATCCTAAACATTAGGCCTTCTTTTATAACGGGAAAATCCCCCCAAATTCACTTCCCAACCGATGTGGGATAAGGTTTTTGTCAAACTTCAACAGAAGGTGTCAATCGTACTCCTAACATCATGATTTCCATGCTTCTACGGATAATTTTGAGAGTTTTAGTTTCTGTGATTTGCACGAATTGTGATATTCTGAAAGTTCAGGTTTAGTTTACGGTGTTGGTTTTTGATGAGACCAACAATTATCTGCATTTTAAGTGAATAAAAGTTGGTTAATTTCTGCCTAATCAGTCCAACCGGTGTTAAGAAAAATGGTCTAAGACCAGACTATGGCCCATATCCTCAACCAATGTGGGAGATTTAATGTGATATCATTAAGATTTCTTGCTCCTTTCTTATTTCATGACGAGATGGAGTGCTAAATGGAATCATAATTCACCATTTGAACAAAGGTGGATCTAGTATCTAGAGTCAATAGATTTGGAGTTGGTTGTGGTTTATTAAACACATTTCTCCATTTTTTATGTGAACTTATTTAACTGTGCACATAGTTTAAGAAAGAAATGAAGACTTTTGAAACTTGTGATCTTAAACATGCCATGACACCTCTGTGGGTATAAAAACTTGTCATTATCAGTAAAATGGTAGATTTAAGTTAAATAATTTTTAAATTTAGAAAGGGATCATTCTTTTTAAAACAAAATAAAAAGGAAAAGGATTACATAAGTTGAAACATGGGGAGTACAATTTTCTGCATATATATACAATATACATGGAGCCAAAAACAGAAATATGACATAACTTTTTGGCTTTCAATTTTACAACATTAACTTAATACAAGCATACCATCATTTCACAAAAACGTGGAAGTGGAAGAGACTGATGCTTATTTCAAAGCTGAAAATGGAATCGTTATGTGGAAGCATTTGGTCGCCTTGTATGATCTTGATAATGCTCACCTTATGAGTTAGCTTTTGGAGTTGAGTCAGCACCATTATTCATTTCTTAACATGGTAGTAGAGCCAGACTCATCCCAATTCTTGGTTTACGCAATATTGGGTCCCCATATTATGCTGTCTACGCTCAAGTTGGCAGGCTTGGGCGTGCTCGAGGACGTGGAATTGTCCCACGTTGATCTTGAGCAATCCTCAACCCACAAGCTAGCTTTTGAGGTTGAGTTAGGTCCAATCTCCATTTCCTTGTAGAAACTTCTATAGGTTCGCTCAGAAGTCTAACTTCCAAAAAGAACTTGATACACAAAGTTGTTATTTCCATCTGTTCCTTCCAGTTTATTGTTTGGGATTTATGCATTCTCTTGCATGACATATATAGGTGCTGAGAGTGTTCCGAGTTCTTTTGCTCCTGATGCTGCATCTGTTGCCTCAAGTATCAGATACCATGCAGAATTCACACCTTTATTCTCTCCTGAAAGGTTTGAGCTCCCTAAGGCATTCTTTGCAACAGCCCAAAGTGTCCGTGATTCGCTTCTTATTAATTGGAATGCTACCTATGATTTTTATGAGAAGATGAATATGAAGCAGGCATACTATCTATCCATGGAATTTCTGCAGGTATCTGATTAATCTTACTTTCTCTTTGCTCTTTGATAATACTAATTCGCTCTGCAGAGATATGGCCTAATTCATTTAAATAGGAAATTAATTGGTTTGATATTTGCTGACTAATTGTCTTTATATTTTTTTGTTACACATGAAAGTTCCTGAAAACATGCATAAGCAAGTCTATGGCAGTTGACTTTAATTTATGCCTTCATCTACTGTTTAGGGTAGAGCATTGTTGAATGCAATTGGTAATCTGGAGCTTACCGGGTCATATGCAGAAGCTCTGAAAAATCTTGGCCACAATCTAGAAAATGTGGCTTCTCAGGTTAGTGTGACTATTATCTCATGCATCAGAAAATGTTCTAGCTTTCCAAGTTCTTTTGGTTTTACTCTAAAACAATTGGACTACGTGTATTCATTTGTGACATCATGCATCCACTGTTTTGTAGTATTCAGAAGCCATAAGTGCCAATCCTGTTTATGTTTTTGTTGGAGTTAACTACTTGTTATTTATGCAACAATTACTGACAGGAGCCAGATGCTGCTCTAGGAAATGGGGGTTTGGGGCGACTTGCTTCCTGTTTTCTGGACTCTTTGGCAACGCTAAATTACCCAGCATGGGGCTATGGACTTAGGTACAAATATGGGTTATTTAAGCAACAGATTACTAAAGATGGTCAGGAGGAGGTGGCTGAAGATTGGCTTGAAGTACGCTTGCTATTACTTCATTAGTTCTTGATTTTATGTGTGTTTACGTCCTAAGATTATTTATATCCTTGTTGTGTACTATTCACCTCTTCCCTTTAGAGCTTTCAAATTCCTTTTTTCTCTTTCTTTATGACTTTTTACTTTTTATTTAGTTCATGCAATGTGGATGTTCATTATTGCTAGTTGTCAATGCAGCTTGGCAGTCCATGGGAAATTGTGAGGAATGATGTTTCATATCCTATCAAATTCTATGGCAAAGTCACTACAGGATCAGATGGAAAGAGGTATTGGATTGGTGGAGAGGATATAAAAGCAGTTGCATATGATGTTCCCATACCAGGGTATAAGACTAAAACCACTATCAACCTCCGACTGTGGTCTACACAGGTTCCATCCGCGGATTTTGATTTATCTGCTTTCAACTCTGGAGAGCACACCAAAGCATGTGAAGCCCAAGCAAATGCTGAGAAGGTTCAGTTAATATATTATTTCTTAGAACATTTTTATAATTTAGGCTTCAGTATGAGCCTTCTTAGTTTGCCGTCACAATAATCACTGCGTTTTCAGACCAACAACTCTTATAGGACATGATTTTGGGTTCCATCATAGCATTGGACTTTATAAAGATGCATTTATCTGTGTCTTGAATTTACCAGATGGTTTACTATCTATACATTGGATTATCAGAACACTGATCTAATGGGAGATATGACTATAAATTTCTTTTTGGGTAGAAAAGATCAAGACCAAAAGATCTGATATCTACATTCTTATCTGTCCTAGGCATATTTTGACCTACTCTTTTTCTTGTTTTTTCCCCTCTACCTTTCTTCCCCTTTTCCGCGTGTGGGGGTGGGGGGAGGGCAGGGGTTGGGGGCTTATCTTCAAATACATTACGGGCATAGCGACATAAATAGCAGAGCATTAAATAGCAGTATTGTCAAATGTGTGCTTAAGCTAGGGGTGGCAAATGGGCGGTTGGGCTAAATTTGGGCGGGTCAAGATGGGTTAGGTCAATAAATGGGTCATTACCCAACCTAGCCCAAAGTGTACTTGGGTTAAGATGGGTTGAGTCGAGATGGGCTAAACAATGGGTCATAACCCAACCCCGCCAACTTGACCCATGTTTTAGAACCATGCTCATCTTGTATAAAAAAATCTTTTATCTTAAAATATGTAAGTTGACACATATATTTTACGGGTAGGGATTGGGGTGGGTGGTTGGTGCAGAAAAAACGAAAAAACATAAAACAGAAAATAGAAAATTGAAATTAAAAAAAAAGTAAAAAAAAGTGAGGGAGTTTGCGCAGGGCAAGGGGTTTGGGAGGAGAGGGGTGCAGAAAAAAAAAATTAAAAATTAATAAAAGAATTTAAAAAAAGTGACTTTTTTAGGGAGTTTGGAGGGGCGTGGATGGTACAGAAAAACAAAAAAATACATTTAAAATACAAAAAACAGTAAATTCTTTTTGGGGGTTTACGGGGAGGGGGTAGAGTGGTGCAGAAAAAACAAAAAAACATATTTAAAATACAAAAGAAAAAGTAAATTTTTTTGTGGGGGTGGGGGTGGGGATTGTGGGGTTGGGATAGGGTGGTTAGGTGGGTGGTGCAAAAAAAAAGATAGAAAATTGAAAATATAAATAAATAAGTAAATAAAGTTGTGGCAACTAAGTAAATTTCTAGATAATTGGGTTGAGATCCTTTGTTTTGGGTTGAGTTTTATGGGTTATATTTAGGCTGTTAAATGGGTCAAAATGAGCTATAAAAAATAATGGGTTAACTTGGGCCTCAGCCCAAATTGACCCATGAGCTTAAATGTTTGTAGCCCAACCCATTAATCTTTGGGCTAGTTGGGCGGGTTAGATGGGTTTGATCTCAAATTGCCACCCCTAGCTTAAGCCTTAAAGCGAGGGTCAAAACATGTTGAGCGCTTCGCCTCGCTTTGGGGGCGCTTCAGTGTCACATCAAGGCTCTAAGGCATACTTTCCTTGCTAATGAGTGTGATCTTGAAAAGGCAGCACTGAATGATTGATATTTCACTTTGTCGTAATTTTTTTGTCCATATATTTGTTATTCATGCTTATAATATTGGTCTTGGAGTACATACACATATTTTAACTTTTTCTCCAATTGCGCCTTTTTTCATTAAAGCCCACGCTTTATTTGCGTTGTGCGCTTAAAGCCTCGATGAGCCTTAGAGCTTTTTTGCGCTTTACGCCTTTGATAACACCGTTAAATAGATGGCTAAGCTGGCTTTTCTCTAACATCAGATATGTTACATACTCTACCCTGGGGATGGATCAGTGGAGGGGAAGATCCTTCGCTTGAAGCAACAATATACCTTATGCTCGGCTTCACTCCAAGATATTATTGCACGATTTGAGAGGAGATCAGGCGATCGTATCAAGTGGGAAGAGTTTCCTGAAAAAGTTGCTGTGCAGATGAATGACACCCACCCTACTCTTTGTATCCCAGAGCTGATGCGAATATTGATAGATTTGAAGGGTTTGAGTTGGAAGGAAGCTTGGAATATTACTAAAAGGTGCTTAAAATTTACATGATTTGCATTAGCATATTGAGGTTTTTGCTGACGTTGATTTTTGTGCTGAACAAACTGCACAGATAAGCATCATGTGAATCTGTTTTAAATTCATGATTCGAGTGATATACTTTGGTATTGAGATCCTTATCTCTGAACTTCAGTTCCACATGGACTGATTGGCCATCAAACTTCAGACACATCAAATAGCAGGAGATAGGAACACTCTTTTAAACAGAAAAACATTAGCTCCTACTTTTAAAGTAACACTGACATCCTTAATGGTGGAAACTTACCAGGACTGTGGCTTACACAAACCATACTGTTTTGCCTGAGGCGCTGGAGAAATGGAGTTATGAGTTGATGGAGAAGCTGCTCCCTAGACATGTCGAAATCATTCAGATGATTGACGAGGAGGTGATGGAACTACAAATTCAACAAATCTATTCAATTTTGCATGTTGAAGTTTTGACTAATTTCTGCAATGTGCTATCCCCTACAGCTGGTACATGAAATTGTATCAAAGTATGGATCACTAGAGCTGGACAAATTGGAGGAAAAGTTGGCTGCTATGAGAATTTTAGAAAATTTTGATCTTCCCAGTTCCGTTGCGGATTTATTTACTAAGCCTGAAAGACTGGTTGATGGTGATACCGAAACAGTAGAAATTAGTGACAAAGTTGAAGTTGTGACGGATGATGAAGAAGATGAAACTGGTAAGAAAACTAGTGTGAAGCCAGAACCAGGTGCAAAGGACATTGATAAGAAAACTACAGTGGTGCCAGAACCTGCTGTTATACCACCAAAAATGGTCCACATGGCTAACCTGTGTGTTGTGGGAGGCCATGCTGTTAATGGAGTTGCTGAGATCCATAGCGAAATTGTGAAGGAGGAGGTTTTCAATGAGTTCTATGAGGTAAGCATCATTAACATGAATCTTTGAATATGCATCAGTTCAGTGATTTTGGTAAAACTGAGTTCTCATTCATGTATTAATTTACTCTTAATGTTCACAGCTCTGGCCTGAAAAGTTCCAGAACAAAACAAATGGAGTGACTCCAAGAAGATGGATTCGTTTCTGCAATCCTCCTCTTAGTAGTATCATAACTAAGTGGACTGGTACAGAGGACTGGGTCCTGAATACTGAAAAGTTGGCAGAACTGCAGCAGGTATTTCTCTTGCCATTTTTGACGTGGCATGTTTAAGAAGATGAAGTGTATAATTTATGATGTTCATTGTTAAATAGTTGAAAATGCATTCCTCTGTTGCTCCTTGCAAAAATTTGCAGAATCTTTGAGACTTATGGTTTCTTATTATCGGAAACATGTGAAGGGTAAGTGTTCGTGATGATTTAACGATTCAAAAGGATTTTGAAAACTTTGGAGTTACTAGCAACATAAGGAAACAATCTAATTGGCCAAGTGTATAAGGTCACTTGCTCAATCCATTTGAAATTCTTTTCGAAACTTGAACTTGGTTCTGAAATGAAACCTCCTTTAAAAATTGACTTCAAATGGTTTGTGGAAAATAGAGAGTAGGCAAGGAAATTCCTTTGGCTAAAGGGAAGGTGTTAGGCACCCTTGAAACTGTGCATATATCGTCGTTACTTTCAATTGGTTTTCAGAATTTTAGTCAATGCCGTCGACAACAAATATCAAGATTAGTAGAATAACTGAAAACTGAATTACAATGGAGAGTTTTGAATTACATAATTTCAGTAGAATGAACCAAAACAATGCAAATTAAATTACGGTGAACCTGCATCTTCTTACAATGATAGTGAAGTTCTTAAATACAACATATACGCATCATCACTATTTATAAAGCAGTTCCAAATTTTCAAACTGAGTGTATGTGCCTAAAAGATTCACCTTTATGTTCTAACTGGGCTTGCGGGTATTCTACACAGTTTGCTGATAATGAAGATCTTCAAATTGAGTGGAGGGAAGCAAAAAGGACCAACAAGATTAAGGCTGTGTCCTTTCTCAAAGAAAAGACAGGGTATTCTGTCATCCCAGATGCAATGTTTGATATTCAGGTGTGTTCTTCTCCATCCGAGTTTCAGTTTTAGCCATAAGAGATTAGTTTGCTTTTTCTTAGTTTATGAATCATATCTTGTTTCTGGAAAAAATATCATGCATTTGTCAATTTGAAAAACCAATTATCAGGTAAAACGCATTCACGAGTATAAGCGACAACTGTTAAATATCTTCGGCATCGTTTATCGGTACAAGAAAATGAAAGAGATGACAGCTGCAGAAAGAAAGGCTAAATATGTTCCTCGAGTATGCATATTTGGAGGAAAAGCTTTTGCCACATATGTGCAAGCGAAGAGGATTGTAAAGTTTATCACAGATGTTGGCGCTACTATAAATCATGATCCAGAAATAGGTGATTTATTGAAGGTATCAGCTTGATTATTGTCTTAGAATTTTTTGCTTATTTGATACAGGCTATTGTTTTCTTGTGCATTTGAAAGTCATTTTATTTTTAGTTTACTTCTCGGCACTTTTGACGGTGATAGTTCTGGATCTGTTTCATCATATGATTACTTTCTGCACCTTCATCATGAAGAGTCCTCTCCTTTTTATCTTGTAGGTAATATTTGTGCCAGATTACAATGTAAGTGTTGCTGAATTGCTAATTCCTGCTAGCGATCTATCAGAACATATCAGGTATTTAACTGATTCCATCTTTCTTTTGAATCGCCTTTTTTTCATAGATTTGCTGCCATTGACAACAATTGATCCAGCAACTTGTTTGTGAAAACATTAATTGGTCGGCTAGCTGCTTAGTTCTCATTCCTAGTATAACTCTTGGATGTATTGAGTGATATCATGCTACAATATTGTAATGATTCAGGTTACATTTGTAGCATTCACCAAATACATGTTCATTTTTGCATCAAATTGAGTGCATGTAGAAATGATGTGTGCGGGAGATGACAGTGATCATCTCTCTCTGTCACAGACTCAAAGCAGCACCATTTGATATTTGATTTTCCCGGCAGTAAAATGCATACAATGTACTTGGAATTTCATCTATTACAAGAAAAATTCGATACTATTGATGGTCCTACAATATGTAATAATATAGAAAAATTACTTTAGGCACCAGTTCTTGTTAAGACACCAGTTCTTATACATTTTGACTCTCGCTTAAGTGTCCTGGCTTTATGTAGACGACATCAGATTTTGAACATCTGCTGCAGTGGTGAATGCATTTGATGTGAGTATTTCAGGTGAACCCTGTATTTACCTCAAAGGCAGCTCACTGGGAAACCAGTTTTTAATCTTCATGCTTCTTTTTCTTTATGGATGGCTGTTAATGCTTCTGCCCAATTTTAACACAAACGTATTGTACTTAAATGAGGAACTTGTGGCGAGTCTATTTCAAGAGCAAAAATTTTCAAGTAGGAAACTTTAATAGCTGCCAACTATAACGGTTCATGAAATGGGGTGATTTTATGTTGTCAGTTAATGATAGTACTTGAAGGTTGCAACTAACAGCTGAAAATATTTTGTGAGCATATTCATTTCCCCCTATAATGTGATAACCACACCAAACATCTAATATTTCCCATTAATCATGTATGTTTAGCTTTATATAGAGATTTATATGTCTGACTCTTGTCTTTAACTCTCTTTTTTATCCTGCCCCACTAGTACGGCTGGAATGGAAGCCAGTGGAACTAGTAATATGAAGTTTGCAATGAACGGTTGTATTCAAATTGGTACATTGGATGGCGCTAATGTTGAAATAAGGGAAGAGGTTGGAGAAGAAAACTTCTTTCTCTTTGGCGCTCAAGCTCATGAAATTGCAGGACTTAGAAAAGAAAGAGCTGAGGGAAAGGTGAAATTACCCTCTTTTGTACGACATTTTGATGAATGTTCTTTTTCTTGGATTGATATATTTCAATTGGTCAGATGTCTTCTTTTGTGTATCTTCTCCTCATCCCCTTTATTCTTCTTTACCAATAACCATACAAAGTTGCTTGTCAGATCCATTTAGATCATTAGATGGACCTTGCCCGTAGGCTTTACAGAAATCTTGTTTCCTCTCTTTTGCAGTTTGTACCTGATGAACGTTTTGAAGAGGTCAAGGAATTTGTCAGAGGTGGTGCTTTTGGCTCATATAACTACGATGATCTAATCGGATCCTTGGAAGGAAATGAAGGGTTTGGCTGTGCTGACTATTTCCTTGTGGGCAAGGACTTCCCCAGTTATATAGAATGCCAAGAGAAAGTTGATGAGGCATATCGCGACCAAAGAGTAAGTCCAGTTGTTTGCAATTCCTTCTGATATGTTATCTACTTTCTCATGTTTATTTATGTTATTAACTCAGATTATTAACATTTTCAACTATGACTTGTTTATGCTTCAAGCTTTGGGCAAAAAACCAGGTTTTACTAGTTTTTGTTCATGTCTAATATATATGTGACTGGTGTTTTGCAGAGGTGGACAAAGATGTCAATCTTGAATACAGCGGGCTCGTCCAAGTTTAGCAGTGACAGGACAATTCGTGAATATGCCAAAGACATATGGAACATTGAACCTGTTAAATTACCCTAAGAGACGGAAGGGGAAAAAATAACAAAACAGTGAGTAGCTTTAAATAATCTACATCCCTGTATTATGAGTTGTTTCTCTTTTATTTTCCGAACGTATATATCTGTAAGAGGATGATATTACCACATAATAGGAGATCGAGAATCATATGCTACTCACTTCCATTATCTCATTTTATTTTGGATAAGTAGTCAAACTTGGCAGATCCTCTGGGTGGTGGTAACATTTTTATTTGATGTTTATACTTGCCTAAAAGGGCAGCCTTGTCTTGCATTTTCCTAAGAGGTTATTTTCGCATTTTAAACTCATGACCTCTTGATATGGGTGTTAACCGGGTGGGCCGGGCCAGTTTGGGCCAGTATTATTTGGACCCGTACGAGTTTGGTTCCGGGCCGGTTTCGGGCTTGCTCTTAACGGGTTTAACGAGTTCGGGTTAATCCAGGCAAAAAATGGTTAAAATATCATGGTATAACCAGTTTTCACACTGGTCAATCAAAAATAACCAGCGTTTACCAAGTCAATGAAAAATAGACATTATTTTGCTGCAACAGAGACCGGTTCCGTATAATTTATGGGAGTTGTGGTGCATTTATGTGCGAACTCCAACATATTATGCTGGACCGATATACTTTGCTAACCCCTTTAAAATTTGCGGGAGGCTGGAGCACCAGTGCTCCAAACTCCAGTATATTATACTGGATATTTATACTTGTTGGAACTCCTGTAAAATATGCGGTAGTTCCAGCATAATTATGCTTGAACTCCAATAAAATTTGCGGGAGTTTCAGCATAGTTATCCTGGAACTCCCGTAAAATATGCAGGAGTTCAAGCATACTTTGCTCGAACTCCCATAAATTTTGCAGACGTATTTTTCGGATTTTGAACAGTGTTTTCGTTCAGATTTTTCTTTACATAACTAAATTTCGATGACTTTTGAAACTTGGCATTTTTCAACGACCAGTGGTAAATCTAGCTATTTTTAAATTTCTCACCAAAAAATGAACCGTATCGGGTTTAGTATTTTTTAATATATTGGGTTTAGTATTTTTTAATTTTTTTTTATTGTATAACTATTGTAAGTTATATTAGTACACTTATAAATTGTAAGTGCTATATTAATTTCAAAATTATAAAATTAAAGTTTGCATTTAAAAAGTAAATTAACAAAAAAATAGTAAAACTAAATTTTCATGCATAATAAATTAATAATACTTCAAATTAATCTAACAAACTAAAACATTAAGCATAAATACGTCTAATAATTTAAAATAATACAAATTGTCATAAAATATTAAAATAACACATATATATCATATTTTAAAAATGATACGTTACCATCATATTCTATGATTTTAACATTTATAGTTTTATACCCTAAATATTTACACTATATGTTAAATTTCAACAATTTTAAACTATGTTAATTAGTATAAAATAATGAAAGAATTGCAAGAAAATACACATGACTTCACACCATAACAAAAAATAGCTCATGTTTTTAAGTTTTACCCCACCTAGCCTATATTGTACATATTTTGAAAACACTAGCTCTTGCATATTCAAAATATGTGTTCTTACAACCATTGCTTCTAAAAACTATAGAGTTAAATTTGTGTTCTCACAACTATTATTTTTACTCTATTCTTCTCACTTTTTTTTACATATGCTTCAAGGGGCCATCCGCCATTACTGATTCTCCTCCCATATCACCTAATTGTAATGTAAAAAAGTTAAAGAGTAGAAGTCCACCATTAAAGGGCATTCAAAGCTTTGCTTTAGAAAATAGAATTTCTTGCAATTCTTAGTTGTTTGGATTGGGTGTTGTTGCAATTGATTGAAAACATCAAAATAAGTTCAAAGTTTAATTTTGAAGTGATTTGGAGTATATTTGAGCAAGATTTGAGTTAAATTTCAGAAAAACCGCAAAGAAGAAGATGCAGTGAGTTTTTTGTATAATTATGTATAATCTTGTATAATAGTGTATATGAGTGTATAAATATACTATTATACACTTTTATACACCTTTATACAAATGTCTGTAGACGAACTTCTTCCACGATTTTCAGTTGCAATTCCTATTCAAAACTAATCCAAATCTCCATTAAGTGACTCCAAATTTTATATACAACCTCCTTATACTATTTCTAATAAGTCTAAATAACACCCACTCCAAAATTTTTCACAAAATCAAATTCGAAATTTAAACTCACATATTTAAGCTTGTTAAAATTCTAATTTTTACCACCCAAATATATTTGGTTTGGTGAACTAATATTTGAGTCACAATTACTAATTCGAAAATTAACTTAAAAGCTTGAGCAATCCTTTTTAAAAAATAAATGGTAATTTTGAGAACATATTGGAGTTGGATGTTGAATCTTAGCCTATTATATTTGGGCTAACTGGTTGTAAATTGAAATATGGGCTATAAAATTAAAAAATGGGGAGCTCACTTGTACTTATGTGAAATTATCCCTAAAATAATTGGTATATTCATGGTAAATTCATAGTATATTCATGGTATATTTAAGGTATATTCATTTGATATTATGGTGTATTCATGGTCTGGGCCGGTTAAATCGATTAGAGGCACTATTCATTGGACCGGGTTTAACGGGTCCGGTTAACTAGTAAAATAATAAACAGTCCAACCCCTCTACCCTCCTACCTAGCCCACACGGCCCCTTATGAATCGGAGCGGTCCGGTTCCGGATTTAACCGGTCTGATCCGGTTCCGGGTCAACTCTACCCGTTAGACACCTCTACCTCTTGTCATACGACGATAACTTTTACTATTACGGCAAGGTTCCCTTTATGTTTATACTTGCATATCGATAACAAACCCATAAAAAAAATGGATGATTCTAAATTCAAGATCATGCAAGCTACATTGTTTCACTCAATAGTTTGATGGATCATTTCGAGTTCCACACATTTGGTCGAAGCAATAAGCGGATTACAACCTAAACCCATTTAAACTTGGGCGGGTCAGCCGAGTTACTAAAAATGGGTTGATTAGGCACTTTATTTGAAACCTATATTATTGTTAGCTGTGCTTTTCTGCTTATTAGTAGCTGAAAGGCCAAATGACATTTCCCGTTAAAGCAACTTTTGTTACAAAACTTGCATATAAATTCATGTTCTTGTGCTTCTTCCGTTTTGATCGCAAAGATGTTTGAGTGACATAATAACCAGAAACCCAGATCAGAGGATCAGAGACTACAGAAACACTACGTGATTTCTTTCTGTATACACGTGCCTTGGTAGACATAGTTACCTAGTGTTTATGCTGGTGAGAGGTAGGATGTATCCCGTACAATTATAAAAAACTTATTATCGTAAAGTATGAGATCCAAAAGTATAGTCTAGTGGTCAATGAAGTTGGTTGAGAACTATGAGATCTCAAGTTTAAATCCCAGCGGAAGCAAAAACACTAAAAGATTTCCTCCCATCTGTCCAAGACTTTATAGACAAAATTACCTCGTACCTGGTACTGGTGAGAAATAACAAGTATCTCGCGGACCGCATTACGTCTTCATTAGCAAATTGGGGATCAGTAGGGGAATTGAGTAGTCTGAGTAAAATTTTAGATCTAGTTGAGTAAAAAAAATCCATACTAAAAGGTATTATTTGGTATGTCACGGGTGAGAAGTAGCAAATATCCCATGAAATTAGTCAGAGCTAGCCAATTACGTCTTCATTAGCAAATTGGAGATCTAGGGGAATTGAATCGTCGGAGTATAATTTCAGATTTAGTTAAGTAAAACATCCATGTGATTATTTGTATCTAACCATGAGTTGTTTGAAAATAAGGACAAATATAACCCGCTTTTATAACATAAAGGATATGATTGACCCATGTTATTAGTGGAGAGCATATCCAGACCATTTCGTTCAAGGACAAATATGACCATTTTCCAAATAAAATTATTTTCATGTAGTCCAATTTAACTTAAAAAGTTTATTGAAATGACTCCATAAGACTAAGCAAGAAGTGTTAGCAAATTTGTAAGAGAAGAAGTATATGAGGGGTGTTTGGTTTGAGATATAAAAACTATTAATCTCCGTACAAAACTTTGCGTTACAATTTTTTTAGATATTAAACTATGTAATACAAATATAATCTCCGCATAATAATAGAAAATTTGGTTTCCGAAACTTATATGGGAGGTGAAGTATTATTTTACAGGCAGGGGCGGAGGTACAGTAGTGAGTGCGGGTTCGGGCGAACCCAGTGACTTTTTTCCGAAATCCTATATTTGTATTAAGAATGTTTCAACCTTATATATATATATGTCTGCCGAACCCAGTAACAAATGTCATTTGGGTTCTGTGGTAAAGGTTCTGGGTTCGCTACAAAATACTCAAGTTCGAATCCTCCTATAAACAGCAAGCATTATGTTATTATAATTTTTTGTAATACTTTTAAAAAGCACACAATAAAAGAGTAAAATAAAAAAACATGTTCCAACAACTCTAGCGAAAATTCCTCACTTTTATCTAATTAAACTAGCTTTTTTAAAGTAGTCTTTCTCTTTATAATAAATAAAAGCACCACTTTACAGCTTCCATGGTAGTCTTTCTACAGGAATAAGAATACATTTATTAACAATATGTCAATAAGAGTATTTAAAGCCAAAAATACACTTAAAGTAGGCAACTGTTGCATAATAATATCGGCATTTCTTATTCATCGTATTACTAATCTTGTATTCTTGTTAATTAAAATTTGACTTTTCTTAATCACCAGTCAACAGGGGCCGTTGGGGACGCATAATAAGGGCCTAGGACTAATTCTATAAGCCAGGAGAATAATCAGTAAAAGAATTGGTTTAAAGTAATGCAGTTAAATTCTTGCTACTGGGGTCCAACTACTGGCAGTTAGCTGCCTTTTTAATTGTTTATTATTCTCTTTCTGTCCCAATTTTATATGGCGGTCACAGAGTTTAAAATAAAAATTTAAAATTAGGTATTTTAATAAGGAAGTATGTTATTTATTATGGCACTAAAAAGAGAAGTAGATCCATAAATTAGAACCGAATAAATAACTGTCAAAATATATTCTTTTTGTACGTATGGTTAATAAAACTTCCCAATGTTAATATTTGAATTAATAATCATATTTGAAGCATTATAATTACCAAAATTCGTTATTGATTAAGTATTTGTTTGTTTTTTATGTGACCTTTGTTTACTTGATCCGAGCTATAAAAATGATGTTTATAACTTTCCCCACTTTTCCCACTTTTCCAGTACGAGAGTGTAAGGCCATCTCCTAAAATGGTATAACACCAAATTTACTTCAACCATTACACTATTTTTACGCTAAATCTTCTCTCTCTTCTATATTATAATATTATCTTCTATTTACTTTTCATTTTTGTTTCCTTCAAACTAATCCTATCTTTTTTCTTTTTTCCATATTCATTATATATAATTTAAATTTCACCACTTATATAATCATTTATTACAAAATTATTTTAAAGGATAAATTAACAAAAAGTAAAATTATTGACTATAATATAATAATAAAATTAACTTATAATTTTATATAAATATAATATATACAAAAATTAATACATCAAAAAATATGATATAAAATTAAAATTATAAAGATCTTAATATAAAAATTAATTATATACACAATATATGATAAATTAAAGGTCCAAAAATAAAAAATAAATAAAATAATATTAAATCAAATATAGAGTGATGAATAGTGTTGCAACAAATTTAGTGCAACACTACTCATGCTCTATAATAGAGCTAAAGATGGTGTTGCATTAGAGCAAAAATATACCATTTTTTGCACCAAATTTAAATGTGGTGCAAGATATAGAGTGGAATTAGAGATGCCCTAAATATTAATTAAAGTAAGAACAAGATTGGCGGGAATCGAGAAAATGACAAAATAGTCCTTGTTTTTTCGAGGATGGTAGTAAAATACGCTTTTTAATATACACGAGGACTCTTAGACATTTATGTTAAATAAAATTGAATTTGTGCAGGTTTTCGGTGGGACGCAACGGAACTACATCCAGATAAATCTCAGGACAGGCGACAAGGCGACTTTGCGGCGTCGGGAGAAGAGATAAGCAACACCGGCCGTGACGTGCAAAGGGAAAAAGCACTTGACCTCGGGCGCACCAAAGCCTACATCCAGGTTTTTTTTTTACCAGGAGTTGGTACCTCCCGCCTCTCGTTTAACCTGCACACCTTTTTCATACTCTTGCTAGCATTTCTTGTGAGGTTTACTCCGTTGCTATCTAGTGCATCCTTTTCGTATCTCCATTTTGTGCGTGGGTGCGTCATTATTCTCCATAGTCGGTTGGAGGGATAGTGGCCGCAGCGGGGGATGTAAGTGCAAGGTCATGTCCTCGGGGGTGGGGGCGGTGGCGGTGGCGGGGGTGAGTAGGGGGGCAGGGAGCGTTTCTGCGGGGAGGGCGGGAGGTAAGGGTGGGAAGAGGGTAGCGAACGCTCATAGGTTAAGGATCGGGTCGTGGAACATAGGCACTCTGACGAGTAAGTCCATCGAGTTGGCGAAGATTCTTCAGAAGAGGAGAGTCAACATAGCCTGTGTCCAGGAGACTAGGTGGAAAGGGACGAAGGCGCGGGATGCTCACGGGAAAAGTTGTGGTACTCTGGGGTCGTGAGGGGTAAGAATGGAGTAGGCATCCTGGTGGGTAAGGACCTTAGGGAGTCCGTGGTGGAGGTTAGGCGAGTGAACGATATGTTGATGTCTATTAAGTTGGCTATCGGGGGTTGTGTCCTCAACGTCATTAGCGCCTACGCACCGCATGCGGGCTTAGATGAGGAGGTCAAGAGGTGTTTTTGGGATGACTTGGATGAGTTGGTGCGTAGTATTCCCCAATCCGAGAAGTTGGTCATTGGAGGGGACTTTAATGGCCATATTGGGGCAGATGCTAGTGGTTATGGTGAGGTGCATGACGGCTTTGGCCTTGGGGTTAGGAACGGAGGAGGCTTTGCGCTGTTGGAGTTCGCTAGGGCTTCCTACACGAGGACTCTTAGACATTTATGTTAAATAAAATTGAACACTTTTGTCTTTAACAGATCTGGCTCGTGAGAAGCACATGCGCCAGTTAAATTGAAAAAAACTATCATGATTTTTATTTTTATTTTTATTTAAATGAGCAACCGGATTTCTTTAAGGTAATAAGACTATTCAAAATTATTACGTATTTACAAAATATCATCACGCTAGTAAGTCCCAATTTGGTGTATTACTCTTCCTACGCGACTCCATTCCTAGAACTCAAAATCAAGACCTCATTTCAAGGTAAGAGATCCTACTTACTACCCCATCACAATCCGGATCCAACCCCACCTACGGGTTCATGTGAACCTAGTAAATTTTGTCCTAACAGTGTAAATATGTTCGAAAAATTTACTAAATATCTATAAATGGTTGAATGTGAACCCGGTTGCTATTGTAAATTTATTCAAAATTATCCCAAAAAACCATAAATATTAAGTCCTGGATCCGCCTCTATTCGTACCTAAGTCAATACAGTATTTGATCTGTTACTGCTAATATGGAATGCATGCATCAGGGTTGATCAAGAGAAGGAAGTTCCATTGGTTTCTTCAGTTTAAACATCTCACATGCATCTCAAAAATCAATTCCGACAAAAATAACTACCACTGTGTGTTTAAATATAATGGAGACAAAGTGCTCATTTTTTAGAAACATAAAAGACTAAAACTTTCCATGTGTAGATTTGAAGGAATATTTTAAATCAACTGTCAAGCATAAGAAAACTATTTTTGTCATTTTCTCGTAAATATAAAGTATAACAAATAATGGTAGACAATGACTCTGTCCTCTGTCTACAAAGTGACAACACAAAAAAGAACTTAAAACTGATGAAAAAATAGTAAAGAATCCCAGCCGAGTGTATGATTACTAGTATCTTTGATATCCAACAAAAAATAGTGGTTTCAAGCAACAGCAGGCATGTCTTTGAGCCAAGCATCCAGTGGCTTACCAATTGCATAGACAATAAATCCAATCTCCCTAAGTTTCTCCACATTAACAACATTCCTACCATCAAATATGAAAGCAGGTTTCTGCATGTTATCATATATCTTCTGGTAATCAAGTTTCTTGAATTCGTCCCACTCTGTAAGAATGCAAACAGCATGAGCATCCTTTGTTGCAGTGTAGGCATCCCAAACGACGGAAACTTGTTTCACGTTACTGGGACTCATTGGCTGGAGGTGAAGGGGATGATCCCAATCAAACTTGTTCATTGCGAGGTCCCTTTGGATTTGGTCCTCGTTAACCTGAGGGTCGTATATGCTCAACTTAGCCTTGTCTCCCAACAGTCCCTTGCAAACATCGATTGCAGGGGTCTCTCGAGTATCACCAGTATCCTTCTTGAAAGCAAAACCTAGAACAGCGACTTTCTTGCCTGATACTGTGTTGAACATGGAGGCAACAATGCGGTTGACAAAACGAGTCTTCTGATAGTCATTGATCTTGATTACCTGTTTCCAGTACTCAGCCACCTCCGGAAGACCATTGCACTCGCAAATGTAAACCAGATTTAGAATATCCTTCTGGAAGCAAGAGCCACCGAAACCAACACTAGCATTAAGAAACTTGGAACCAATCCTCGAGTCCTTACCAACAGCATATGACACCTCTGAGACATTTGCTCCAGTAGACTCACAGAGAGCTGACATGGCATTCACAGAAGAGATTCTTTGTGCCAAAAATGCATTGGCAGCCAGTTTTGAGAGCTCAGCAGACCACAAATTGGTGGTGAGGATGCGATCTTCAGGAACCCATTGGGCATAAACATCCTTCAATGCTTGGATAGCCTTTTGGCCTCCCGGAGTTTCCCGACCTCCGATTAATACTCTGTCTGGCTTAAAAAGGTCTTCGATTGCGGTCCCCTCAGCAAGAAACTCGGGGTTTGAGAGGATTTGGAAGTTAATTCCCTTGCTGTTGTGAGTCAAAATCTTTTCTATTGCCTCAGCAGTTTTGACTGGAACAGTTGATTTCTCAACAACTATTTTGTCAGATTTTGAGACGTCAGCAATCATGCGGGCTGCACTCTCCCAGTAAGTGAGATCTGCAGCCTTGCCTGCTCCAAGACCCCTCGTCTTGGTAGGAGTGTTGACAGAAACAAAAACGATATCAGCCTCGCGCACATGTTTCTCCACATCTGTGCTAAAGAAGAGGTTCCTGCCTCGGCATTCTTTCACTACATCCTCAAGTCCTGGCTCATAGATTGGGAGCTGGTCGCTATTCCAGGCAGTAATGCGAGGCACAGAAATATCTACAACGACAACTTCAATGGAAGGGCATTTGAGTGCTATGACGGCCATGGTGGGGCCACCCACATATCCAGCTCCTATACAGCAAATCTTCACCATTTTCCTTTGTTCTAAACTCTGCAATAAGAAGAAGTTCAAGCATTTTCTGAGGCTGCCTTCTTAGATCAAAGGAAATGTAAGGAATATATTAAAACTTGTTATATCAAAAAGTATGTGTAGACGTATAATCGACAAGCTTTCATGTGTTTATAATTGGTCAACCAATGAACCTACTGCAACAAACTTTTGTGACCTACCAGATGACATCCATAATGAAAAATAGTGATTCGACCATAAAACATGCAAAAGTCTACTTTTTCTTGCATTTCCCATTGCAGCACCAAGTAAGTGGAGAATACACAAACATGAAACAAGGATGCATTGAAAAGTGGTTACAGAAAGGAAACTCCTAGTACAGAAGAAAGAGGAAATCTAAAATCTGGTTTAGAGTAATATTATAACATTAGCATAAAGCTTCAGTCAAACGCAACAGTACCCAAAGGATGAGATATTGAGTCTCTGAATCAATATACTACTGCTTACATATAATTCCGCGAACCAATACAATATTTATGATTGAGCACCAGAACTTGGAGTGGATGTAAAAATAGCACCAATTATGCATACAAGAACAACAAAAACTTTGGTAATGACATTTAGTAACCATGATCTTGACAATATCTAAAATGAAGAAGGAAGATTCAGACTCCAACTATCGTCTGCACTCGGATCCTTAGATGTAGTAAGATCTTAACAATTAACACTGCATTTCTGCAGGAGACCTAAGACTATGTGTCAAAATTAAGAAGGAAGACAATCAAACACATCCCTCATCTAATCATATACGCAAAAAATTAGCACGAAAATCAGGAACTTCTATTATTCAGTCAGATATAAGGAAAAGACTCTTTTTTCTTTTTAACAAAAGAACCTTAAATCAGACACTTCTATTATCAAATCAGATAAACGAAACCCCCCCTTTTTCTCACCTAAAAGATACCATAAAGTTCACACTTTCTGATATTGGTAAATCAGGCACTACCATTATCAAATCAGACGCACAATTTTCCAAAAGAACCTTAAAATAGCAGAAAATTCAACTTTAGGATCTTGGGAAACCCCACAAATCCTACTTCACACTATGAATCAAAAACAAATTTTTTTTTACATGAAGATGTCATAAAAATAAGTTCTTTTACATAAAGGGGTCATCAAAATCAATTCTTTTCCATAAAGGGGTCATCAAACACAAGAGTGTACATAAATGTAAATTAAACAACAGTTTTAATGGATTGAGATCTTGAAAATGAAGTGGAATACCTGTGAGATCGCTCAATAGATGTGCAAAAGAGAAAGTTGAGTGTTTAATGTGTGCGTACGTTAAAGGCGGGTAGCTCCTTAAATAGTCGTTGCAGATCTAAGATCTCTGCGTGTTAGAGAACCGACAAGTAGAGGAATAAATCAAAATATATAATATATATAAGTTTTTAAAGATATAAAAATATGGGTGAAAATCATTTTAAATTAAATTCTCCTCTCACTTTTGATAATTAACATTCTCTTCCTCACTTCTCAATTTACTATTTAAAATGTCTATCCTGACCTCTATATTATAAACACTTGCCTACTTTCGCTTGCTTTTTTAAATTTTTTTGATATCATCAATTTTGTTTTCATTTCTATTATTTATCTTTGTTTACCCTAAAATCTAATTTATATTGTGGTTTTAAGGATACGTGATTTAATCCAATACCAATTGATAAACAATTTAAATACTATATAATTAAAGAATAAAATAAGTCAAACCAGTGCGCAAGCCAAATCTCGACCTCGAGCTATGAAGGCCACGAGGTGGAATAGTAGGAATAGCAAGTTACAAAGCAACTTTGATGAACAGTGAATAAAATAGCTAGAGAGTAACGTGTATGTATTGTCTTATTAGTCAACAAACGTGGCTTTCAAATGAATGTGCCCCTTTTAAATAATAGGGGAGTCTAAATAAGGTACACTTCTAATTACGAAAATAAATCCCGTGATTGGCGCCGATAACCGCTTGGTATGATCTATTCCGAGATTTCTGCCGAGACCTTTGGTTGGTTACTAATATCTCGCCATTTCGTTATTATGCCTTACTCGAGGTTGGTCATACTCGGCCTTGGTTTTTATCAAGCACTTTGATCCTCAAGTTCTATACCCCGTTATCGGGCTCGAATCAGGTCCGTTTTGAGTTTATTCTCGAACCAACTCCTCGAGCCTACAAAATTAAGGCATCCTTATTTCGACCATATTAAGATAGTCCTCACGTTTCTTAGAGTGAAATGATAAGAAACGATTTGATCCTCGGTTCTTCTGATACCTCGATTATGATGTCAATTCCAGGTGGACGAACTGCACATTCACGTTTTAAAATACCTATAGACATTAATGAAAATTTTAGCTGTAATATCAGCAAACAAAGCTCAACTGCAGGTTTGATTCGTGATGTAAAATTAATTGTATGGGATGAAGTGTCTATGGCTAAAAAAGAATGCTTGATGTATTTGACTTGCTCGTAAAAGATCTTATGGATACAAATATGATATTTGGGGGAAAAGTCATCGTTTTTGGAGGTGACTTTAGACAAACTCTTCCAGTTGTTCGAAACGGGAAAAAGAAGATTTCATTAGTGAAAATTACTATATTCTACCATTTGGAATGAACTCAAAAAATTGCAACTATCTGAGAATATGAGGGCAAAAACAGATCCTGCTTTTTGTGATTACTTGATGAGAATTGGAAATGGGCAAGAAAGGGTAAACTCTAATAACAAAATTGAACTTCCAGATTCTTTAGTTATTCCTTTTACAACCGAAGAAGAATCTTTAGATCATTTATTAGCTACGACATTCTCAAATGCACAAGCATGCTCCTCTAACTCTTGTTCGGAAGATTGTCATGTTATCCTAACGACAAAGAATGATTTTGTGAATGAAATCAATGATATTTTAATAGAAAGTTTTCCAGAATAACCAAATACATTTGTTGCTATTGACGAAACTGTTGAACCTAATGATCAAAGTCAATTTGAAGATCTATTACATACTTTGAATCATAATAGTTTACCTCCTTATAAATTAACTTTGAAGGAGAATTGTCCCATTATATTATTGCATAACTTGAATCCATATGAAGGCTTATGCAATGGAACACGATTAATATGCTGCGATTTTAAGACACATGTTATTAGTGCTAAGATCGCGACGGGTGATTTTAAAAATAAACACGTATTTATCCCAAGAATATCATTATTATCGTCGCAAGACGAAAGATTGCCACTTCAATTTAAAACAACACTTCCCAGTAAGATTATGCTATGCTAACTGTTGATTTCGTTGGAATATATTTGCGAGAACCTATTTTTTCCACAGTCAACTTTATGTCACTTTATCCAGAGCAAAGAGCTCAAATTGCGTCAAAGTGCTGGCCCGGCCATCCACACTAGCCAACCGTGATGACCATTCTACATATAATATTGTCTACGACAAAATTATCCAAAGAACGTCCTTGTAAGTCTTCTTTTTATTCTAAAATAGAATAATTTTTCGGTTTTACTCTGTCCTTCTACTCACATACACTTTGTTTTACTTTTTCTATGCTTATCGGTACTCATATTTGCTTTTTTCCCCGGTTAGGCGATAAGGTTGTCACTGGACCTTTGCTTACCTCGAGCTCCGAAACAAGGTCAGTAATTTTCGCCATCATTGTTTAATGTTGAATTCTTATAAGATCTTATTTGATCAAATATAATTGATCATCTACCTATTCTGTCAGTTATTTATATCTTGTTATTTCAATATTTTCCTAAAGTTACTTCGAATCCTGTATCGTGCATGGTCATTTACTTATTCAGTTCAAACTTAATTTTTGAAAGTCAAAAGACATTATCGTCGTGTCTGAAATTAATCCAACATATTAACTAATCAGCTATGGATATTTAAGTTTGCATCAATGTTTTCTAATTTGGTTATTTGTGGTGGACATAATTATAAAAGCATAAAGACGCGAATGCTCATTTGCAACTGAGGTAAAGGTTATACAACTTAGGTTAACTTTATAAACCATGTAAGATCACTGCTTAATGAATTCAAAATAGTACCTGATTTGGATTTTGGAGTTACATCTAACAACTATCCTTTTCTTTCGGGTATGGGTAAAGCATGTGTACGTATTACCCTCCTCAGACTCCACTTTGTAGGAATACACTGGGTAGTAGTAGTTGTTGTTGTTGTAGCTGGTCAAGCTTTTCTACTATATTTTTCCGAGAACCACTTTAGCTGTGGAATGGGATTTCCTGTAGAGACATGTGCATTATTAGTACCCGATGTAGACATCAATTTTTGTTTCCAGCAACTGTTAATTATCCCTAAATATTTTGTTGTAAGAAAATTTACACATCTTAGCCTCTGGTTTTGTGATAAGTACGTGACTTTTTCTTTCTCAAATAACGTTGCTTAGTTTTAGTTTGTGTCTCAACCAAGTGTTCTACTGATAATATTGGGGACAACCTCTCTATTAGTTGCATTACTTTCTTCTTCAATTGTCATATAAATCTATCCTTGAATGCTCTTTGAAATGAGCATTTATCCTTCTGGACATTTCTGGACATGATTATGTTTGTATTGCTGCCTTTGTTGCTCCAAGTGGTTGCTGAAATGTTCAGTATTGCGACGTTCGACAAATAATTATATTTAGTTGGTCCTTGCCTTCACAACTTCTCTTTCGTTAATATTCACCAGTTATATTCTTCCACGACAGATACTTTAATATTTTTCGTTAATCAAGTGCTCGCTACTTAGCTACCTGATAACTGATATTTTGGCTCAAATAAATCATTAATCTCTATTTGACTACCAACGTTGGGAATAAAGCACTTGTGGCTATTACTGAAGGTTGCTCTTCGCATCATTTCAACATAAGTGGCTCCCACCAAATTGGGGATGCTGAAATAATAGCCATAGCAAGAGAATGCCCTAAACTTAGTTACTTAGATGTGAGTGTTCTACAGGTATGTTCACTTATACTTGTTCTGTAGAGTGGGATAAATAATAGATATAATGCAAATATTGTGCATGTATGTTTAACATGTTTACGTAGATTTGTCAACCATATAAATTGATTAACATTACTAAATTACATGATACTTCGGTATTTTCATACTGCAATCTGTTTGGGTAGACACTATAAGCTTGGTTGATTGCCACATGGAGTCAAATCTTATGTTATCTTGTGTTGACGGACAAGCGCTGGAATAAGAAAATATTACTGCAGTACCAATAGTTGTTTATACAGTTAACATTATTGCATTTATTGGTTCATACATAGTTTCTGTTATGTAATATTATATGTTTGTACTTTGCTTAAGATATCGATAAACTTGGACCTGAACTTTTTTCCTTGTTAATTAGATTATAACCTTTTATCATTACATGTCTTGTTATTTTATTTGCTTATTCTATTTAAGGTATGGTGTCAAGATAGTCGTGGACAAGAGGGGTTGCTCTGATGGTAAGCAACCCCACTTCCAATCGAGAGATTGTGAGTTCGAGTCTCCCCAAGAGCAAGGTGGGAAGTTCTTGGAGGGAAGGATGCCGGGGGTCTATTTGGAAACAGCCTCTCTACCCTAAGGTAGGGGTAAGGTCTGCGTACACACTACCCTCCCCAGACCCCACTAAGTGGGATTATACTGGATTGGTGTTATTGTTGTTGTCAAGATAGTCGTGGTTGTGGTATGCTTTTTTAAGGGCGTGGTGCTGCCAAAGCTCAATTTTGTCTTATGGGTGTTTCTAGCATTCATGTAGATTGACTATGACAAGAGCACATTCTCAGACAATTCTTCCATGTTTCGACGATAGTTGTTCTACCTTGGAATCATCTTGAAAAGACGTTCTATTTCCCGTAGCTCTAGAATTGAATTTACCAGAGATTGGACCACTACGTGCAAATATGTTGCGATCATTTTTATATTCATTATTATAACCATGGATTTTCTTTCTTCCATTATATTTTGAAGCTTTTGAACTAAAAGAGATTAAAGAGAAAAATACAAAATGGGATCTTTAAGTGCAGAAGTAGTACAACTGAAAAATATGGTTATATCCAAGGATAATGAGTGTTCATACTTCTGAAAGATGGAGTCACTCTTCTTGTTACTCTAATGACTGTATTTTCCTACTCCAAAGTAGATGTTACGGATTGAAAAATTCAGAGTTAGTTTGGCCGTGCTTTCATTCCTTCATGTTACTGTAAAGCTATGTTTTCATATATTAATGTTGATAATTCAGCTCAACTGAATTGGCGTATAAGAAAACGAAAGAATGCAATTAAAGGAAAAACAAAATGAAGGAAAATTCAATTCTCTATTTGACTCTTTGCCTCCTTCAATTTGTAGTTACTACTCATAATTAAACTTCAAAGTAAGCAAAGTTTAGATATCCGATTTCAAGACACTATCAATTTAATTGGTTATTTTGTGCGAATTGGGCCCGGGCATAGCCCCGGCTTCTCCAACTAGTAAGGGAGAATCGAAAGGAGCTTCTAGTCCATGTGAATTGACCAAAAAATAGAGTAAATCGGGTAGCTTTATGTCATAGGGTTAATTAGGTCATTCCTTAAATATTTCCAGATACGCGTGGACATTTTGCAGCAAACTAAGCCAAATTGAATTTTTCTTCCACGCGTCATCTTCAAACACTATTACTTAATAAAAAGTTTTTTGTGTGGATGATCTCTTTATAAAAAAAAATTCTTAATTAATACTCCCTCTGTTTTAATTTATGAACCTATTTGACTGGGCACGAAGTTTAAGAAAAGAGATGAGATTTTTGAATATGTGGTGTAAAATAAAGGATATATATTTTGTTTGGCTATAAATCATTGCATAAAGATAGATTGTTTCCAAATAGGGAAAGAAATCATTCTTTTTGGCACGGACTAAAAAGAAAATAAGTTTACATAAATTGAAACGGAAGGAGTAATATTTTTTGCTTATTCCAAAGATAACTCGTATTTAGTTTATTCCTTTTTAGCTATTAATATTCCTCCACATTATTGCACTGTTGAGGACTCTCAGGTGCCTCAAAATAACTTTAAAATTTTAGAAAAAGAAAATTTGTAGCATCCTCCTCTTAATTACACATGTGATGCTCCCTTTTTTCTTACTTTGATTTGATGCGTTGTTACAAAGTATAATTTAATTAAATTATAATATCTGTTAATCTGCAAAAAAGAACCAAAAATAATTATTTTACATAGTTGTTTTTAGAAAAGAAATAAAAAGAGAAATAAATAAAGAAAGAATAAGTATCATTTTGTTAACAAAATAAAAAATAAAGTTCAACTAAAATACGGGGCATTTTCATATAAACCCATATTCTGGGCCTAGCATTAAAGTTATAACCGAAATTAAACAAAATTTTGTAAAGTGTACCCATCTGATATGAATTAGTTCAATCTCTTCAACGCAACTTCAAAAATCAAATCGAAGTTCTTCTATCTTTCAAATGCAACTTCAAAAATTCGAAACTTAAGTAATTCAATCTCTTAAGTATTTCCTCTGAAGTTCTGAAATATAAAGTTGTTCTTCGAATTTCAACAATCAAATATACGATTCAACGCCAGATCTACTCCAAATGAGATCAAATTTGAAATATAACTTTCAAATATAATAAACAATGTCAATCATCATATGGTCAAAAGAACAATAAATTCAACAAACCTATTTTAATTTGCAACCAAGAAAGAAGAAGAAACCCTAAGCACAAAGAAGAAGAAACAGCACCGAAGAAGATACTTGTAATTTCCCTAAAATTGGATATCAATTATTTTTCAAAAGTGGGTACATATTTAATAGGTGACACAAAATTGAGTACCACATAAAAATATAGATACTTGTAATTGTGTCCGTGCTCTGCATGGCTCTTCCTCCACTAGTGTACATATAAGGGCAAAGTACAGCAATAATCACTTTTAACCCTGCTATTTAAAATATTTTTACAATTTATAATATATTTAAAGATTAGTCAATTCACTAAACTTCAGGACTAAGTATCCTAAATTTGAAATTTTAGGACATAGTGTCTTGAATTTTTGAGTTGTAATTTAAAATTCAAGACTAAGAGTCCTGAATTTCTGAACAACAAATTTAAAATTCAGGACATAAGATTCAAATTTCATGACAGAATTTTCGAACTTTAGGACGTGATGTCCTGAAGTTTGAATTTTGAGATTTAAACTATAGAATGTCGTGTCCTGAAGTTTAAGCGAAATTGGTTAATTTTTAAACATATTATTAATTGCAGATATATTTTAAACATGGCTACATAAATAGTCTCTTTAAGTTGTCTCCAACGATCATTTGATATTTAAACTAACCTACTGATCATTTAGATAGTTTTATTTGATAGAAGTGTGTGTCTTTTAAACACTTTGTGCTGACATGGAAAATTAATTGTGCCTCACTAAGCATTGAGCGTGTGAGGACTCTAAATTATATTATTATTTTTTATTTTCATCTCAAATTATTTTTATGTGTGGCCCACCACATTTTCCTTTTTTTTTTCCTCCAAAAAATTTTCACCATCTCCCCCAAAAAATTTATCTCCACCAACCAACCTTCTTTCACCATAACACCAACGACTCCTACTCATTTTAGGGCCACCATCTGCCATAAATCCACCATAGGATTAAGAAAAGGAATTTTTACCTCTTATAGCAATAGTTGATACCTTATTTATTTTAAATAAATACCTTTTTTAAAAATTATATTTTATAGCTGCCTTTTAATTTTTATAGTCAAATATCTATTTATGGTTACCTCCTACTCTTAAGCCATAAAATGCTCTTTGTCTCTCTCATTCTTTTAAATTTTTCCCTATCCTCTCTTATTAGGGTTCACCAGAATTTAATATATGAGTGTCCGTATTTTGCAGTCTCTTCACCTACAATTTAAACGTTTCCCCTGGCACTAAATTACTCCTAATCATGCCCTCTATTTCAGTGCTTTCCTCACTGTCACTGCTAGTGACTATGATGAGTATAATAAAGTAATTGGAAAAGAATATGCAATCAATGTTGATGAAAGTCAAATACTCAATATAAGCTCTTCTCCTTCAACAAACTCTTATGCTTTTGTTAATGAGATTGAGATTGTTTCCATGCCAACTGATCTTTGCGTCAAATTTTGAGAGTTTCGAGTCAGAATTGCAGCCCTCTTGACGAGACGACATTAGGATTGTTCTTGAACAAAGACGTCGGAATTTGGACCTCAGCAGCATAATTTTCTGTTAATATATTTCAATGTATTGATTGTCTTTTTTTTTTCATTGTAATTCAATATACCTCATTTTATTTCATGTATTTTATTGTATTCAATGTTATTTCATTGTATTTCAATGTATCCCGCTGTATTCTATGTATTTCATTCTATTCACTGTCTCTCTATATGTCGTCTCTCTATATTCCATGAATGTATTCATATATTTTTTTAATTAATATAATTTATGTATTCAAATATATTATATAATTTCTCTGTGATTGCTATATTTTTGGGGTATTTTTCGGTTGAGAACCTTTTTTATAACTAAAAAATATAAAATTTATGTGTTATAATTGAGTTTGTTCAGTTATATTATGAGTCTATTATGTTAATTGATTCACTTTCCGTTTTAAAAACAGTGTAATCCCTATTTCACATCGTGAATACAGTCGAATATAGTCGAATACAACAATCTGTCCAGCTGTAGTCCCATGTTTCACTCCATAAATACAGTCGAATACGCTCGAATACAACAAATGATTAGCTGGACTTCCCTCATTCACGCTTATTTTTGCTATTGTATTTATGAATACAATAGCTTAAATACATCAAATGCATCTTATAACCACATAAAAGGTATCTATAATGCGTAATATAATAAATGTTATCTTACTACTAAAAGATATTGCTTTATGAAAATTTCTCTTAAATGAAACAAGCAACAAGCTCAACTATTTAGCGAAACCCAAGGTTGACCAGCAATAACAAGTGAAAATAAGAGATTTGATCCAAGAAGGGCCACAAATTTGCAAATTTCCATTTTCGGCAAAGCACTTGATTACTACAGCCATTTTTACCTCATTGTCATTATCATCTAAGCTATTTTTTAAGCTCTTGAAGCTAATTCATCAAGTTTTTCTCTGATTTCTAGACAAAATTGTCTATCCGATAACAGATCTATTTATGAACTAGAGTTGGAGACAAAACCTATGTAGAATTATTCTTGATGAAGTCTGTTGATAATTTTAGGTCTTCATATTAGGAAGATAAAAGTTAAGTGTTGTTTGGAACATGTAAAAGAAAATAAATTAAAGAGAGAATAAATGGAGAAAGATTACCATGCTGAAGAAACGGGTGGGAAAAACGCTGAATTCTTTTCCATAGAAGACAGCAAGCTTTTAATGGAAAAATTGAAAAACTATATGTTTTACTCTTTTTAAGTATTTCTTAATTACATGTGAAATTCTCTTATTTAAAATTACATGTATTCTTATTTAATTGGCTTATTTGCCATGTCAACACTAAGTGTATGTTACATATGGGGTCTTGACTTAAGTGTCCAATAAATACATCTGTCAAATAAAAATGTCTAAATAATCAGTAGGTTAGTTTAAGTGTTCAAATGACCGTTGAAAACAACTTAAAAAGATTATTTATGTATTTCGCCATAAATATCGTGCTTCAAAGTGACTAATGGTGTCATTTCCACCGTATATATAGGCCGAGTCAAAAGTTTTGGGTACAATTACGAATTGCCTCAAAAGTAGTGAGTACAATCACACACGTTACGAATTGCCTAGATCTGGAAATAACTGCATTACTTTTTCCGCTGAAGACCAAATCAAGGCCACGTGTTACTATAAGACTAGGTTTTATATTCCCTAACTTGGAGGTAAAAGTTCGTTGATCTTGACACTAGTATGTCTCCCCACAAAAAACATACCAGCCAAAATTTGTGTCTAACCCCATTGTGCTATGAAAGGGTAATTGAGCAAACTTGTGCCATGCACCTTTGTTCTACTACCTAGACCACGAAATATGCTTTTTGCTAGCAATGTAGATGTATCGAGCTGGACAGTTCCCTGTGAAAATCTTCAAGTTACAACAAAACATATATGAGATTGTCTTTCACCATCAGAGGTAACTTCAGAATTTAAGCTTGTCAAGTTCACTTTATAAGGTTCTCATCAATTAATCTACGCAAGTTTAAAATTGTTTGTGTTCGGAATTTTTTACTTGTTGACATTTTAACAATCTTTCACGTACATATCTATGTTGTGTATCAAAAACGTTCAACCGAACCCATCAATTTAAGGTCCATCCTTTACCATGGTTAAGGGGGTTCGGTTGGGGCGCAGGGAGTTCACCCTCTGATATTGACTACATCGACAATGGTAGCAATGTCTTTCTAGATCTCATAAAATATCTCATCAAGTAAAAGATCTTATCAGTTTATCATCATTATCAGAATACTACCATATAATGTACGTCGCATTATATGATGTGCATTCAAAGTAACTAGAAGATTGACGAAGATGCCGCACATCACATCAAGCGGGATGGATGAAGTGGAGGCTAGCTTCCAGTGTTTTATGTGATAAGAATGTATCACCAAGACTGAAGGGCAAGTCTTATCGAGTGGTGGTTCGACCAGCTATGTTGTATGGGGCTGAATGTTGACCAATCAAAAACTCTCACGTGCAGAAGATGAAAGTAGCAGAGATGGGATTTTGAGATGGATGTGTGGGTGTACTAGGAGAGGTAGAATTAAGATCGAAGCTATCTGATACAAAGTGGGAGTAGCCTCCGTGGAGGACAAGATGTGGGAGTCGAGGCTAAAATGGTTCGAACACGTTAAGAGAAGAAGCATTGATGTTCCTGTCAGGAGGTGTGAGAGGTTGGTCATGGAAAATTTGAGAAACGATCGATGTAGGCCTAAAAAGTATTGGGAAGAGGTGATTAGACAGGACATGGCGCTGCTTTAGCTCACCAAGGACATGACCCTTAATAAGGGGTGTGAAGATCAAGGATTAAGATAGAAGGTTGGTGGGTAATTTTTAGTTGTTCCCCGATATTCTTAATAGCATACATGTCCCTTCATATTCTTAAATTTTTATTACATTATGTAGTTTTATTCGCCTCAAATATTATATTACATGTTGCTATTATTTAGTACTACTTATCCTTTATCTTTTCCATTTTTTTCTTTTCTCTTCCTTCCTTGATTTCCTCTTCTTTCTCTACTGACATAATTAGGTAGAGGTAAAGTCTGCATATACACTACCCTCCCCAGACCTCACATGTTAGGATCATACTGGTTTTTTATTTTTTTGTTGCTCTATCATATAATGCACTGTTCCAAAGAGAGTATTCTGACGTTCTGCATATTTACAGGTCTTGCTCCATGACCAGTAAGTACACAAGAATACAGATTGGGTAAACACATGATGCGAGAAAGTTTTTACCGTACAAATTTTCTGCTCTTTTACATCTATAAATCTAAAATATGACTTGCAGAACAGATGTCCAAAAAGAGCTACACGAAAACAATGGTGTGATTTCATTTCCAAATGAGATCAGAATCTATTAGAATGTACAGAAAATGGACCGAAAGCTACACCACAAGAAGATTCTTCCCCACCTTTTAAATCCCCCAAAGAAATAATAAGGAAATGATTCAGTTTCAATTTTGCTACTTGTTGGAGGTCGTCACCAAAATTTGTGCCTCCAAGAATCATGACTTCTAAATGGAGCACATCACCGACGTTCTGGAGCTCCAAGCTTCAGCTTTTAGTATTGGCATCTCAGGTTATGATCTCTTAACTTCTATAGATGATGTTACAAATCTGTTTTGGTTCTTGCTACTTTTGTCATTTACCTGTCTTCCTGCATACTGTACATGTTAGTGTTACCTGTAAGTATTTACATTTCGTATTGCTGCCTTAACCTGCTACTGCTTCTTCTGGCACTACCACTATCACTAGTTCTCATTCCGCTACCCCATTCTCCATCGTCTTCATCATCTTCATCATCACCACCCATCATTCGATCACACTTCCTACTTCTTCTTGGAGGAGGGCGTTTCCTTTTGATGTTCGCTGTGTATACTGCATAGTCCACTGTATCTTCCTTCATGGCATTCTTGAAATCCTACAAAGAATGGTAATCAAAATGCAACAAATCACATGTTTAGTCTGAAGTTTGTCTCTGCAAGTGCATCCCAATTATGTTGTTGCGTAAAAATATCAAAAGCGAGAAGAGAGGGGGAGAGGGAGGGGGCAAACAGCCACTTTAGTTTAGCTGCATAGTAGTCTATCATTCCAGAATGAATAGACGCAATAGATAAACAAGTACCGCAGTAACTTTGACTCATTTACTTAATGCTTTTTAATCCTCCTGCTAGTGCCAAAAAATTCCTAATGGCCATGGTTAAAATAAGGGGAAATATCACATTCGTAAAAAGAGGGATTAGCCTAATCACATGGACTATTAAAAGTTCACTCCAGCTTGTCTATTTGGACATAACAAAAGCTAATTACAAAGTGAGCCCTAGATTATTTGCAATCACAACACAACACCTGCAATTTAGCTTCAATAAACAATTACCTGAGAAACAAAACAAAAAAACATATTTAGAAGAGACAAGAACTGAAAGAGAAGTGTTGCGTATTTAACCATGAAAGCTTCAAAAGCATAGGGTGGCAAATTATCCAGCAGATACAACGGAAGACCTATAAGCTTAGAAACCATAAATGTGTGAATAATTGTCTAGGCATAATCTACGCAACACATATAAGTGTAATATATGTGTTCTCTCAGGATTACAAAACTCCCATACAGAATTAAACATGTAAGTCGATGGACACATACATAGCATCACCACTGCACTGAATTTACCTGATATCTCCGGACAAAGTCTTCATAATTGTTTGGGGGGTTAATGTTAATTTCCTTCACATTGAACTGAAGATTTTGCCTTGAAAGACCTTCCCCGGGTTTTGGGGGTTCATTTGGAGAATATGCCTGATGACATAACCAGCACATATAAGTATCAGGTAGATGCTGCAAGGCATTCATTTGCATAGTCAGAGGCAGAGTTAATCCAGAAAGGCAAACCTGACAACGGGCATCATTTAGATCATACACAATCCTGAGGTGCCTCTTTAGCCTCAGAAGCAACTGTAAAGCACCGGCTGCGAGGCATTCCACCTGTTTATGCATAGTTGTCAAACAGAAGAATCAAAGTACTTGCCATCTATTAGCTTGGAAAGTTAAGAGGTAACATGTGAACCATAAAGGAGAAGACAGTCAAGCTCATGATGACATATTTCACGTGCTCTGCATGCCACGCCATACCATGCTCATATGGTTAGACTGAACTTGATGGAGAAAGCATACCTGGATCATGTGCAAATCAACACTGGATATGCCATGTGGATTTAATGATGCCAGATGGGGCATATATGAATTCACTGATCCATAATCTACACAGACACGATCCCTTTCCAACCCTTCCTGGATTTCGTTGGTAACCAATGTTTCAGTCTCACACTTAATAGGTTGAGTGGGCTCTGTTTGAATGCTCCCACTTCCATTTATTTTTTGACTACCTGCTTGTAAAAACTGCAGAAATCCTTTCATATTTGCCTCCACTGTGCCAGCCCTAACTTGAATAATCCGATTTATAGAATAGATCAAATAAAGGGGCTCATCAGGCGATGTGAATGGAAGTGAAGCAAGAATTTCAGTGCAGTATCTGGAAGAGAGGAGGGATAAAACAAATTCAGGATCAGTAGTCCAGAATAACGCAAACAAAATAAACATGGAAACCATAACCAACGTTAGGGGCAGTAATCCAGATTGGTGCATACATCAAAAACGAGACTACTGAATCACTCAAGCTTGGTGTATCAAATTTGCGCACAACTGAGGCTATAAATTTGTTCCTTGAAAGACGATTTCCACGGATGAGCTTATAGATTCTAGACACCCCGTGCTTTGCATGATCAAATGAGCCAGGGTCCAACTTTCCTGACATGATACCTGGAGCTTTAGCCTGAGCATCTAAACTTCGAGAACCACATTTATTCATAGCTTGTATGAACATAAATGACTTTTGTAGACCATCACCAAGACGGCTCTCAAAGAAGGATGGATACCTGAAAAAGAGCCACCAGGAATTAACATAAACCCATAATATCCAGAGATAATTCTAGATTCTAACAATACAGAGAGCGTACTTTTCATTCATGTTCATCAACAAATGATGAGCCAGCTTTGAGTTCACCTCCTGAGGATCTATTTCAAGCGCTATCAAAAAGGGAACACAAGTAATAGGATGGACAAGACCTTGACGCAATACAATTTCCAGAATCTGTTTGAACAAATTCAAAGGTAGATCAGAATAGGAATCTACCCATAACTCGAATGGGTAAAAGGATCTATCTATAACTTTGAGAATAACTACTCCATGCTTCAGAAAATAGCATTACATAGAATATTCAAATACTGAGGATCGATATGGGGAAATGTAACGCCAGCAGTGAACAGACCAGCTCTTAGACTAAATGTACTATAAGCGGGAGTGAGTTCAATACATACGAGCAGCTTAATGAATCAGTTTTTACAGGAAAGAAAAAAGAAAAATTAGGGAATTACCTTAAGAGCAGACTGACGCACTTGTTCATTCACATCCAAGGATCTTTCTAAGATTTTAGCCCAATACAATTGAACTATTCCCCCACAAATATTGGTATCACCAGCCCCTGCAGCAACTGGCACACTAGGGCCACCAACTGCCGTATTAGCTGCTTCATTTTCACTTGCACTATCTATTCCCATTTGACTTTCAGCATCAAGAAGATACTCATACATGTTTTGCAGTGATTGCATCTGGTCCACGAATGATTCAGTACACAGCATTTCAAAAGCATGACACAAGCAGAAAAGTTACCTTGAGTCGTGGATCAGTATTAGAAGAAAGTGTGGCCTCCAAGATTTTCCCTACATCCTTTTCCAGCATACATTCTGGCCGAGCAATTAAAACATAGCCCAGTGCCTGGAACGTTACAAAGTTACACAAGTGATGATTACGGCATACGTGCAAAAACTTTAAAGGGAATAGCAGGACTCACCTGCAATGAGCGGACCTTGATAACATAGTCCTCGGTCTGAAGATATCTCTTAAACAGGTTGATGCTGCTAGCAACATGTGAGTTGTTACTGGAACCAGATACATATAACAAAGAGCTACTGTAACGTATTAGCAAACCCAAGCAGAAAAGAGACCGGCCCACTTGCTGAAAGTTCTGAAAAAGAACTAATGTAAGAATGCCACATAGATCACAAAACAAAATACGAAGAGCAACATCTGTTTTTTCCTAGTAGAGATCAGAAACTTCATGGGGTATAACAAACCTGTTTATTACTGAAACCTAGGGCATCTAGGCGTTTGAAGAATAACTGGATAAGGTGTTCAATGATAGTTGAACCCTTTCCAGCAACTTTACTCACAGAGCAAAGGCACCTGTAATTTTGTAAGCAAAAGCTTATAAGGAAACAACTGAAGCATGGAAGATGAAGTTGCGAGAAATTTATGAACAGAAATGGTTAGTTCCTATATATAGCGAGAAGAGGGTATCAATGAGAGTAGATACTTGATGCAAGCATGGACAACAGTCAAGAAAGAATGCCGAACAATCATTTGCTTCAGATCTTGCTCAAGTTCTTCAGCAACACTTTGAGGAAGCTTCCGTAATAAAGGCAAAACAGAATCAATTACAAAAATTATACTCTCCAAAAGCTGGGCTGCAACTCGATTATCAGCCTACACAGAAGCCAGAAGAATAAAGCTTTATCATAACTTGTCCGTAGTGTCAAACTTCTAAAAGTATACTACTCACTAGAAGAAAAGGAGGAATCGGGAGGCAATAGCAATGACGATAAGTTAACAAGTGGGTACAGCCAATCTTGGATAATATTTTAGCATGAAAGAACATCCACCCACTAATACACTGTATGGGCTGTGATATTTGTGGTAGCGGGGACAAACTGGATACGCTGTAAGCATTTTTCAATCTATCCATCTCCAACAGACTGATACATTGGAAGGTCAAGGTATGACACTGTCAAACATTGCAGTTCTTCGACACCAATCTTTTGGATATGTTGGGCCTTAGAGGTATATTCTTTCCCACATAACTGATTGTTGGTCTCACAATCATTCTATGAGACTGACCTTTCACTATGTTAGGTATCTTCCAATTGCATAGCGCTCCTTTAACACACTAACACTCTCTCCTTTCAGTTATTATATCTTAATTCGATGAGCTACACCTTCATCAATCAAGCTATTTTCTGAGAAAATTAAGCTTATACATCTGGAGCCAATTAGCTTCTCCGTTAATGAAGAGCTTCCATTGATGTGAACAGAACTATTTATTTGAATTGTTAAGAAAGCTGCCCTCCATTGATACAAGGGGTGAACTTCACTCGCTGGGAATGGGATTCATTCACTTGCATTCCTGCTAGCACTACAAAAAAGCTCTGGTCCTAATGCGCTTACTACTGATGTACGCCATTAGGCACCATAATCTCGTCCGAACTCAATTCACTTTTGTTCATCCAATGAGGACTAAATAACATTTGTTCTGTCTGTCTCCGTTAATCCAACTTTAATTGACTCCTCCTACAAGTTCTTCAATTAATACAATATCATCCGGAAATGACATATATCATGGAACCTCACCCTATGTACTATTAGTTAGCTTATCAATATACCGGCAAACAAATATGGCCCAAAGCACATCTCTAGTGCAACCCACGATTATGAGAAAGTCCCTTGTATTTTCTCCTACTATTCTCACACTAAGATAACTCACTCGTACATATCCTCTATGACATTTCCATATTTGATTGATTTGTTTCTTCTCAGGCACCCAAAAAAAGCAGAATTTTTTGTATTTTATCATATACTTTTTTGGTAAATTAATATCTATTAATATTTAGCCACAAGATAACCTTAGTTGTAAATTAACCAAACATAAATCCTAATTAGTTCTTTGCCACCATTGCAATAACTGTATATCTCTGCTCTACCACCATCGTTTCCCAAGGATTCAATCGCATGATTCAAAATTTTAATACCACTATAGTTCATACAACTTTGAATATCTATTGTGCTCTTATGTATCCCAACCAATTCTTCACTCAATTTAACACTTTTCCGCTTCCTAACACAAGATTGAATAGTTTGGTTTCCTAAAATAGTACAAAACATGGTTGGTATTGAATGATAACCCACCTGTTTCTGGTATGCTGCTTTTGGAACTAAATAGACTAAAGTATCACCTTTAAGTTGGCTACATAGACAAAACTGCACATTCAATATGTGCATTATGCTTCAAACCCAAAAGAGCCATTTGTACTATATCCCTTTCAAGTAAGCAGACAGAATGCACTGTTAACACCCAAATGAGCTCTATGCTCTATTATCCCTTGTTTATACCACATGTTTCCGGTATGCTGTCTATGTAGCAACAAACAACTTACAACATCTCAAATTAGTAGTGCATGCACCAAATGCATCTGCACACAAAAGATGTACTCGATTCCATTACGAAAATTAAAAATACAACTTTTGTTCTCCAAAAATTAGAAAAGCAAATTTTCTCAACAAGAGAAGAAATAACATAGAACCACAGCAGAGTAGCTTAAAGACCAAATAGATGCACAACCTGACTCTTCAAATAAGGTTGTAGCGTGACCACAAACTGAGAAGGATCAGAAGCTGGTGCACATAGAGTAGGATCAACAACACAAAAAGCATGCAAGAGCCTCATGTATGGTAGCATGTGCACCTCTCCTTCTCCAGTATTCATCTCCGTCACCTGTGGAGGAAGATACTTGAAGATTCTATTTAATAAAAAGGAAATTCATATATTTAATAGGAACCATCCTACAAATCTGACCTGCAGTATTTTCTCCAATAAGCACTTGCACATCAACTCGCAGCGCCTACGGACCGAAGCAAGGGACACAGGGTTGATGCCAACAGCTTTAGCAGATTGTGAAAAGAAGTCAAGAGCTATGGTGCGTTTAATCACAGTTACAAGAGGTTGAAGACTGGGCATCCTTCTGAGCATTTGAACAATTTGCTCTGTTTTCTTCGCCACCTCAAGTGGAACAGAACTTCCATCTTCGAAAAATTGATGCTCTGAACCAGAAGGTTCCTCAAACCAAAACTCATAAAGTGTCTTGCAGACCAGGTCCTATAAACAAAAAATAGAACAGCGTCTAAAAATTGCTTCTATGCTACTGGACGCCATATAAAGCATTGTCCACATCAAGGTTATTCAATGTGACATTGAATTAATCTTCAGGAAAAACAATACAAGTACAAAACCAAACTCAAAATTGTGAACAAGACTGCTTGCTCCATCCACTCCTTGATTAGCAAACCCCAAAATATATCTTGCACAGAGACCAATGCATTCACACCCAAAACATGCTACCAGCCACCATTTTACTATGATGCAGAAAATGTTTTAGATGCAATGACACAAAAAGTACTCTCTCCGTCCAACACTATAACCCCCTTAACTTATAAATAGATCCAGAAAAGAAAGTAAATCTGAACAATAAGTTGCCAAAAAATTTCGAATTTGTTGCAGACCTAGCATAAGTAAATTAAAGAGTAGACAAACCTAACATATATAAAGAAATGTGACCCTCTAACAGCTTTTTCTTAGACAAGGTGGTCACACAGTTCAATATGGCATTAAACTAAGTAGAAATTGGGCTTCAAACTTAAATTTACCATCACCTATTATCAAAAAAAAAGAAAATTTACGTGCTTGCTCCAAAAGAAATAGCCAGACCTACACATAGGTAGTGTTCAAGACCTAAAATAAATAAGTAAACGTGCAGACATGATATAAATAAATAAATGTGCTTGCTGTCTAACACTTCAAATTTTAGATGATGTGGTCACATGCTTCAACAAAAGTAGTACTTTAAAAGTGGAAAAAATTTTGTGATAAAGACATCACCTCAAAGCAAAACCAACATTAAATAGTAAGTAGCTTTCTGTTCAAGTTTTTGGAGATGAAAAACTTCTCAATCCACAGATAGGGGAAAAGAATTTAGACAAGGACTAAAACATGCTGGCTCAATTGAATTGAACAGAGAGACTAGTTGCTTTATTGCTTAAATGGTACTCTATTTACCTGAATTTAGTTGGCAGGGTTTGACTGGAAACGGAGTTCAAGAAAATGTACATAAGCCAAATATAAATAAAATACTGAAAGTACCAACAATTTGTTTTGTATGAAGTGGGATCAACAATAATAAATATCAACGTATGATCTAAAATTACCTAGTTTCTAAACAAAAATAAGCACAGTATTTTAAGGGCCAGCTTGAGCACACCTCAACTGCTGGTGGAGGGATGGCTTGTTTTCCTCCTTATATGGTCTTGGACAATTTGCACCTTATGAGCTAGCTTTCAGGTAGATTTAGGCCCAAGGTTCATTTCTTCAAAGCAAATAACCTATGGGGTTTTCTTCTTCAATAGTACACTTCATTTTTTATTTAACAATAAATTAAATACTTAAATCTTGTTACACAAAGTTCAAAATTAATTTAGAAAAACCCTGCCTACTATCCAGTCCACCAAAGTGGAGCGTTTGTGGGCTGGATCGGACCCCTTCCCACTTGTATAATGACTGGCTCGGGACCTACCTGCTAGAATTGGGACTGGCCTATCAACCGCACCAAGAAAGTGCCTTCGTCTGAGTCGATGTTTATGGGCCAACCAACCCGTTTGTCAGGTCTAAAGTATAAGATAAGTATGGTCAACCATTGGATGAATATACCTTACAAGTTCTACATTTATCTGGCGCAGGTACTGTTATGGTCATGTTGCTTTTATCACCATTAACCAAGGACCTGGGCCAAAGAGAATGAGCTAGAATGTTAAACGGGAACAGAAATTGATTTGACTACTTCTACCTGTACACTGGATTCCTCATCATTTACTCGGGAAATAATTTCAACGCACGCAGTCGTGAACTCTGAGAAGCTAGAATTTGAGGTGCACATGTCCCGAATGATTTTGATAGCACGCTTCCGCACACTTACACCAGTATCCTTTATTCTTTCCGCCAACTTCTCAAAGTACTGTGCAACCAAAAGAAGAGTTAGGAGGAGAAATACTGGCATCCTGAACAAGGTATCGCCACAAGCTTTGTGGGATCAAATAGATTTAATTTCAATACCTTCAGACCAACATCAGGATAGGAAGCAATATGTCTGCCTACAAGTTCCAATGCAGCTTCCCGGGCAGATGTAGCGGAGTCGCAAAACCTCCCTTCCACTGCTGTTTGGACATGCTTATCACCCAAAACCTCTGGATCAACATTTATAATGATACTAACCTGCTCTCATTATGGCACAAACAAGAGGAGCAGAAGATAAGTACTCCAAAAGTTGAAACAAAACAAATATAAATAATAGAACAAGTATGCAACTGACTTACTGCTCGCAATGCTTTTGCACGAATGATTGGAGAGTTCTCTCGCAAACTTGCCTGTAAAGCATCTTATAATGAGTAAAAAAAATTAAGTTTCGAGAAAAAAGGAGAAAGTGCTACTTTACCAACCAGAAGCACTTGCAGAATCTTGTCAAATCCTCTAGAGAAAGAACTATTCTGTCCCAATGCTAGAGTTAGCTTTTTTGCCAACTCTCTCGCCATTAGTGAAGAAAGAGAACCAGAGTCACGCACAATTGCTTGTGACTTTAATCTAGCAACATAATACATGAATTTCTGCTGAGAATTAGGGTCATCTTTGTACCAAAGGCAAAGATAAAACCTGCAATAGATTATCTTCTCAGGCAAGGTTATGAAGCAGAAAAATACTCATAGCATAAAAATATTTATTTCAGAGAAGCACTGACCAACGAGTAAACAGATGTCCATCATCCACAGCTGCAGCATCGTAGAGATAATTCAGGAGTAGCTGCTGAACAGTCTCCAAATTTGTGATTGCCTCAGTAACTTGTGAAGTCTTTCCTGACTTTTTACGCTTATTTTGACTAGCATCCTTCGACTGAGACTCGCAATGTGATTTCAATACAAGAAGTTGCTTCCTAGAGAAACACATCGGACAATGAAAGCCGCGATTAGGAACATCATGACCCCTAATTCCGGTACAGTCAACATGAAATAGTCTCTGACAACCATGACATCGAACAAGTGATTTGTCAACTCTGGCATCCAAACAAACAGAACATGCATCCTTGGGAAGAGTCCGGTCATTCATGTCCTCGCTTTCCAACTCCTTCACAATCCAGAATTTCTCCTCCCTACAGTGGACTGCATCCTGTTTCAGCCTTGCAGCAATTGTGCCGAGAAGGTCAATGGCCATTGAACGAACAGAAACATCTTTAGATTTCAACCCAGCATTTTGAAGAAGTAAAACACAAAGAACCTGCAAATAAGTGTATCTTTAACATATAGCCAATGAAGTGGATTACGTTAGAAACATAACCACGTCTCTAATACCTCCAGAAGAGGAGCAGAGGCAGGATATTCAGGCAAATTCAACGTAATCAACAGATCAATGACAAGATTCTCAATCATTGTCTTCAACTCAGCTGCCTCTTGATTTTTTGTGTTTGTCAGACGTTGAAGAACACGGCTCCAGAAAAGACAGCAAGCTTCAGTGATGGACTCATAGGATTTGATAGGGTAACTGGCATCAACTGAGACTTCCAGTGAAGGACTGTCAGATGCTTCCATCAAAACATCCGGAAGGTTTGAACTGCTGTGAACTATTTCAATCAGAAGGCCAGTGATGAGCTGAATTTGCCTCTGCTCTTCATCAGGAAGCGGATAAGTTCTGGGCATGCGCTTTGAAGAGGGTAACTTCAAAAGAATCTGAAGTGCCTCATCCATTATGTAAGCACGATGCTGTGTGTATGCATAAAATATCTGGACACTCAACAGCGTGTGCACAATTAAGATCCAAAGCAGTCACTTTTAATTTAGACTTAAAGGACAAACTTATAGTAAATGTAGCTTCATTACCCGACTTATTAAGCTTATTGATTCTAATTGCAAACGCTGGATATTCTCAACCACAAGCGTTGTGAAGCAGGTCTTGATAAGCTGGAGAATGCAACTGTCAGGTAGGCGCTCTATCGTGCCCAACTCCTTAAGAAAACCAAGAATCACACAAAGCTTCTGAAGTATATCACTAACAGCAGAAGAAACCCTAAAAAAAGTAGAGACACCAGCATGAGGTGATAGGACCATTTAATACAAGAGACAAACAATACTCATTATCAAGGACACCAATTTATAATCATACTTGTTTGATGTTGATTTCCTTGGTTTCACACTCCTAGATCTCTTCTTCTTATTTGGTGAAACAAAGTCCCCATCAGCCTCTTCATCTTCTACACCTGGAAGCATATGAAAACATAGGTAAAGATTTATCTCTAAGTAAAAGAATATGAACTATATCTAGCAATACAATACTAGGGTTTAATTATAATCGATGCTCTTTTCCAAGATTAGCCAATTAACAGAGACAAAATTGGAATCAGAACTCACAGTTGTAAAGCTACACAAACTAGATAAAACAGTGTCCAGAGAAGAATAGAACAAGGAAAGTGTATGGTAATTGATGGAACAAACATTTTACTGTACCAGTTATCCATGCCACCCTCAAGGAATAAACAATAATGATTCCAAAAGTCATCCCCTTCACATCTTCTCCAATTTTAGGCTGATTTAATTAGATACTCAGTCAAAATAGAATGATTCCAGAACCATCACAGAAGTTGTCACTTTCTTAGGCGGATCGTAAACAGAGAAAGCCAAGATTGGAAAAGGTCATATGATGAGAGAAAAGGACTGATAATAGCTATGGGCGAAGTTCAAAATATGAACTGAAAGAGGGAGAAAAATAATTTGGCCACTGCAAACTGACGGTTAGATCTAATTTAATATACTCTACTTCCATATTTTGGTTGGAACACTTACTGGGGTTCCCAGCCAGTTTTCAGCTCTGCAGAAAGATTCTCTCAGCAATTTCCGAGAAACACACAGGCTAACCATTCCATTCTAGACATCACCAAGAAGTTTCAAAATCTTAAGATTGTCATTATGCTAACATTGCCTTTAACTTTCTCACATTTTATATTCGGTTCACAAGAAGTCTTCGGGTAAACACTTCAAAAATTTACTGTCTATAAATTCTACAAGCTATAGAATTTCTCTACTTTTCATTTTCAATTCAATCTAACTCATTCCTTTTCCTTTACCTGACTTCACAAATTACTGAGAAGTCAAATATCCAATGACTTCATAAATGTCCAAATGAAGCCCTAATATACAAACAATCAATAGTCCAGCTCAGAATCCTACCTTCAGGAACCCCTATGTCGGTTGGTTTATGCAGAGCACGGTATACGGGATCACTACCAAATATAACATTCATTACTTGGTGCCGAGAGACGTCCATGATTCTTTCAATGATCTGGTACCAAAGACAATGGTTAGCTGGAAAGTCAACATACATAAACGAGATATGCAAAGATACCAACAGAAGAATCTCAAGGAAATCTTTATTTGTAATTAACAAGATACATGTTAGTAAGAAAAAAAATGAGTTAAGAACATACTTCTTCTTTGTATAACTGCTTAGGCATCCCACGGTAAGCCATTATAGCTAAAGTTGCATGAATGGATTCTAAAGCACAAAAAATCGATGACACAACCTCTGTGTCCACCTGCATAACAATGGAAAAGCAAAGCTTTGTTATTGATTAGGGTCAATTGGTCATGACACTATTATAAAACAACAATCATTAACAGGTGTGCCGTGTCAACGAGAACCAAAGATTTCCAGGCGGTAGCATGACCCAATAACCTTGCATAGTTAATGAACAAGAAAAGGCTGGTAACTCATTGTTTCTGAGAGAGTTAATAGAAAATAGTGGGAGCTCAAGTTGAGACTTAACTGCAAAGAGAAAATTATACAAGAAACCAAATGGAAAATTGTCTGCACTGCAAGTCTAAAGAATAACATGAATTGCATAATTGCTAACTTACATGTTCATAATCATTAATTGATAAACCTTCTGCTCGATGAATCTGGTGATCTAAGACCCTGAGTGATCTCATTAGAGTATCAACTGGAATCAGATGCAGTGCTTTCTTTGCTCGGATAGATGTGATTTCATTCCGAACAACTTTAAGATCTGCTAAAGACATTGGTAAAAATTCTCTTTCATCCCGCTCATCACCAAAATTTTCTGCTCTGCCACAAAAATCTTCCAAAATCTCACAAAAGCCTGCTGCAACTGCATCTGAGGACAGGAAATATTCCCAAATCATCAAATAGCCATCTAGAGCCAAGAAAAATTAGAAGTGCAGTTACCGAAAGGGAACCTTGACATTCCGAAGCATCAGGACCACTTGATAGCAAACTGTTCTCCCTTCCTTTCTTCTTGACTTTTGGTTTCCTAGAAGATGCGGTAACATCCTGCAATTAAGTGCTAAATTTTAGTAAATACAATAAATCAGCCACTGTATTGATTGTTTTCAAACTTACACTAGTAACAAGGTCATGTTGATAATCGTGGATCTCTACAGTGCTTCGTTGTGGCAGTTGGACAGCAGGTATGCTCTTAACAGGACCCGAATCAGCCTTATGATTTTGTGCAGTCTCTTTAATGTGGCCTGAGAAACTTGAACAATGTGCTATATAGTAAAGCCAAGTAATATAAATGACCTAATAAACCATATCACTCAATTGCAAAAATGTGCTTATTTTACAACCAAGATATCCCAGACGGATAATGGCGCATGGTTCGAAACTCAGTGAATAATGAGCTCGCACCTCTACCCTTCTCCACTTAATAACCAAGTTTTTTTACCACGGCAAGGTTTGAACATGTGACGTGGGCTTACCCACACATTTTACCACTGGGTTAAGCCAGAAATAGGACATTTTATCTAAAGCCAAGAAAGATAAGATTGTTCTAAAGCAAAACCATAAGATTGTTCTAAAGCAAAACCATGAGAAAAAAGTAAAATCAGATCTTGTTAGGTTTAGGTTAAAGAAGTTAATACCTCAAGAACAATGTTAGTCCAAAACAAACCAATGACTTTCATGAGCTGCATTCAACATAAACAATTGTGACTTCATATTGGAGTTAACAATCACAAAGAAGGGGTTAGTTGATTTCAACTACGCTTTCAACTACAGTTGTCGCTCAATACTATGGGCGTCCTTCAAATACTATCTCAAATCATATAAAAGAACTTGCACAGAACCAATGATTTATCCTTGCAAAAGAATGAAGAGAAAATATGGGTAGAATATTAGTTGGTGCTACACATTGAATTAGCAAAAGGATGTAACCCAATCCACAAGCACAGTCAACTATCGCAAAACTCGGAGATCTCCATAATTCAAAAGAGATAAAGGGCCAAAACTTTTGCTCAAAATTTAATAACACCGATTGGACATGGTAGAAATCAAACATAGGAGATTGGAAACAATGAAATCGACTAAATAGGACTTCTTTACCTGCACCTATGCAAGCAAAGGCTTCAGAGTTACATCTAAGCACTTCTTTATAGAGGTCCAGATTCCCCAAAAAGCCATACGGTTGAGGACTCGCATCAGCTCTAAGATTCCTGCAATTAAGAATTTATAAGTCAAAAATATGTAGAGCAGAAAGTTCTGCCGTTCTACGGTCTCCTTTTAGGTAGGATGCGGGCCTAGCACATTCAACTGCATGGATGTCTTCCTTTTCTTTATCTTCTCTTTTACACGAAAGTTGGGCACTTACGAAGAAAATAGTCAGTGCTTGCACCAAAGGATGTGCAGCCTAGCGATCAATGAAGTTAGAGAAAACAGCAAACAAGGGTTCAAATCCCAACAAAGACAAAATTTCTAACTGATATCTTTCCATTTGCCTAAGCAACTACCTCACAGGCTCACACCAGATTAATTTCCTGCTTTGGCTTTCATGAATCCTAAAATGAGAATCAATGCAAGTTTATACTATTAAGTGAGAGAAAATGTAGGACATTTGTCTTTTTATCTATATTTAAGGATTACCATGGACGAAATGCACATGAAGAAGTGTAAATATGAGGTCCATATAACCTTTTGGTAAGGCAGTTCCATTTCCACCTCTTAGTCAGGCCTATGTTGTTAGTCATGCTAGTACATTTACTTTAGGTCTTATATTTCTTTGTTTTGATAAGGTAAGGTAAAATGTTTACCTTGGGTCTTATTCTTATGTTTTTTAGGAACCTTTTAGTCCCATATGAAATTTATATGCCAATATAAAATATAAAGAGCTTCTAGACTTCTAGTACCTTCTAATATTATTATTGTTATTATTACTCCCTTCGTTTCAATTTATGTGAACACATTTGACTAGGCACGGAGTTTAAGAAAAGAGAGAAGACTTTTGAACTTGTGGTGTAAAATGAAGCACATATATTTTGTGTGTCTATAAATCATTGCATAAAGGTAAAGTGTTTCCAAATAGGGAAAGAGGTCATTCTTTTTGGCACGGACTATAAAGGAAATAAGTTTACATAAACTGAAACTGACGGAGTATTATTTATTACTATTATTATTATTGGTGTTGTTGTTG